>CM064483.1:29179716-29362216 GCA_032716605.1 Paralithodes platypus | reverse complement strand
CGTGATCTTCGGTCATCGGGCTCTTTATCTTGGTGGAAGCTGGTTTGTTGCGGAGAACGAAGTTGGAGGTCTTGGGGGATTTGTAATAAATTATTAATTTGATTTTGTTTTCCGGGTTGGTTGGGTGGACATGCTTGGAGATTATTTCTTTTAAGACGGCCTCGTCATTTTTGTGTTCAGAGGACATGTAATTGCGGTAGAAGATCTTAATTTCATTGGGGGGGTCAATGTTGGGAGGGCTTTGGGTGTACCATTTTTCAAGATGGTGGTTGATGGTGCTGGAGATGTCGGAGTTGGAGTATCCATTATTCACTAAAACTTGGGATAGTTTTTCTAGTTCCTGGTGGGTGTCGGTCCAGGTAGAGCAGTGCGTGAGGGCTCTCCTTACATAAGCGGAGATGGAGGATAGAAGATAACGGCGGGGGCATTCACTATCGCCGTTGAGGCATTGTCCTGTGTTAGTTGGTTTAGTGTAGACGGTGGTTTTGAACCCATGGTCGTTCAAAGCTATGAGGATGTCGAGGAAGGGGAGTTGTCCATTGTTTGATTTTTCAAAGGTGAAGTTAAGTCCGGAGGAGGTCATGAAGCGACGCTGGAGTTCCTGTAGTTCGTGGAGGTCCTTGATTTGCACGAAGATGTCATCCACGTATCTACAGTAGACGGCGGGTCGTTGGGCAGCTAGGAGCTCTTCCTCGATGGTACCCATAAAAAAGTTCGCAAAAAGAACTCCTAGGGGGCTGCCCATCGCCACACCATCCATCTGCTTGTACATGTTGCCCCGGGGGCAAAGGAAGGGGGCCTCCTTGGTACACAGCTCCAGTAGTGTTTTCAGGGCCTTCTCCGGGATGTCCAGTGTTGGTGTATCAGGGCAATGGTAAATTGGTAAATGGTAAACCTACCAGATCGCCAAGGCCCTGAACAACCTCCTCACCCCCTACGTGCCCAGCCAATACAACCTTAACTCAGCCCACGATTTTTTGGACATTGTACGAGACGCCCCCCGGAACAACAACCACACAATCGCCTCCCTCGATGTAGAAAGCCTGTTCACCAACGTGCCAGTGGATAGGACCATTGACATGATTCTACGTCGAATTTACCATTGCCCTGATACACCAACACTGGACATCCCGGAGAAGGCCCTGAAAACACTACTGGAGCTGTGTACCAAGGAGGCCCCCTTCCTTTGCCCCCGGGGCAACATGTACAAGCAGATGGACGGTGTGGCGATGGGCAGGCCCCTAGGAGTTCTTTTTGCGAACTTTTTTATGGGTACCATCGAGGAAGAGCTCCTAGCTGCCCAACGACCCGCCGTCTACTGTAGATACGTGGATGACATCTTCGTGCAAATCAAGGACCTCCACGAACTACAGGAACTCCAGCGTCGCTTCATGACCTCCTCCGGACTTAACTTCACCTTTGAAAAATCAAACAATGGACAACTCCCCTTCCTCGACATCCTCGTAGCTCTGAACGACCATGGGTTCAAAACCACCGTCTACACTAAACCAACTAACACAGGACAATGCCTCAACGGCAATAGTGAATGCCCCCGCCGTTATCTTCTATCCTCAATCTCCGCCTATGTAAGGAGAGCCCTCACGCACTGCTCTACCTGGGCCGACACCCACCAGGAACTAGAAAGACTATCCCAAGTTTTAGTGAATAATGGATACTCCAACTCCGACATCTCCAGCACCATCAACCACCATCTTGAAAAATGGTACACCCAAAGCCCTCCCAACATTGACCCCCCCAATGAAATTAAGATCTTCTACCGCAATTACATGTCCTCTGAACATGAACATGTCCTCTGACTGAAAATGACGAGGCCGTCTTAAAAGAAATAATCTCCAAGTATGTCCACCCAACCAACCCGGAAAACAAAATCAAATTAATAATTTATTACAAATCCCCCAAGACCTCCAACCTCGTTCTCCGCAACAAACCAGCTTCCACCAAGATAAAGAGCCCGATGACCGACGATCACGTCATTTACAAACATACCTGTAATTATGAGGACTGTGGACCTCATTCCTATATTGGCATGACGCAGACTCGTCTTTCACGTCGGTTAACTCTTCACCTTCAGGCTGGAGCCATCAAAGACCACTATCTCACCCCCAACCACCCCCACCTCACACGCAACGAGTTAGAGAAACATACCATTATACTCGATAAAGAAAGTGACCCAAGGAGATTACCTATACTCGAAGTGTTATATATCCAAGCCTTACATCCTAACATCAACAACCAAACTCTAGACCTTCAGATCCTTCCTTCTGCCAAAGGCACTACCCTACAGGACCTAACGCCCCTCCTCGCCCCCCGGTGCCCTTGACGCAGCCCCCCGCACTACCTCCTTCAGCTTCGTCTTCTGCCGGCGCCACACGGACCACACAATTTAGGCCACGCCCTTTGACACGCAGCCAATCAGCTTTGACCCCGCCACCCGACCAACACCATCCCGCATCCAGTGCGCCTGCGTGAAGCGGTTCCCCCTTTTGCACTCCTAGAATACCCCTCCACCAATAGGAGACTTTTGCCCCCTGATTTTCGCCTCCTCTGATCCTCCACCCTCTATATATACCCTTCCTGTTTACCCTGTTGGGATGTGTGTACATGCTTAGATTGATATGCAGGATTCGAAGTTGCATAATAAATCGTAGGCAGTGTCCACCATTCTTTAACTGTCTACGTGGTGCGATGCATAAGGTGTTGATTTTCGGTGTGAGCATCCTGGATTCGAATCCACGGACTGCCACATGTGTTTGTAAATTTCATTAATCGATTTTAGGAGTATAGTTGGTTGTTGGAAGGAACATAATAATATCATTCTACCCTTACTTGATAATGCTGGTTGTCCAGTGAAACGCGCGTCGTATATCCTGTATCATCATGTACATTTATGTAACCCTGTACCACCATGAATTTTGCTCATCTCATTCATCTACTTCCTGTCACCCAGCGAAAACTCATCAGAGACCTGGAAACTTTGAATAATAAAATTTCCAACGCAGAAATTGCCATTTCTGCAATTTCTGCGTTGGAAATTTTATTATTCAAAGTTTCCAGGTCTCTGATGAGTTTTCGCTGGGTGGCAGGAAGTACCCTCCTCTCTCTTACTTATGCCTAATATCCTAATCTCTTCTAAAGATGTACTTTCTACCCTCTCTGGGCTTAACACTAATAAGGCGTACGGTCCGGACGGTGTTCCTCCTGTTGTTCTCAAAAACTGTGCTTCCGTGCTGACTCCCTGCCTAGGCAAACTCTTTCGTCTCTATCTATCCTCTAACGTCTTCCCCTCATGCTGGAAGTTTGCTCACATTCAACCTGTCCCAAAGAAGGGTGACCGCTCTCAACCCTCCAACAATCGTCCAATTGCTCTTATCTCTTGTCTTTCTAAAGTTTTTGAAACTATTCTTGCTTCCAAATTTCTTAAGCATTTCTCTTCTCATAATCTGCTCTCAGATCACCAGTATGGCTTCCTTAAGGGTCGCTCTACTGGTGATCTTCTTTCATATCTTACTAACTCTTGGTCATCCTCCTTTCGGGACTTCGGTGAGACTTTTTCTATTGCACTAGACATATCGAAAGCCTTCGATAGAGTCTAGCATAAATCTTTAATTTCTAAACTACCCTCCTTCGGTTTCTATCCCTCCATCTGTGCCTTTGTCTCTAATTTCCTTTCCGGCCGTTCCATAGCCGCGGTTGTGGACGGCCATTGTTCACTTCCTCACCCTATAAACTCCGGTGTTCCTCAGGGCTCTGTCCTATCTCCTATTCTCTTTCTAATTTTTATAAATGATCTCCTTAACTGTACCTTAATTCCCATCCATTCATACGCAGACAACTCAACCTTACACTACTCCATTAGTTTTTCAGAACGCCCCAGCCAGCAATCCCTCAACGACAAACGTAATGAAGCCATAGAACTCTTAAATTCTGATCTAAATACTATTTCCAATTGGGGCAGAGAAAACCTTGTTAACTTTTATGCTTCCAAAACCCAATTTCTCCATCTATCTACCCGTCAGGATCTCCCAGCGGACTATCCCTTATTCTTCAACAATACAAAAATCAACCCTTCATCTTCTCTCAATATTCTTGGTGTCTCTTTTTCTTCTGCTCTCATTTGGAAGGACCATATTACCAGTCTTGCTAAGGCAGCCTCCCAGAAGCTGGGTGTGCTCAACCGCCTTAGGGGGTTCTTTTCCCCTGCACAGCTTCTTGCTCTGTACAGGGGCATAGTGCGCCCTTGTATTGAGTATTGTTCACATGTGTGGGGAGGTTCCTCTCACACCGCTCTCCTAGACAAAGTTGAAAGGAAGGCCTTTCGTATCATTAACTCCCGTCCACTCACCAACTCTCTGCAATCTCTCTCTCTCCGCCGCAATGTTGCATCTCTCTCGCTATTCTATCGCTTCTATAATAATCAGTGTTCCTCAGAGCTATCCCAGTGCATACCACCTCCTTTACGTAGGGCACGTGGTACCCGTCTTGCAACTCAATCCCACCCCTACTCTGTGCAACTCTCCAACCCAAGAGTGAAACGTTACTCTCAAACTTTCTTCTACTCAACAGCTGAGCTCTGGAACTCTCTCCCAGAATCAGTCTTTCCCTCTTCCTACGACTTAAATTGCTTCAAACTCCGTGTGTCCAGGCATTTTGGCTCGAACGTCCCTTGATTTTGGCCCTGTCACTCTTTCAACTATGGGGGGGGCACTCGCTATAGGCAGTTATGCCTTTTGCCTCCCTCAATCACATAGAAAAAAAAAAAAAAAAAAAAAAAATATATATATATATATATATATCGGAGAGAGGAGTGTTCCTTGGGAACCGTATCTTCAGCAGGAATAGAAGTACAAAGTACGCTACGAGCAGTTCCATACTTTATTATCAAACGTTTCGACATCACACTGGTGTCATCTTCAGTGGTCTACAAATCAAAAGATAATATTACAAATATGAAAGCTTAAAAGCTTATTGAAAATAATTAGAACATAACAAAAACAAAAACAAAATATATATATGGGGCAGAGTGATAGGGTTAATACAAAGGAGGGGTAATTTAAACAAAGTTAAGCGGGTGCGATGATACAGTAGAGTTAAGGGAGGGTTTTAATTTTGAAATATAAAGGGATTCTAAAACTCTAATATCAACACGTTGACAGGAATCCAAAATATCAAAATGATCCTGTTTCACACCAAAACCACAAGATATAGCGTGTTCCCGTACAGCTGAGTAAGAAGGCGACTTGAAAGGCAGACCTGTTCTACTAGACTGACCTATGTGCTCGTCAATTCGTGTTTTGAAAGCTCGGTATGAGCTTCCAATATACCCTGCCTGGCAGCTAGGGCAAGCGAACTTGTAAATAATTGACGAACGAAGGTCAGTGGGTACTCGATCTTTAAACTTAAAAAATGAACCAATTTTAAATGTATTCTTATGAATGAAGCTGAAAGTAATTTGCGGGTAAAATTTGAGCAAATATCTTCTTAAATTATTTTCTATTTTACTCGAGACTTCGCCTAGGTAAGGAATGGCTAAAAATATCTCCTCCTTTCTAACTGTCGGAATACTATGTTTTGGTTGGTAAATTCTACACAAATAATTATTTACAATTTTATAAACAATGTTGGTGCTATAACCATTCTTAACAAAAAAGTCTTTTAGAAACATAATTTCCTTATGAAATAATTGGTAACTGGATGTGAGTGAGTAGGCTCTGTGAAGCAGTGTCTTTATCGCATTAATCTTGAATTTATTTTGACAATAGCTAAACAAACTCGTCCCTAGTCCCGAAAACGTACCTTTACGGAAAATTGAGAAGCAAAGTTTACCATTGATTTTCGTGATTAGTATATCTAAAAAAGCAAGTTTATTTTCGGATTCGGTTTCCATTGTGAACTTTATATTCTTATGTTTTGCATTTATATAATCAAAAAAGAGTTGGGCGTGACTGGGATCCTTGAATATTACTAGCGTATCATCAACGTACCTCCGGTACAATAAGGGTTTAAAATTAGATGGGCATTGATCAAGCCAAATTTGTTCCCAATAGCATAAAAATACGTCAGCTAAGGTAGGGGATAAGGGGGAGCCCATCGCGGTACCATCAATTTGTTTATAGAGCTCACCGTTAAATATAAAAAGACCGTCTTTAACACACAATGAGATTAAATTTGTAAAAATACGTTTACTCATACACATGAATGTATCTACGCCTTCAAAAATTAAGTTTGTACAAATATCAACAGTTTCGTTTACAGGAATGTTAGTGAACAAAGACTGTATGTCGAAGCTACACATGTAAGAATTCTCTGAAAATTCAAGATTAGATAAGGAATTCACCAGTTCATAAGAGTTCTTAACAGTAAACTCGTTTTTTGTGAGACTCGAGAGTAAAGGGACTAAGAATTTAGAAATGTTGAATGAGGCAGTACATTATTCCTGGGGTATGATTTGGTAATTTGCAGACCCGACAAGGGCAAGGGAGTTGTATTACTTAATAAATGTGATTATGTTGCAAAAATGAAAGATTTGCTTACAGACTTCACCAAGTTCACTAAACTCGATAACGTCAATATATATAAAGCTGCTTTAAAAATTGAAGACAAGGTCATTAGATTCATAAATAAATTAGTCTCCTTAGGCACAATAACGGATGAGACTGCTAAGACCCTAAAACTATCAGGATCCTCCCCAGGAATAATGTACGGCCTTCCTAAGATACACAAACCCTCAGTCCCTCTTCGACCTATTATGGCTGCATATAACACTGCCTCATTCAACATTTCTAAATTCTTAGCCCCTTTACTCTCGAGTCTCACAAAAAACGAGTTTACTGTTAAGAACTCTTATGAACTGGTGAATTCCTTATCTAATCTTGAATTTTCAGAGAATTCTTACATGTGTAGCTTCGACATACAGTCTTTGTTCACTAACATTCCTGTAAACGAAACTGTTGATATTTGTACAAACTTAATTTTTGAAGGCGTAGATACATTCATGTGTATGAGTAAACGTATTTTTACAAATTTAATCTCATTGTGTGTTAAAGACGGTCTTTTTATATTTAACGGTGAGCTCTATAAACAAATTGATGGTACCGCGATGGGCTCCCCCTTATCCCCTACCTTAGCTGACGTATTTTTATGCTATTGGGAACAAATTTGGCTTGATCAATGCCCATCTAATTTTAAACCCTTATTGTACCGGAGGTACGTTGATGATACGCTAGTAATATTCAAGGATCCCAGTCACGCCCAACTCTTTTTTGATTATATAAATGCAAAACATAAGAATATAAAGTTCACAATGGAAACCGAATCCGAAAATAAACTTGCTTTTTTAGATATACTAATCACGAAAATCAATGGTAAACTTTGCTTCTCAATTTTCCGTAAAGGTACGTTTTTGGGACTAGGGACGAGTTTTTTTAGCTATTGTCAAAATAAATTCAAGATTAATGCGATAAAGACACTGCTTCACAGAGCCTACTCACTCACATCCAGTTACCAATTATTTCATAAGGAAATTATGTTTCTAAAAGACTTTTTGTTAAGAATGGTTATAGCACCAACATTTTTTATAAAATTGTAAATAATTATTTGTGTAGAATTTACCAACCAAAACATAGTATTCCGACAGTTAGAAAGGAGGAGATATTTTTAGCCATTCCTTACCTAGGCGAAGTCTCGAGTAAAATAGAAAATAATTTAAGAAGATATTTGCTCAAATTTTACCCGCAAATTACTTTCAGCTTCATTCATAAGAATACATTTAAAATTGGTTCATTTTTTAAGTTTAAAGATCGACTACCCACTGACCTTCGTTCGTCAATTATTTACAAGTTCGCTTGCCCTAGCTGCCAGGCAGGGTATATTGGAAGCTCATACCGAGCTTTCAAAACACGAATTGACGAGCACATAGGTCAGTCTAGTAGAACAGGTCTGCCTTTCAAGTCGCCTTCTTACTCAGCTGTACGGGAACACGCTATATCTTGTGGTTTTGGTGTGAAACAGGATAATTTTGATATTTTGGATTCCTGTCAACGTGTTGATATTAGAGTTTTAGAATCCCTCTATATTTCAAAATTAAAACCCTCCCTTAACTCTACTGTATCATCGCACCCGCTTAACTTTGTTTAAATTACCCCTCCTTTGTATTAACCCTATCATTCTGCCCCATATATATATTTTGTTTTTGTTTTTGTTATGTTCTAATTATTTTCAATAAGCTTTTAAGCTTTCATATTTGTAATATTATCTTTTGATTTGTAGACCACTGAAGATGACACCAGTGTGATGTCGAAACGTTTGATAATAAAGTATGGAACTGCTCGTAGCGTACTTTGTACTTCTATTCCTGCTGTATATATATATATATATATTATTTTGGATGAATCTTCTAGGAAATATGTATGGCAATTTACGGCCCATTTGCTCTATCCTATTCTGAGTTAGACGAGGATAAGGGTCAAGATTTTTTGTTTTTAATCTATAGCAAATATTGTAGATAACAGTGTTGGTTCTCGTGGAGCATTCGTTTAAATTGGATGTTCTTAAGCCCCGTCACTCATACACGATTTTTTATCCCAATTGCCCCCGATTATGCCAAAAAAAAAAAAAAAAAAAAAAAAAAAAAATGGAAGATTTCCAAATTGGGAGTAGTCGGAAAATACACGATTTTGGTCCCGAATGCCCCCAATTTTGTAATATTCCAATTTATTTTCGTCAAAATTGGGGGCAGTTGGGTTCAAATATCGTGTATGTGTGACGGGAGCTTAAGATATTTGCTTTTTTATTTGCAGATAGCCATGGGACTGGAAAAGAAGACTGACATTGAACGTCAGGATTCAAATGTCCAGGAGGCTGACACAACCATAGTAAAGAAGAAAGAGGAGGAGTCCCCCATCCCCCCACCTCGCTCTGTCTTTCCCAACCTAGCAAATGTATCTGTGAGTCTCGACCTAGGACCTGTGGATAATGAGGCCTCCACCCCCCTACCTGAGAGTCCCCACGTACACTCTTCTGTGAGCAACAACCAAGCATATGGGAATGATCAGCACCCCAAGCCTCCATCAGAGCCTCTGTACCTCGAACTAACAATGGGGGATCCAGAGTCACATGATTCGAGGGCCTCTGAGGATAACTATGTCCTACCCAATGATGTCAAGCCCATCAATGTGGTCATCATGAAGAAGGAGAAAAATTTGGTTGGAGTCGTCAAACACGTGACTGGAATGGGAGATCTGTGTGTGCGCAAAAAATAATATCATAAACTGTAACAAAACTGGTGCCCTTGGATTCAACCGATCAACGCCAAACCTGATGAGAAATGATAATGAGATGAGAGAGAAACATACTAAAAATAGTCTGATAATGCTACGAACAAACACAATAATTATTATGTTCTCTCCACTAACCAACTTTACCCCTAAACTCGATTAATAAAATTAACAAACACATGTGGCAGTCCGGGGATTCGAACCCAGGACGCTCACTCCGAAAATCAACACATTGCACCACGAAGACCGTTAAAGAATGCTGCACAAGCCTACGATTTATTATGCAGTTTCGAATCCTGCATACCAATCTTAGCATGTACAATCATTCCAAATTACATTACAGATGACTGGGAACAATTGAGGATGGTCTAGATCTCTAAATAAAGTGTTTTATCATACTACTTGGTATTCCATTTAGTTTGTTGGAGAATTATTAACCCATGAACTGATAAAACCTGTGCAAAATATAAGGTCAAGTTGAATGAGGGAGGCGGGGGGGGGGGGGGGGGGTATGAAGGGGGGGAGGAATGGAGGATGTGGTATGGAGAGATGCCACTATTGTCACCCAATTTTGAGACATTTCCTGGCACTGCCACGGTATTTAAAGGGTTATTTTTACACATGTTTAAATACTGTGCTTCCCGAAGGACCGTTGCAGTCCCTGGGTTAAACCCGGCTGTAAATATCAATGATCTTTTCTGTATATAATTTTGGACACCTTCTATAGGCCTTTATAACCTCTTCTGTACCGGCGACGTCTTTTTTTCATTATATTAACCTATTGGCTGCGGGGACCGCTCTGGAATGCCATGGCAATTTATAGCAATTTACAGGCTCTTAAAGCCTGTGGAGATGAGTTCGAGTGAGCGGGAGTGCGGCAGGCCCCCGTCCGTTCTTCAGCCAGGCGGCCGCGGCACTGAGGGATATCAGCGAATATTTGCCGATGTCTATGGTAGTGCTGCAGATTAACCCCACTCACTACGAAGCTCGTTCTGGTGTCATATTGAAGTTATTTTCTTCTAGTTTTTGGCTGAATAAATTTAATTTTATTCAGACACTTGCGCAATCATTCATTAATCCTTCAATGAACCCTAATATAACAGAAATATGCCCGCACCATAAGTGTTAAGGTAACTATTAGACGGTTTTATTCAGCTTAGGAAGGACGTCTAACCATGAAAAGGCTACAGACTCACTCCATTAATCCTTTTTGGTACCATATATTTATCCTAAGCTTCATACATTTTGTTTAATGTAGCTGAAATAAAATAAAATAGACGTAACCGATACAATAAGGGTTAAGACAAGTGTTTGAAGCATATTGTAGATGTGTTCTGCATGGAATAACATATCAGGGAAGCTTTCTAAAATATGTTCAAATGGATTCGGCTTAAGCCGGTATCACACAAGCGGTTTTTCCCTCAACATTTATCCTCAACACTGGTCTGGCAGCTGATGAGGTAAACATGTCAAATATCTTGGCTACTTAATTTCATCTATCATTAGTCTACTGTAGTTTCCAATACCAGTGCAAAATATTCCTGAAATGTTGCCAGAAAAATGTTGACCCGTGGAGTCCTTTTCATTTTATGCTGGCAACTATCATGCGATTGTATTCAGCTTAGGAAAGACATCTACCAATTATGCGGCTACAGGCTATCTCAATTAATCCTTTTAGCCACTATATATCCCTACCTAGCTGCATAAAATCGTCTAAATATAGCTAGAATAAAACAAAAAAAGTCGCTGGTACAGAAGGGGTTAATGGTATTTATCAGTTGCTATGGAAATGTGGAGTGCAGAAAAACCCGGTGCCGAGTTTGGTGATGTTTATATTATGGTTAATTACTACAGGATTAATTGTCAATATTATAAATGGACGATTACGACGTCGTATAATTGGTGATGGTAGTAACTCAATCATAGTGTTTATTACCAGTATAATTAGTGTTATTATTATTACACACACATACACACACACAGATAGTATAAGATATATATTATGTATACATATATGTGTGTTTGTATATCTATGTCTATAAGTGTATTTAAAGATATGTGTGTATGAACGATTAATTTGCTTACTAGTGCATTTGTTGTCATCAATTTATGTTTTATTATTATTGTTGTTTTATCATTATTGATTATTATTGTTATTACTATTGTTAGTGTATCATCACCCATATGTTTTCACCCTTAACAACAGAATGTTCAACTTTTCCACATTTCACCTTTCCACACACACACACACACACACACTCCTATATACTATACTCTCCCCAGCTGTTTCCACTTTACCCTTTTCATTCCCCCATTTGATCTCTCCCGAGGGTTGACCTCCCATTATAAGCTTTACCTGACCCCACCTGTACAGTATGTATGTAGTTATTTAATAGTGGCCCCTTCATCATTGACGACGTTGCCTATTAGTATAATAGTCTCCATTCAACACCCACGTCAGTCGTTTGAATCAACCGCCGCGAGTAAGAAAGAGATTCATCTTCATAAGTGCAACGCTACTTCTCTTATGGTGTCGTCATATTGATCGGGTACCCACTACGAAAAAACTTCGTAAAAATTAAGAGAACAAAAAAGGAAAAATAATTTTCCACTTTAACACTGTTATTCACAAGCTTCCCACATTCGGTGGATTTTCTTGCGTTGTGGCTTCTTACCGCCTCTCGCCAAGCGCAACAATTCCTCAACACTAGTGCCCCCCGAGCTCCGGCTTCATTCGACGTTCGCTTTCCTCTAGTGAGTCCCTACTCATTTGTATATAACTGGGGGATAGTGAGAAAGGGTTTAGATTAGCTAGCACGGGTTGTGTATTGTTGGCCCGCAGGAAGTGTTAAATTAGGGTACTTTCAGGCGTTTACTTGTTGTGTTCATTCTTGTTACCACACGCGTGGTTTTAATTGTTGCTATGCGCCTTAGTTTTTGCTTTTCCTTTAGTTAGGAGGCTCTTTTATTCATCGCTAGCTGTTCCTTTGTCCAGCTTTGGGTTATGGGACCCCGTCTTTGTGTTGTTAGCAGACGCGTCGGGTTAAGGTTGTCACACGTGGTTGTGGGACCTTCCGGCGTTCCGTGTCTGCTGGGAAGTCCCGTTTGGGGGCTTTCCCTGAGCCTTTGTTAGTTCTTTTACTTTCCCTTTAGTTAGGAGGCTTTTATTCTTTGATAGCTGTTCCTTAGTTCAGCTTTGGGTCTTGGGACCCCGTCTTTGTCTTTTAGCAGACGCGCCGGGTTACAGTTGTCACACGTGGTTGTGGGACCTTCTGGCGTCCGTGTCTGCTGAGAGGTCCCGTTTGGGGGCTTTCTCTGAGCCTTTTGCTCTGCTTTCGCTGCTCTTTCCTGTTTATTCATTTTGAAAATTATTTTCTCATGTTTAAGCCTTTAGGTTAGATTTTGGGGGGGTATATTTAATTTTTCTCTATGTGTGAATTATTTTGTGTCCCCTTTTCTTGCGCTCCCTGTGGGTTAGTGTTGCACACTTCCCGGGAGTCCAAGGAGACGTCCTTATGTCAGGGTTTTTGAGAGTAGGGTGGTTTTCTCTCGTTGTTGTGCTTTTCACCGAGTGAACTCCTCTCTTGACCCGCCGGCCTCGGTTCTGCGACCCTAGTTTCAGTACCGGCGCATGGTTGTGTTCCTCTTTCCCCCTGTCTTATGATCTTTGTGGTGTTTACCTCCTTCCGGCGACCTGGTATGGCCGGCGGAAGGAGATATATCCGGCAAAGATAAAGATTTCGGCGTGCCGCCCGGCCCATTGTTGTGTTTACCCCGTCTTTTACGGCGGCGAGGTGTGTAAACGTTCCGGCGCCTGCTAGCAATTTTTCATAATAGCACGCAGATACCCGCCGCCAACTGGCCTAAACAATGATGACTCATGTCATATGATGGCACTCCGTCTTCTGTGTGAACGGCCCTTTGTTGTCTTTACCCCGTCTTTCACGGCGGCGAGGTGTGTAAACATACCGGCGCCTGCTAGCAATTTTTCATAATAGCACGCAGATACCCGCCGCAAACTGGCCTAAATAACGATGCCTCATGTCATACATTGGCATTCCGTCTTCTGTGTGAAGTCGCCGCCTCTAGAGAATTTTGGATGGTTTTACCGGCTGGTTTTTTCTTAGCAGGGTCTGCCGGGTTCTATTTTGCAAATAGTTAAAAAACCCTCCGAATGTCCCGGCATGTGGGCTTTCATACATGCCTCCCGACGGGAAGTGCTACTTATTAAAGGGCCTGTGTGCTCGGCCCGCCGAGGGAATTCGCCCTGATCGTTAGCCGAGCGCAATAAGACTTACCCTCTCTGACAATATGACACAAGTTTGAGCCCGTTTCACGGGCAACCTCGGGTGTCATCAAAGAGCTAATCGCTCAGCGATTCCGCCATAGTGAGGGAGTCTATATACCCAGGACCTCCGGCTTCATCGCCCTGCGGCGATACAGTGAAGAAGGACAGATTATATGCTATAATCTACACGGTTCTTGGGCCAGTGACACTAGTCACAGGTAAGCTTTTTCTACACAAATTAATTCCACTAATTGACAGAATCAGGTCCGGTCGAAGGTTAGACTAATAGTGGCTATTTTTCTAACTTTCCGGCGGACTTGCACTAGCATGTTATTAACACCTCTCAGGTTATCCTTATGAGCATTGATTCCTGGAAATTCTTTCCAGATCAGCACGGTAGGGGACCATCCTGTTCCCGATGTGGGGAAGGGAGAAAAGGGGGCGGGGGGGGTCGGTGGTTCAGTCAAAATTTTCACTTTTGCCTCCACACGGACCTCCCATTTTGAATTTTAATATTTTAATTACTTGCACTCTAAGATTGCGACAGGCTGCGTCTAAGTTGCCGCTGGAATTCCCAACAATGCCCGGCGGGCATAGATCCTGGTGCGGATGGGTGAGTTTTTGTATAGATCATTCGGGCTTTGCGGCCATGATCGATAGATACCTAAATGGCCACAGTATGGGAATTGTTTACAGTTGCTAACTTTCAAAACAAAATTTCCCAGAATCAGGGATAACGTTACATCTAGGCAATCAATCCTCACCACTTAGATGAGCAATGACCCATTGGTTATGACTCAGACCCTGTGAGGTAACACCTGACACCCCCCCCCCCATGCACCCCCCTGATACAAGAACCCTCCAGGCTTCGCCGGACATCGTTCTAGATTGACACTCCCGAGTAATGGAACCTAGGTCTCCAACTAGGGTAAGTAAATTTTTCTTTCCTTAAAAAATCTAAGTTAAGAGAAGTCGATCAAATCTTGGTTAATGGGTCTTGCGATTCATTACGCCAGTCATACGTCTCATAATTGTTAACAACCAATTAGGCCGACGAGACGGCTCGGTTGATTACGCTAAACTTCAGCCGGCTAGACGTCTCTCATCCTACAATGAAGTAAAAAGATGCAAACAAATTTTTACCTTCTTTTGTTCACGAATCTGTGTTAGGTTACGAGATCTTACGGATAACGAATTTGGTTGCATTCAACGGTAACTTAACGAAATAAGTTTTACAATTACAATATGTTATTTTATACTGCCGGGGTATGGGCCGTTTTACAAGCTTATCTATAGACATCAGCTTGCTGGGTATCTACATTTTTTTTCCTATTATAGGTACTTGAAACTGCACGGCTCCAGGCCTAGTGGGAACGGTTCAGGTTCATCCCAAAACACTATGTATAAGTAGCTGATCCCTGCGTCCCGTCGCGGCGGGTTGGAGATCTAGTGTTAGTCTAACCCTTCTGAATTGAGTTGGCAATGGTGTACACGGTATACCTAGTAGACCTTCTCTCACTTATTCCATAGATTAAAGTCTCGTTTTGTTTTATCATTCCAGCCCTCCCGGCGCTTTTGCCCCGTGTTAGGCATGATTACAAATAAATCATTACAGACTCAGTAAGGCCAAAGTGGATGTTAAGTTAGAGGCATAAGTTCATTACTCAATGACCTCTAGCTTTCAATCCCACTTGAATGTTGAAATCGAGGAAGGATCCTCATCTATTTCGATTATTTAGGACCGGTAGTGTGAGGGGAATATTTACTCTCTCTAGGAACTTAGCCCGCCGGAGTTCACTGTCTCCCGGTCAATATACCACGATAGGATGGGCGATCTTGGTAGCATCAGTCCCAGGGTTTTTTCTCAGATCGACTCGATAGTAGTACAATCGATCATCTCAGTTTTTATCCAATGTTGTTTCCTAAGCCTTAAAATATCTCCCAAAAAATTCTCGACATAACATATGCCATGTTCCTATACCGGGAAATAGAAATATTTTCGCTTGGATGTTAGTTGTCAGGATCAGGAAACGGTATTGCGGCGGGACAACACATACCCGGAATACCCGCCGGATAAGCGGTCAAATACTTGCCTCCGGTCGCTTTTCCACCTCACCCAATTCTGGGTGAGGTGAGCGATGGACCATGGGTAACGTGGCATCAGGAACTTCAACAAATTGCGATAGTTTTTCCATCTAACCCCTTGTCCCCAGTTCCCCCTCCATTACCGAGTTTGACTGGCTAATACAACAACCGGGAGGGGTCCCCCTCCCTATTTTGATTTTTTCATCGCCCCTCAATTAACTGCAGAGGATTTTCCTTTGCCCCTCATTGCTCCTGAACCTCTTGAACTCCAAAGGTAATTTTCTCGTCAGAGATACGGCCCACAGGAAGTTTTTTAGCTTCCTGTTTCCTAGGGATACGCCCCCACGGCGGAAGGAGGAATTAGGTAAGGCTTCTCAACAATATCTCCTCCCTTCCCCGGCGAGAACTTTCACCGAAATCCGGACAGCCTAATTTGAGGCAGTCAGGTCACGACAGCTCCTCAGACTCGGTATGGCTCAGGGGTACCTATGAATGCTTATTATAGGAATTGGTTCTCTCCGGTCTTCACCGCGAAAATCATGATTAGCTAGACAGAGAGATGTGAAGGTAATGATGATATCGAATGTAGAGAAACCCCATTAGGTCTCCCCGAAGTTTCCAAGCGGCCGACAGACGGTTTCCCCTCCCACTATCTAGTACATTTAAAAAATGCTTTAAGGACTGGTTCGTGTGTACTCCCTCCATCCTCATCTCTCCCTCGGCAGTGCTCGTGCAATAGGGTTCCGAGGTTCGACGCGGTGTTGGTTCCTAAGGGTGGCTGCGCCACCTTATCTCTTCTGCGCGACCGGACTGCGCCGGTCTCCGCAATGTGCTCGCCAGAAAGGAAGTCACGCGACTTTGCCTCACCCGGCGTTGCATAACAGAATGATACAACCCTCTGCATAAGGGATGTGATACCTAATCATTACACAGAAGAGGGAGACACACGATCCCCAGCCCAGGTCTGGTGTACGAACGCCGTTAACCCTGCGGCGGACACACACCAGGAGGGGCCGCCTCTCTCACACTAACTTGGGTTATAAGCCAGACAACCGTCCGCCGGCAAGCGGCTACCAGGGTGTCTTTAGGATGATTTACTACTAGTCAGTAAATCTGGAAGGGTTGAAGGACGGTATCCACAGGTATCTCTACTACAGTTTCACTTGTCAATTCCCCAGGATGTCCCTCTGTTTACGTTACGTGCGGTACACCGCGAATAAGTATTCACTCTCGCTAAGCTCACTTCATGATTACGCATTTTTAAGCCCTCAGCAAGCCTTGTTGGGGTTGTCCCTTTTTGGGAAGAGTCCCGCCGCGGGGGGCTGGAAGTTCGTCCCGGCGGGATGTTATTCCCATCTCCAATATTATAGGGGACTTCTTCCTCTTTCCATATGCTTATTCGAGCTGTGCGCACGTACCGAGATGTTTTACCGGGGTCAGGGACGGCTCAGCAGCAGGTCCCAACTTTTACGATAGCCACTTAAGGCCGAATCAGTTATTTACTTTCCCCCCACTTTTCTTCTTAAATGTGATAGACGAAAACCGTTATGGGCTCTCTCGCCCTTATTTTGTTCCATATGAAATTACAGCCACGTTCTCCTTACACACGGCCAGTAGAGCGGCTTATATTGATCTGGCAAAAGCGTGCGCTTTTCGTTACTTAGGCTTACACTTTCAGTAAGGCCTAGCGATAACTTAACGCTGTTAGCAGTCCTTACGTACCAGAGATCTCTCTATGTCAGTCTCATCCTTAGCCTTCCAAACATATCAGCTCTCTTAAATTTTTCTGTAATTGCCACGAACAATCACTCTTCAAAGGTGACAGTTTTCCCCTTCAATCCCAGGGTCCTTGTTTTTCCTCCGGCTTAGACTACAAGCCTGTCCCTCCTTAATATATGGCCAGCCGCGCTGAACCGGAGCTTTCTCTGACCTCTAAGTAATCATGAACTGTTTTTTAGTGGTATGAGACAAAAAGTTCAGACTGAGGTATTTTTTACCGCCGGGGGAAACCGGGGTCGGGCCATTCAGGTCCTACGGCTCATGTCCCCCAGGTATCTTGCTCGATCCTCTTAGACTAGAATTTTTTTGACATCCCCTGGCGGACTAACTGATATAGCCAGTTGTTTTTCTAGCTCTCTAAGTTTTTTCCAGGATCCTACGGGTCCTCGCTCCACACCAAGTGGGCAGAGGACGTGGTAGTCACAGGAGGCGCCCTCAGTGCAGACTTTTTTCTTTGCATGTGTTTTTTCCCTTTTTTGGTTACAAACTCGGTTTTCTATTACGGCCCAACCCTTTTTTCTTATGGTCTGCACAAGGGCACACTCCTTCTGTTTGTTTTCCTTGTTATTCCAGCCATTAGTACTGTGATGTGGACGCCCAATATGGGCTTAAGAAAAAGGGGGGGGGGGGGGAGGGTATGCGGATCCCAGTACAAGAGATGAACCCCCTTCCACAGGATTACAAGTTAATGCAGGGCAAGCTAGGCGTTATTTACGCCGGGCCAAGCCCAAATAGATAGGCACGAGCTCAGAAGCTCAGGAAAATTTGTTTAATTATTAAATCTGATGTATTCATTTTAAGTTTGCAAAGCTTAATTAAAGCTCATGTAGTTTACGAATAATAAAAGATTATGTTACACTACTGTTCATTATACTGTATATGTTAATTTCAGGTTTCTTTGCTAGTTGCACTAGATTAAGAAAGGTTGGTGTTGGTCAAGGTGACTCGATATGTTCATTAATTCTAGATATGTCAATTGCAGGTTTCTATGCTAGTTGCACTAGATTACGAAAAGTTGGTATTGGTCATATGACTCAAAGGGAGTACAAAGGAGTACAAAGGAAATCAAGCAACAACAGGTCTAGTGACCCTTCTAGGTTGCTTGTCCTCCAAAACACTGAGGATCAAGTGTCCAAACAGTGGTTTAGAGTGGGTAAGGGAACATTGGAAAGGGAACTACTGCCCTGCCACTAACGTGGCAGGACTAGGAAGTTAGTAGGGGACATATGGGTTAGTAACTGAGGGGAGGATAAAGTTATTCATTTACAAACGCAGTCAGTCGCGGGTTTGATGCGAGATATTTGTCTAGGCGGAATTTAAATGAATCAACGGTGCTGCAGTCTATATCGTCTCGGGGAAGCCCATTCCACAAGTTGACAACTCGATTGAAGAAGAAATTCTTAGATTCGTGCGAGTTAAAAGATTTACCAATAATTTTGCAACCGTTTCCCCGCGTGTAATTAGATTGGTCGATAGTGAAGTACTTACTACAGTTCATATTGTCGATGCCTTTGATGATTTTGAACACTTGAATTAAGTCGCCTCTTAATCTGCGCTGGGTTAAAGGAAATAGATTTAATTCTCTAAGACGCTCTTCGTATGGTTTGTTCTTTAGGCTAGGTATCATTTTGGTAACTCTACGTTGAACTCGTTCTAGCTTGTTTATATCTTTTTGGTAATAAGGGCACCAGGATTGAACGCAGTATTCCAGAAGAGGGCGGACTAAGGAATTGTAAAGGGTTAGGATAACTTCTTTGGATTTATGCTCAAATGACCTGCCTATAAAGCCAATTATTTTGTTTGCCTTCTTAACAACTTCTGAACATTGTTGACTAGGTTTTAGGTTACTCGATATTGTTACTCCCAGATCAGTTTCTCTGTTTACATTCTTAAGCTGAGTGCCATTCATCGAATAGTTTGCTTTCTCATTTAGGTATCCGACATGTAGTACTTTACATTTATCCGCATTGAAACTCATTTGCCAAATTTGGGCCCAACATGACAATTTATCTAGATTGTGTTGCATATCGTCAACTTGTTCTTTTGAGAGTACGCTATTTGCAATTTTTGTATCGTCAGCAAATTTTGAGATTGTGCAGGTGAGACCCTCATCTATGTCGTTGATGTAAATTAGAAAGAGAATTGGTCCTAGTACCGATCCCTGGGGTACCCCGCTACTTACATTGGTCCATTTAGATGCCTTACCGTTGATGACTACCCTTTGCTTTCTGTTGCTGAGCCAATTTTCTATCCATTTCAACACACCGTCTTGTATTCCATGCGCTTTTAGTTTTAGCAGTAAACGTTTGTGGGGAACTTTGTCAAAGGCCTTTTGAAAATCAAGGTATATAATATCTACAGCTTTACTCTCATCGTAGAGGTTGAGGATATCGTGGAAGAAGTCTAAGAGGTTTGTTAAACAGGAACGTTTTTTACGAAAGCCGTGTTGAGTATCTTTAAGTATGTTATTTTCCTCTAAGTGATTTACGAGTCTGTCTCGTATGACCGTTTCTAGCATTTTACATACAACTGAGGTTAAGCTAATTGGACGATAGTTACGGGGTAGGGATTTGCTGCCTTTTTTGAATATCGGTGTTACGTTGGCTAGCTTCCACTGATCAGGCATAGTTCCAGACTGCAAGGATTTATTGAATAGTAATGTCAGTGGTTTGGAGAGCTCATTCTTAGCTTCCTTTAGAACTCTAGGCGAGATTGTATCAGGTCCTGGCTTTTTATTTACCTTGAGTTTATCTAAACAGTTCAATACTTCTCTCTCTGTAACGGTGATATTGCTTAGAACATCTGAATTATCAATCTGAATCGGCGATGGTGTAGGGATATCACTGAGGTCTTCTGCTGTAAAAACTGATGCAAAGAAGGTATTGAGGGCATTACTCATTTGTACTTCGTCTTTGGTGTATTCTCCTTTTTCATCGACTAACGGTCCAACAGTTGAAGTAACTACTTTTTTCTTTCTGATATAACTATAGAATTCTTTCGGGTTTGTTTTACTTTGATTCGCAATATGTAACTCTAAGGTCTTTTTACTTTGCTTAATTAACTTTTTGGCTTTGCGTCGTAGCTCTACAAATTTCACCCGTTCTTCGTCATTTTGTGAGGATTTTAATCTATCATTAGCAAATTTTTTAGCAAGCAGGCAGTTTGAAATATCTTTATTCCACCATTTGGGCTTATTATTATGGCCTGGACGCCGTATTTTCGATGGTATGCAGTCTTGCACTGCTTTTAGGTAAGTGGTTTCGAATAACTTCCAAGATGTATTTATGTCGTTATTGTTAATTAAAAAGCTCCAGTCAGTTTCTTTAAACATAGCTCTAAGTTTATGGAAGTTTGCTTTCTTGAAATTAGGGACTTTTTCGATGCTACTATTTGGTTCGTTACTAGTAAACTTTAAAGTGAAAGTTATCGTACGATGGTCGCTGTTACTGAATTCATCACCAACATTCAAATTCTCTATCAATTCTTCTTTTGTTGCAAGTACAATGTCAAGAACGTTATTACCACGGGTCGGCATTCGAACAAATTGATAAAGCGAACTCTCTTGCAAGTTCGTATACAAGTCATGTCCGGAGTGTGAAGTAAGAGTATCGCCCCACTTGGTCACAGGTAAATTAAAGTCGCCAAAAATTACGGTATCTTGTGAGTTACTTACATCTGCAATTTGTTCGTAAATTTCTCGGTCAGTTTGCACTGATTGAGCTGGAGGTCTGTATATTAACGCAAGTATTATTTTTGTACCTTTATTATTCTTTATTAGCACAAAAGATGTGTCGACGTTCACAATTTGAGGTTTTGACACGAGGGTCGGGTTAAGACTTTCTTTGATATAAAATAAAACGCCACCTCCATTTTTATTTATTTTTATTTATTGCTGTTCTCAAACATTACATAACCGGGAAGTGAATACTCTGCTAAAAAGTCTCTATCTTGTGTATTGAGCCAAGATTCTGTTATGCCAATCACATCATAATTTTCTGTAAACACTAGTTCCTCTAAATCTGAAAATTTATTGCGTATGCTACGAGCGTTTGCATAGAAAACATTCAAAGTTTTGGATTTGGGATTCAAGGAACGGTCTTTATTCAAATTATTGGTTCTGGTCGGATCTACATTTACATTCATGGCTGTCCTCGGTCCTCGGTCATTATCCCTGACGGTTTTGAATTTGGGTCGTGTTGGTGGAGCTTTATCCAAATTCGCGGTTCTTGACGGATTAGTATTTAATTCCTTTGTAGATTGCCGTCCTCGCTGTCGTCGGTCCTCCTTCCTGGTTGTCCTGTGCTGAGTCGATTTCTTCTCCGAAAATCCTTCACCGCATCGTTGAGAAGACGCCCAAAACGCGCTGCTCCCACCTGGTTCAGATGAACTCCATCGTCCGAAAACAAATAGTCATCGTAGTAGAAATTGTCCCAGGTGTCGACGAATCCCACGTTCTCCTTCCTGCAGAGGTTTGCTAGACAACGATTTGTGCTGGTGGCTATGTTGTAAAATCGGCTCTCTACACCGAGCCGGGGGACGATTCCTGAGACGATGATCCTTGATGACTTCTCCTTAAACGACTTGATCAGCTGCTGGTACTTTAAAAGCAAATCTTCCGACCGGGTTCGCTGTACATCGTTGGATCCAACGTGGATGACGTACATTGTATTAGCTGGGGCCAGCTTTGATACTTCGTCAACTGCTGCAACTACGTCATCCACACCACCACCAGGGATACAAAAACGCTTCCTGGTCTTAGGTGCCCTGGCGCAAAACTCTGTGAGCTGACCACGTATCATCGAGTCTCCCACGAGCCGGACTTCTTCTATTTCCTCTTCGTCATCTGAGTCTGCGAGTATCTGGAAACGGTTTTGACACTCGGTAATCGGTATGTGTTTCCTGGTCTTGGGGCAAACGTTGTTCCTCACGACACGGAAGTTGTCTTGAGGGGGAAGAGAGTCGCTATTTGTATCTTGAGTATCGGAAACATCAGCTGAAATGGCTACTGTAGGCGTTGAATTGTTGGCAGTTGACGTTGGGGCGTTGGTGGCTGCTGGAGTTGCGGTGACAATTGAAGTTTGTGGCACTCCAACGTTGAGTGTTACAAACTCTTGGAGTGATTCCAGCTTCATGGTGAGGACGTTGATCTTGTTGTAGGCTTCATCTAATTTCACTGTAAAATTCTCTCGTTGCTGGCAGAGCCGGCAGACTTGAAGATCGATAGTAGCAAACATGGACTCACCAAACCTACCGGCGCAGTTCGCACAAGCGCGAGGCATGGTGACAGTCACTTTCTTCAGATCACTTCACTCACTTAAAAAACAATTCACTCACTTTACAACACTTCACTCACTTTAAAAACACTTCAATCACTTCAACCGAAAACAAATATGCTGAAATACGCAGAAATAGGTTATCAGGGGTGATAGCCTAACCGAAAACTAAAATGTTGAGATACGCAGAATTAGGCTTCCAGGGGCGATAGCCTAACCAAAAGTTTTTTTTAAAAATTGAAATAATAATTGACTCCATACATGTTCCAGCCTAGTATGCACTAGATTCACTAAGTTTACTATATATATGTCAATTGCAGGTTTCTATGCTAGTTGCACTAGATTACGAAAAGTTGGCATTGGTCAAAATGACTCAATACATGTTCCAGTCTAGTATGCACTAGGTTCACTAAGTTCAGTATTGATCGAAATGACTCAATAAATGGACCTAAGGACCAAGCTGAGCTCAGCCCAGGTTACGGGTCGAGGTGACGAAGGGTTTTTGCAATTAACTCTCTGTGTCACACGGTACAACAAATACCTCATGGAAGAGGACTCTGTTGCTGGAGCAGGCTTCTTTGAAGCAACGCACTGCTCCCACTCTTTCATATTTTATAATGTTGTATGCACAACAAAACAATTAATATTTCTTTTTCCTGTTATAAAATTTCTTGACTTAACCATGCGGTTATTGTGAGTTTGATATTTACGAATGTCCCCCTCCAGTCTTGGAATTCAGGCAACGTCGTCAATGATGAAGGGGCCACTATTAAATTATAGGTTTGATTCCCGAAGGGAAGTAGAGAAAACCTAATATTTAGTAGGGGCCCCGGAATCATTGACGACGACGTCCCTCCCAGCCATCCCCTTCCCATTCGCTGATATTTTGAGTTTATCTTGGTAGATCATTGAAGGAGGAATTGTTGCGCTTGGAGAGAGGCGGTAAGAAGCCACAACGCAATAAAATCCACCGAATGTGGGAAGCTTGTGAAAAACAGTGTTAAAGTGGAAAATTCTTTTTCCTTTTTTGTTCTCTTATTTTTTTACGATTTTTTTTCGTAGTGGATACCCGATCAATATGACGACACCATAAGAGAAGTAGCGTTGCACTTATGAAGATGAATCTCTTTCTTCCTCGCGGCGGTTGATACAAACGACTGACGTGGGTGTTGAATGGAGACTATTATACTAATAGGCAACGTCGTCAATGATTCCGGGGCCCCTACTAAATATTAGGTTATCTCTACTTCCCTTCGGGAATCAAACCTATAATGTATGTTTGTGCACGTGAGCGTGTATATATACAATACAGTATATGTTTACGATGTATATAATATATGTATAATGTACTGATAGTTACAAGTTTGTGAGCTATCTATTTATTTATACAATTAAACAAACAAAAGTCAAACCACAAGCAGACGACATATGTATATATCACTTACACTTATGGTTAATTTAATATTCTTTGTATTTTACACTTTCAGTCGTTGTCTTTATTGTATTTGTATTACTTTGTATCATACTCACACATTGTAAGCTGAGTATACCATTTTTATATATAGATTTCTCATGTTCATCCACTAAATTGTAAACTATGTATTTTCAGCTCATCGGACTGCCATTCTTTAACCCCTAACTATCGGTGCGCAACATAAGTCGAGTTAAATAAATCTGGACTATCTGGCGGCGCGCGACATAGGTCGTGTGGCAATTTCAGCACGTAATGTTGCTGAGAGAGAGAGACAAGTGGTGGCAGGAGAGTAGCGAGCGTATGACTGCTCCAGACCACCGCGGCGAACCTACTGACACGAATCCCACCTCCTCCCTCCCTCTCTCACTCGCTACATACTGAATTGTATGGGGAAAGTACCGAATTACATGCTTTTTGCACTCGTGTTGCGCGGTTGTTGCAAGAAAACTAGCCGTCATAAAAGGATCGTTATGGTGTCATTGGAAAGCTCTGTTTATGCCCTTTCAGGGATAGGTACTTGTTTTACGCTCTGGGTCTTATTTCGGCATGAAAATGATCACGTAAACAGCCCTATTTTGGCTAAAAACACCCCGCTGGGCGGTACATATAAATAAACCGCTAGCCTGCTAATAAGGTGTTAAATAAACCGTTTATTATTATTATTATTATTATTATTATTATTATTACACACACACCCTCCCACACACTCGCAAACACACGCACACACACAAATTTAACCAATTATTTTTATTAAACACACACACACACACACACGCACGCACTCAATAAAACACACCCACAGTCTGTGTGTGTGTGTGTGTTAGTGAACATGTTCAAACTATTAGGCGTTATCTTAGACAATATCCTGAACTACAAACCTCATAATATTATCAGTGGTGTACTCTGCAAGGTGACTGGACGACTCAGCCCATGGGACAACTCGGCTCGGACAGCTCGGCCCACCTTTGGACAACTCGGCCACGACAGCGAGACAACTCGGCCCATTATTTGAGACAGCTCGGCCCCATGTTTTGCTATGGGGCAATTTGACGAGACCAGTCAGGATATAGGCTGGGAAGAGCTAAGTGGAGGGTTTATGGCGTGTGTGTAATGTGGGCGAAATGTTCGTTTATTGTATAATTATGTCATAGGCTAGTTTTGTTTGGAAGAAGGATAGGAAACTTAGCATCGTCTTTTATCCTAGCTTGCTGTAATCTCCCCTTACACTATATAATCCCCTGATCCAAAAACAACCCCATTTGCTTGATGACATTACTTTTGACCTTGTTGTTAGCGTTGCTAGATGTTAATTCCTATTGCTCCTTAGTATAGGATTCCCTCTGAGCTAGATACACTAAACTGATCTCAGCTGCCTTTAGTTCCGTTACGTTAAATATTCCACTATTCTTGATTAACCCTTTTGATTTTGCTTTTAAGTTACCCAAGTAACGCTTGACCCATGCAGCAATGCTTACCAATCCCTCGTATGAACTATAACGATAACATTCAATTACATGGGTCTCGTGCGAGGGAATATCTGTTGAGGTGGCAAATACCTGTTGTGCCACAGTATCCTTACCCTTCCCATCATCTGGTCATAACTACGAATGAGGGAGTCATGATGGCTCTTCCCACCAGAGCTTCGCGCAATGAAGTGAAGAGCGGGTAACCCGTCTCGTAAGTAAATCACTCAGATTATCACCTGATTGAACATACCTAAACTTTGTGTTGGGTGTCAATGTTAGGATTTCATTGACCCTATTCCGAACATAAACCGGCAATACCTTGTTACTCACAATCCAACTTATTATTATCTGGTTATCACACCAGATGACAGTGTCTGAAATGCACAGCTCAGATACATATGCCTCTTGGATGAATGTGGCTAACCTAGATGCAAGCAATGCAGCTGTAAGTTCTAGCCTAGGGATATTCATTTGCTTAATCGCAGTGACCTTAGCCTTAGCCATTGCCAAACAGCATACATTACCACTATCACAAAAATATGCAGTAAGCAACAGTACTAGCATCACTACATATGTGTAGAGTAACGTACCTCGTAAGAGTAACCTTCCTGAGTATCTCTAAATCCACACATTTCCAGAGATCGAGACTGATGTCACGCCAACACTCTTTCCGAGAATCCGAAAGGGTCTCGTCTCACCCGCACTGTGTTCGGCACAGATCTTGTACGAAAATGCGAGCCCTAACGGTGATGAATTTTAGCCCAGCCTCGGAGTCCCCAGGGGGGGGACCATAAATGCCCCCACACCCGCCCGACCATCCCCTGACGACCCCACAAAATCACCTGGACCTCGGCCTGATACTCTTTCTATTAATTTCTGCAACATTCGCGGACTTTCCTCTAACTTTCACTCTGTTGAACACCATCTCTCCTCCTACAAACCTGATCTTCTCTTCCTCACCGAAACTCAGGTGTCTGTAGCAACATCCAGCAGCCCCTTCTCTGTATCCTCCTACTTTCTCTATCCTAGTTTCAAAGCCAAAGGCGGATGTTGTGCAGATGTGCACAACAAACTCACTTGCTCTCGTGTTCCCTATTTCGACTCCTCTGAATTCTCAACTTTATGGCTCAAACTTTCCTGTCATTCTCTTACTAAATATTTCTGTGCTGTCTATCCTTCCCTAACTCTACCAACTTTCCCAAATTCTTTGACTATCTAATCTCTACAGTGGAACACATTCTATCCATTTCTCCTTTCTCAGAAATCTCCATCTTAGGAGATTTCAACGTTCACCACCGCCAATGGCTCTCCTCTCACACTACTGACCAACCTGGTAAACAAGCCTACGTCTTTTCTATCCTAAATTACCTAGAGCAGTTAGTTCAGCAACCCCCCCGTATCCCGGATCGCCTCGGAGATCGGCCCAACATTCTTGACTTGTTTCTAACTTCTAACCCTTCTTCTTATACTGTCGATCTTTTCTCTCCTTTGGGCTCCTCCGACCATAAACTTATCTCTGTCACCTGTCCTATCTCTCCAGTATGGCCACCCGATCCTCCTAGCCGGCGGCGCTTGTGGCACTTTGGCGCTGCCGACTGGGAGGCTCTCCGGCAGTACTTCTTTGATTTCCCATGGAATGATTTCTGCTTCCGTGGCCGGGGACCCTCGGAAAGTGCTGAACGCATTACCGAGGTAATCCTATCGGGCATGGAAGCATACATTCCATTCTCTTTCTCTCAGACTAATGCTAAAAAATCTTGGTTTACTCACGCCTGTTCTACTGCTGTCCGCAATAAGGAGGAAGCATTCAAACGGTACCGACGCCTTAAAACTCAAGACTTTCATTCTTCGTATGTTTCTGCCCGGAATCAAGCCAAATCTGGTCTTCGACTTGCCAAACACTCTTTTATCAATAATAAATGCACTGAACTATCCAACTCTAGCTCTTCCCAAGCTTTCTGGCATCTAGCCAAAAACCTCTCCAACAATTTCTCTTCCTCGTCTTTCCCTCCCCTTTCCTACTCTGATGGCACAACCATCACTTCTTCCTCTGACAAAGCTAAACTCTTCGCTCAAACTTTTGCTAGAAACTCCACCTTGGATGATTCCAGTGCTATTCCTCCCTCTCCACCCTCCTCTCTCTTACTTATGCCCAATATCCTAATCTCTTCTAAAGATGTACACTCACGCGTACTAAAAGCTGCTCAGGGGTGGGGCCTTCCTTCCCCTACCCAACCCTGGGCAGGTGGAAGGGGGGAGTCGTGTCCAAGTCTACCCCACCTTCCACCCCCAAACTATCCCCAACTCCCCTACCTTCCTCCTATGGCTGCTAGTTAGTGATCAGCAACGTATGTTCTCATGTCTTGTAAATTATAGCTAAACCATCATTGCACACTCTTACAATGACCTACATTTAAAATGTATTAGGAATTCAATACAATATATATTGTCATTCTAAAAATTAGTTTACATACAACGTCGGCTTGAATTTCGGTTGTTGGGGTCTTCTGCCTGCCTGCCCCCTCTCTCTCTCTCTCTCTCTTTCTCTCTCTCTCTCTCTCTCTCTCTCTCAAGGTTTACTGTGATTTGAATATGATACCATAATTAAATCCAATTTCATACAGTATTTAGGATGATATATTCACTATCATTGCCATACACATCAACATGCCCTCTACCATCTTATCATATGTTTTCAAGTAACTTACGGCAGTCGGGCCTATTTACCAAATACGGATAGGACAAACGGCAAATATTAGCTGGAATAGTGTTGCGACTGTTACTGATTGTTTTGTTTATCATGTCATTCAGATTGTTCCATTTATGCAATACAATGCATACTATAAACGGTCTATGTTTCATTCTACGTGTTCTATAAACTCATTTTGCAATCAATTATGTCTAGAACTCGATGTTAATTACAGTAAAAGCCGGTGTTAACTTATAGTAAGGGTGAATATCGAGCCCCCGAGTAGCAGTTCTCGCCTTCTCACTTCCCCCTCCTCTGTCTCTGTCTTCAATCCCAAATGAAGGGATATATATACCCCATTCAGACCTGTTACATCTTGGTCTTAGAGAAAGTGTATGCTATGAGAGACAGTGAGAGTCACAGCCGTATTCTAAGCGTGTGGGGTGGGTGTCATCCAGCCTATAATTAACGAATATATTGAAATTGAGTATCAATTAATGAAAGAGAACTTGAAATCTCCGAAGTTTTAATAGCTAACCATTTATCTCGTCTTATTTCGTTCATCCAAGTGTAGGGTTTCACAGTGGGAAGGTAAAACATATTTTAAAAACTTCAATGAGCTGAATTCGTAGGAGAGAGAGAGAGAGAGAGAAAGAAGGTGGAAGACCCTTACAGCCGAAATTGGTGTAACTCACGTTTTATGTAGGCTATAGAGACTCATTTTTGGAGAATACAACATTTTATACTAAATACCTAATGCATAATATTATTACATGTTGGCCATTGTAAGAGTGTGCAATGATGGTTTAGCTAAAATTTACAAGAACATACGTTGCTGATCACTAACTAGCAGCCATAGGAGGAAGGTAGGGGAGTTGGGGATAGTTTGGGGGTGGAAGGTGGGGTAGACACGACTCCCCCCTTCCACCTGCCCAGGGTTGGGTACGGGAAGGAAGGCCCCACCCCTGAGCAGCTTTTAGTACGTGTGAGTGTACTTTCTACCCTCTCTGGGCTTAATACTAAGAAGGCGTACGGTCCGGACGGTGTTCCTCCTGTTGTTCTCAAAAACTGTGCTTCCGTGCTGACTCCCTGCCTAGGCAAACTCTTTCGTCTCTGTCTATCCTCTAATGTCTTCCCTTCATGCTGGAAGTTTGCTCACATTCAACCTATCCCAAAGAAGGGTGACCGCTCTCAACCCTCCAACTATCGTCCAATTGCTCTCATCTCTTGTATTTCTAAAGTTTTTGAAACTATTCTTGCTTCCAAATTTCTTAAGCATTTCTCTTCTCATAATCTGCTCTCAGATCGCCAGTATGGCTTCCTTAAGGGTCACTCTACTGGTGATCTTCTTTCATATCTTACTAACTCTTGGTCATCCTCCTTTCGGGACTTCGGTGAGACTTTTTCTATTGCACTAGATATATCGAAAGCCTTCGATAGAGTCTGGCACAAATCTTTAATTTCTAAACTACCCTCCTTCGGTTTTTATCCCTCCATCTGTGCCTTTGTCTCTAACTTCCTTTCCAGCCCTTCCATAGCCGCAGTTGTGGACGGCCATCGTTCACTTCCTCACCCTATAAACTCCGGTGTTCCTCAGGGCTCTGTCCTATCTCCTATTCTCTTTCTAATTTTTATAAATGATCTTCTTAACTGTACCTCAATTCCCATCCATTCATACGCAGACGACTCAACCTTACACTACTCCATTAGTTTTTCAGAATGCCCCAGTCAGCAATCCCTCAACGACAAACGTAATGAAGCCATAGAACTCTTAAATTCTGATCTAAATACTATCTCCAATTGGGGCAGAGAAAACCTTGTTACCTTTAATGCTTCCAAAACCCAATTTCTCCATCTATCTACCCGTCAGGAACTCCCAGCGGACTATCCCTTATTCTTCAACAATACAAAAATCAATCCTTCATCTTCTCTCAATATTCTTGGTGTATCTTTTTCATCTGCTCTCAGTAGGAAGGACCATATTACCAGTCTTGCTAAGGAAGCCTCCCAGAAGCTGGGTGTGCTCAACCGCCTTAGGGGGTTCTTTACCCCTACACAGCTTCTTGCTCTGTACAGGGGCATAGTGCGTCCTTGTATTGAGTATTGTTCACATGTGTGGGTAGGTTCCTCTCACACCGCTCTCCTAGACAAAGTTGAAAGGAAGGCCTTTCGTATCATTAACTCCCGTCCACTCACCAACTCTCTGCAATCTCTCTCGCTATTCTATCGCTACTATAATAATCAGTGTTCCTCAGAGCTCTCCCAGTGTATACCACCTCCTTTACGTAGGGCACGTGGTACCCGTCTTGCTACTCAATCCCACCCCTACTCTGTGCAACTCTCCAACCCAAGAGTGAAACGGTACTCTCAAACTTTCTTCTACTCAACAGCTGAGCTCTGAAACTCTCTCCCAGAATCAGTCTTTCCCTCTTCCTATGACTTAAATTGCTTCAAACTCCGTGTGTCCAGGAATTTTGGCTCGAACGTCCCTTGATTTTGGCCCTGTCACTCTTTCAACTATGGGGGAGGCACTTGCTATAGGTAGTTCTGCCTTTTGCCTCCCTCAATCACATGTGACACTAAGTGGTTCCCTGTGCTTCCCTGAAAATAATTATCTCTCTTCTGGAACGATAGTGTATCAATATCAGTTAACCATATCAAACCCAGTGTCGATAATTAAAACATCGAACAAGCATTTCTCTTTGGTTTAGACTACCCTCTTATCACGTTTTCCTTTATACATGAGAAATTCACGCGATATGCTTTAACTAAAGGAACGCATATTATAATTATGTATCTACTCATGATTTAGCAGTTGTTGAATGATAATGATTTGTCAGATCCTATAGAATATTATTAAACGATTGTTAGTAGACGATATAGAAGTAACTCTCGACCAATCAGAGGTGTCACAGCTCAACCAATGAGAGAGCAGTACGATCTCTAAAGCGGCAGGTAGTTTAACACTTGTGACTTGCCTCAGTGCTGAATCTGCCTTCGTTACCACCACATCAGCCTCCGGGAACTTCATAAATTGGTCTTGCGAGACACGAGTGAAAAAGGATCGTAATTTCTCCACACTTCTCTACACCTACTTTAATAGGAGTGTAAAGATAAGATAATTAAGTTAACTGAGGAATATTAGGCTGCTAACTATCAAGGACCACACCAATTCAACAATTACTAACCACTCTTCCTATTTAGTCTTTGTAAATACTTTCTATCTCTCCTGTTTCTCTTTGTTGGTGTTGGGTAAGTTAATTATATTATAAGTTTAGTATGAGAGTATAATTATATTAAGTATAGTTGCCGTAAAGTTCTATTCCCAGTAAATGTTAAATAATTTAATTGCTTGATTATTTCGATCAAACCTCAGTATATTGAGTAACTACCGGTAATCTAGTTCCCGTAATACTCGATCCAACCTCAACTCTACCTCTATTTCACACCTCAACTCTACCTCTATTTCACACCTCAACTCTACCTCTATTTCACACCTCAACTCTACCTCTATTTCACACCTCAACTCTACCTCTATTTCACACCTCAACTAAAATATTTAAGGTATGTCTCGATTTCTGATTGTTGATTGATGTTACTTAGATCCACAGATTATAACTTAAAGTTATGGAATTAAATGAATGCCAGTAAAATTTAGTGAAGATAAAGAATTTAAAATATATCGAGTTTTCGGTTACAGAGCTATCGAAAATATAGATTTAGTTGAAAATCCTAGACACCCAATGTCTTTACCTGGTCTCGTTCCATGTATGTGTGATTATGCACAGACGAAAGACAGTTTAGGGACTTGCTATTAGTTATCCATTCTCTGAGGAAAAAGATGTGCATCCGAGAAAATGCGCTGAGCATCGTCACGTAGTTCAGTCAGTTCCTGAGCAGAGTCACTTGTCATCTGTAAATTGTCAATATAGAGACCTCTCCTAAGACTTTGTAATTTGTATGGGTCCTTTTCTACAAAATACCATATAAATTGTACAACTGATCATTGAAGGATGAGATATTGTTTAAAGCTTTGTTAACACTTTCGTGTTCCTGGCCTACCCACGAAGTGAGCCTCACTCTCCACCTCCCACCTACCCAGTACTAAGCCGCGTGGTATAGTAAAACGCTCGCTCACCCTTCGGATGACGAAAATAACGTCATCGGAATGGCTACGGTTGGGAAGTGGATGACGAAAATAATGTCATCGGCACGTCTACGGTCGGGAATCGGATGACGAAAATAACGTCATCGGCATGCCAAAGTATTAATGCTTACCTTTAACGATAAAATTTCATTGACAGTGGCGTCCCTCATAAACAGATCCATATCCTTTATGATCTTTGTAATACCCCATGTAGCCACAGCCTTTAAGTTTTTCAGCTTAGTAATGTCAATGTGATCCAAATAATAGCAAATGTTACACTATATACGGAAAAATAAAGCCTGATCCACGATCTGAAGATAAACAAGCGATGACGTAATATATTAACCTAAGCCTAGTCTAATTTAACCCATCCTACCAAAATTACGAAATTACTGCAAACAAATTAGTAGACGGTGTAAAATTGGCTATAGGCTAACAATGTGTTTATTGTTCGTCAAAGTATCGTGCTGCCCTACTCACGATCCTGTTATATAATTTATGGTTACCCCAGGGACCTAAGTGTACACCATCATAGCTCAGTTCTTCCTTGGACATCTCCATCGGGAATTATCGCGCTTAAGGGGGGTGACCTGTTTTTGTTCTGTCCTTTTCTATCTTTCTCTGGCTTGTATCCATTTGGCCCCATTCAGCCTACTGTTTTAAGACATTTATCCCCATCCAGGTGTCAATTTTTAACTGGTGAGCGGTAGCGAGCCAGCATATTTTTCATTTTTGTTTGACAGCAGGCTAAATTTGTAAATTTTTCGATAGAAAAATGTCTCCGGCAAAGCCGGAGACCTTCATATAATGATGGCTCGCTATCGCTCGCCAGGAAGAAATCGACACCTAGATGGGGAGGTTTGGCAGAGTGGTCTTGCCACTGGACTGGTAATCCAATGGACCCGGGTTCGAATCCCAATATGTTAAAGGGAAGATATTATTGGGATGAAATTTGTGCTGTACCTAGTTTCAGTGCATTACCACAGCACACCGAAATGCCAAAACAAAATACCCTCATTGTTCCCTGATTAATTTAAATAGCACTGTATGAATATTCCCATATTCAAAATATGCTACAGGTGGGCAATGCCTAGTGAGTTAATTGCTCAATAGGTGGCGTTCTGAGAGTGAGGGTCCGAGCCTGGGGAATGAGACTGTGAGGCGCAGAGGCGAAGCAGCTTCAGAGATGGAGTTGGGTTCGAACCGTGAATAGGCGCTTCGCATGTCTCACTCCCTAGACTGGAACAAGACCTCACGGGCCTCACCGTGTTCAGCGGTAGAGTGTAAAGGATATCAGCCTATGCCCGAGAGGGAGTAAATGGAATATAAAAAAAAAAAAAAAAAAAAAAAAAAAAAAAAACGTCTTAAAATAGTTGGCTGAATGGGGCCGAATGGATACAAGCCAGAGAAAGAGAGAAAAGGACAGAAATAACAAAAAACAGGTCACCCCCCTTAAGAGAAAGGCAGCTTCATTCTTAGATGGCGGTTGACAATATTTTTAATCCTGTTATATTGTTCCGCACTTAGGCCCTAGGTGCTCTTCTGGATTAAATTCCAATTATTTTGCAATGGCCCCAGTGGTGTCCTCGATCTCATTCGCTAACACGTCAATTCCTGCCGCCAATTCTTTTATTTTAGTGAGCTCATTTACATCATTCCCCCATATGATGAGAAAATTATATCAGGGCGAAATTTTGGAGCTGACGGAAGTCAGGGCTGGCACGGATTTTGTCTACTTTGGCGCCTCCCTTATAAAAATAGCGAAGCTGAAACACTTCAGGCAAGATCGGGGCTGACAGTGGATGAAACCTTTGTACATAGGAATACCCGAATATTGCAACCTTACCGTGGGGGTGCTTATTAGTGCGGGAAGTAGAGGGTACAAAGTTTTCACCTACACCACCCCAACCTGCCGCTGCCTCGCCCGGCTGGCGAAGTATGTAAACAAGGAATGACGACCCAACACGAGAAATTGGTTGAGACAACGAACAAAATAAGCAAAGGACGAGGAAGGAGACACAAACAAGGAATGAACAAAGGAACAGAACAGGTCATGGCACCAATTTTACTGTCGGGACTTAAAGTTTGTATAGTGGTATTATGACAGTAAAGTTATAGTTTAATTTACCTGATTATGTTAAGATTCTTCTTAAAACGTCATACCTAGATTATAATGGCCATCAGTGAACTTAGGAATGACTTAGCTGGAAGTAGGGTAGATCGTAGGCGGATAAATAGAGGCTGGAGTACAATTAACCAGCTTGAGTTGGCGGAGATCTGCACTTGATGAAGTCTTTGGAAGGAATGGCGAGTCTCTAATGCTTTGTTCTTTGAGCTCTCTGCAAAATAAAGGATTGTAGCAATGCGCCTCCCTTCGACCTTGCATATATATATTTTAAATTTACTATGTTTAATAGTACTGATTGTTAACATACTGATATGTGGCCTAGTAATGTAGTACCAGGCCCAAACTTGTATACGCACTGCATACGTATCGCCGTCATTAAGGACCAACATCAACATAACAAACAATAATAGAGACTCATCGGACACAACATCTTCTTTCACGGCGCCCATGATAGAAAATGGAGTCAAGCGGAAACGAATAGGGCAAACTAAATAATTGGGAGAAAACACTTGAAACGCCATTATCACCTCCAATCCTGATTCACCTCCCATGCCCAACAACTCTTCAACTTTAACCAGAGGACCATCCTTAAGGCGTGCACTAGCAGGAGATCGCAAATGTCCCCGCAACACTTGAATTCTGACCTTAACAAGCAAGAGAAGGAGAAGGGTGATTTTAATGTCCATAATGTTGAATGGCTCACTCATTCAGCCAGGACTGATGATGATGGTCTTGAATGTGAGCTATTTGCAGACTCATTTAATCTCACTCAACTAGTCAACCAACCCACCCGTGTACCAGGTAATCCTAATCATAATTCCCACCTACTGGACTTATTTTTAACAACCAATTCAGAAAATTATGATGTTACAGTGAGGTCCCCGCTTGGATCTTCTGATCACTGTCTGATACAGGCCACCTGTCTATCACCTACCACACCTTCCCACTCTGAACCTGTTTTGGTGACTAAATGGCATTACGATAGGGCAGACTGGGAGGGTTTTCAAGGTTTCTTTATTGATATTCCCTGGACCTCTTTCTTTTCTAATGATGCACACACCACCTTGAGCCACATACAAGATTTTGTAAAAATTGGAATGGAAACTTTTATTCCTCATCAAAAGTACAGTAAAAGATCTAATTCACCTAAATGGTTTGACCATAATTGTGCTAGAGTAACTTAACAAAGCAATAGCCTACAATGCATACACAAGATCAAATACACATGAAGCCTTTAATTACTTTAGAAACATCAGAAATCATGCCAAAACTGTATTAAACCAAACTAAATCAAACTTTCTCCACAAGCAGGCAAATAAACTTCTAAATAATCCAAATGATAACAACATATTTTGGTCTACTCTTAACTCATTCAAATCCAACTTCACTACTGCTTCATCCATTCCACCATTAAAATCTCCGACTGGCAATCTTGTAAGTGACCCACGAGGTAAAGCTAACCTTCTTGCGGATATTTTCTCCACCAACTCAACCTTAGATGAAATAAATCAAGATGTCCCTGTACTTAATTTTAATTCGCCTGATATTCCCTCACTTAAGATCCACACCAGACATGTCAAAAACTATTTTGCAGAATCTCTCAGTAGATAAGGCTCCTGGTCCAGATGAAATTCCTCCAATAGTACTTAAGAATTGCTCCTTGGTGCTCGCTCCTGAATTGGCAAATTTTTTCCGTCTGTGTACTCATACCTCATGCTTCCCAGTACCCTGGAAAGAAGCAAACATCCATCCAGTTCCTAAAAAAGGTGCCTCTTCAGATCCATCAAACTACAGACCAATAGCTATAACTTCCACTCTTGGCAAAGTCTTTGAAATTATATTAAATAATCACATAATTAAGCATCTTGAGAAAAATAAATTAATCAGTGATAGGCAATATGGTTTTAGACGATGTCGATCAACTGCAGACATTCTTTGCCTTCTTACACATCAAATCAACCAAGCTACAGACCAACATGGTGAAACACATACAATAGCACTGGATATATCAAAGGCATTTGATAGAGTCTGGCATCAATCCTTATTGTCGAAGATGTCACACTACGGCCTTGCATCATTAGTTCCACTAATTTCTTCTTATCTTCATAACAGAAAAATATGTGTAATGGTAGATGGCCTTTATTCTCAATTTCACTCAATAAATGCTGGTGTTCCCCAGGGATCAGTTTTGGCCCCAACTCTGTTCCTCATTCTTATCAATGATCTCATATCTACCACTCATAATCCAATACATTCCTACGCAGATGACTCAACACTCCACAGTTCCTTCACATTTACCAATTCTCTCACCCAACCCGATCTTATAAATTCAAAAATAAACACTGCAATTTCTCTGAACCAGGACCTTTCTAGAATTAATGAATGGGGACAAAAGAATCTAGGTTCCTTTAATGTACAGAAAACCAAGTACATTCAATTTTCTAACCGACAGAATCTCACTGACTCCCATATATTTTTAATGATGTAAATATTCCCACTTCCCCTAGTATTGACATTCTCGGTGTAACATTAACTACTAACTTGAGCTGGACACATTATGTTAGAAGCATTGCTAAGAATGCCTCTAAAAAACTGGGACTCCTGTACAGAGTTCGAGAATTCTTCACTGACGAGCAGTTGGCCGTAATATATAAAAGTCATGTGCGTTCTCAGATGGATTACTGTTCACCTCTGTGGAGTGGAAGTGGAGTGGTTGCATTGAGGCAGTTGGACAAAATTCAAAATAAAGCTATTAGATTAATCAATAACCCTGCAATCACACAGGACCTTCCTACATTATCCATACGAAGAAACGTTGCATCCCTTGCATTATTCTACAGATATTTTCACAGCAATTGTTCCGAGGAACTTGCTTCAATTGTGCCGCCTCTCCACATCTTTCCCCATAGAACTAGGGCAGCTGAGAGTGCCCATGAATTTACACTTTCTCCTCCACAATGCAGAACTTCTGCTTATCAAAATTCATTTATCCCTAGAACTACTACTCTTTGGAATTTACTTCCCTCGAGTTGCTTTCCACAAACTTACAATCTACAAAAGTTTAAATCCAGTTGTTACAAACATTTTATAAATGGAGGATGCCTTTAGGCACATGGACCTTTTTGTTTTATCTGTGTTTTTCCTTCCTCCATTCATTGTCTCTTAAAAAAAAAAAAAAAAAAAAAAACAATCTCTTCCAAACTTGATTACCTGGCAACCATCCCCTCAACCGGATTTCAAAACATGCACAAGTAGTCCGGCATAAAAAACCACCAATTGCAGCCATTGCACAACACCTGCAAATTCAACCAGAGCTATCACCAACTCGACCGAAACCAGCAGTGCCCTTGCTGCCCGGAGATACTTCCCCTGCAACTACCCAGCCGGAGAAGAGTCTACCCCAGCCCCTGAAGGTGTCCATTTTGCCCGGAGATGCCCCAACTGTGACGTCCCAGCCAGAAGAGACACTACTTCAGCCAAATCAATCATCGAAAAGTATTCAGCCTGCTGGCTTAAAAACAATTTTTGGTTGTCTCACAGACGGTCCTAGGAATAGAAAGGATATAAATCCTAAGGTGAGAAAGGATGGTTACAGTTCATGCTGTGGAAAAGGTCATGTAAATTACAACGTTTGCTGTCCTGTTCGTGCAGTGTTACCCTGTGTCAGTTACATTGCTAACCAGGGTGGCCAATTAAGGGGAGGTGTGGTGGAGTGGTCTTGCCACTGGTCTGGTAATCCAAAGGTCCCGGGTTCAAATCCTGATGTTTCAATGTGAAGATATTATTGGGATGGAATTTGTGCTGTACCCAAGTATCAGTGCATTACCACAAAGCCCACCGAAATGCCAATAAAATACCCTCATTGTTCCCTGATTAAATAACACTGTATGAATATTCCCATATTCAAAATATGCTATAGGGGGGCAATGCCTGGTGAGTTGTCTGCTCAACAGGTGGCGTTGTGTGTGTGTGTGTAAGAGTGAGAGTCCGAGTGTAGGGGGTGAGACAGTGAAGCACGGGAATGAGGTGGCTTCAGAGATGGGGTTGGTTCGGGCTATAAGTGAGCACCGTGCCTCATGTGAAGGCAAGATGGCAGGTGCTCATTGTACTCTACGTGCTTCACATGTCTCACTCCCTAGACTGGAACAAGACCTCACAGGCTTCACTGTTCATTGTAGGCTACAGCGGTGAATGTTCAGGATCTCAGCCTATTCCCGAGAGGGAGTAAGTTGGAATATAGAAAACAAAAACAAAAAGTGCTGAACCAAGACTCAGTTACCAATTAGTCAGAATTGTAGCCTGGGTGTTGAGATTTATATCCAACATCAAAAGTAAAGTAGCAGGCCAACTCTGCGATAAGAGTCACATCATTAACATTCATGAATTTAAAGCAGCTTAAGTAACATTAATTAAATTAGTTCAAATAGAAACCTTTTCACATGAATTAGAATCCTTGCAAAGCTCTGATAAATCAACAATGCCAAACTTGGTGTGTCAACTGAGGTTACACCTGGATAATGATCTCATCAGGTGTGAGGGACGCCTGAAGTGGTCGGGTGTAACGGACTGTACAAATCGTCCTATCCTTATGCCAGCTTAACATCATGTCACTGACCTATTGGTAAAGCGTACACATGAAGAAGTAAAACACTATGGAGTTCATCATATAATATCGAAATTGCGTCTCATATGGTGGATACCCAGAGTTCGACAAGTATGTCGACACTTAGTGAAGAAATGTGTGATATGCCAAAGATTGAAAGGTAAACCTTATGGGACTGGACCAGCTCCGCCTTTACCTGAATGCCGTATAAAGCATATAGAACCCTTCCAAGCAGTTTTGTTAGACTACACTGGTGCATTGAAGACGAGAGAACAAGATAAGGTCTATATTTTATGTTTACTTGTGCAACGTCTCACATGGTGCACTTTGAGTTATGTGACAATATGTCTTGTGAGGAATTCATGTTGGCATTTAGGAGGATTTGTGCACATCGATCATTCCCTCAACTAGTGCTTAGTGATAATGCTCCTACCTTATTAAAGCATCTGGATACCTCAATGATATGAGCAATAATCCAACAGTCATTGCTTTCATGGGAGAAAAGAATTGCGAGTGGAGGTTCATCCCAGTTAAGGCACCTTGGTTTGGTGGAATGTGGGAACTGTGCGTAAGTATAGTTAAATCAGGACTAAGGGCGGCAGTAGGATGTGCTTTATTGAAGAAGAGTGAGTTGATGACAATCCTCACTGAAATCGAAACAGTCGTTAATGACCGTCCGCTCACATATGTATACACCGACCTGAAAGAACCACTGCCATTGACGCCAGCACACTTACTCTACGGTAAACCAATGACTGCGTTTCCTTCTGATTTTCAGTCACTTATGAAACAAGAGGATCCTTCGTTGTATTCTGAAGCAGTGGTATCAAGGCGGTACCAGTACATCTCGAAGGTTATCGAGGATTTTAGGAAGAGGTGGATTCATGACTATCTGCTAGCTTTGAGGGAGAGTAGTATAAAGTGCTCTGGTAGACCATCGGCACATTCTATTGGTGACGTGGTTTTAATTCGTGAAAACAGTCCTCGTTTTTACTGGAAATAGGGCCGCGTGTTTGAGGTGTACAATGGGGATGACTCTGTGGAGCGGGTGATGCTGTTGAGAACAGCCACTTGAACCACTGTTCGTCCAATCGCACTATTATATGCTTTGGAGCTCGACTCTTCTTCACAATCCGATGCTCCGCCTGATGTTGCTGGGTTCGAGGACTCTGTACATGTAGACTCACCTCAGATCGCCCTCGGACCGGGACTTGTCCCAGACGCGTTGCTGATAGCGCCATTAACATGTGGCGTCAGAAGATAGCCTCTGGGCAGCTTTAGTTTAAGGTGGGGTTCAGGGGTTCTTTGCAGAGGGAGTGTATCTTGTAATACGATAGTTAGGCAATAGGCTAGCAGTCTTTTCTACGACGTATCTAGTTGGGCAATAGGCTAGCGATCGTTTCTATAATTAAGGGATAGGAAATAAGATTGTGATTGTTGTAAGTTAAGGTTATAAAAGGCCTATTATGCTGTTATGTAATATTAATATGGTCTTTCGCAGTATGTATGAATGTTATCATATGTATTATTGCATTTAATCATCGTATCTACGAATCTGGTGTGGTACGATAATTTTCCTAGCTCGCGGAAGCAAGCTAGAGGATAATTGGGCGACTTTTGGAGAGGATGTGCGACAAAATTTGAGGGGTTGCGACTTGCAACTTTTTGGGCGACTTTGAGTAAAATGTGCGACTTTTTGGGCGGTTTTTGTATATTTTGTATTTTCGGCATAAAAATCAGTATTTTCGTTTACATTTTCATTAATTAATTAAATATGAATGCGTCAATGCTACCGCAATCATATCTACCTAATAAATATGAAATGCGTCACAGAAACTAGCTGCTAGTTGTGAGGCAGGGGACTTTAGTCGAACAGGGGAAAGTAAGCTTTTTGTGCTATGTGGAATTGGTCGATATTGGCTTGTTCTCTGATCTGGCTTCTTAATACCGTGGGCGGTACTATACAGCAATTGCCCGTTCAAGGCTGGGGGACTTAGGGAGGGTCCAGAATTCATAATTATTTATAGCACTCCACTCCTAAATCTCACTTCAACGAGATAGAGAGAGCGAGTTACAAGTATAGTTACTATCTCAATGACCTTGCTGGTCCATTTCGGCATTTTCGGGGAGATGCTCGAAGTAGAAGGAGATAATTTATATTGTTCAGTGCAAAAGAGAGAGACACATACAAACATAAGAAAACCGGAGTATACAGAGAGCCGATTGGCCCACACACGGCAGATCCCTTTTACACCCACCCATCTTGAGAGAGAGAGATTTAATATATTTCGTTTTTAGGAAAGATATAACATCATTGCAAGATAAAGTTAGATAAACATGCATGACAAAGGGATTGTGTAGACAATTATATAAGCTATATATATACCGTATATATATATACCGGTATATATATATATATATATATATATATATATATATATATATATATATATATATAGATAGATACATTTTTGAACGTGTTACTACTACGTTTGCACTTAGTACTGGCACTTTTTGACGCACTGTTCAATATTGCAATTTTGTAAAGATGATTGGGGCTCAAACACCATAAGGTATCTCGTCCACTTAGTCATAATACATGTTCTGTATTATATAATGTACGGTATGCTATGTATTATATAATGTACGGTATGCTATGTATTATATAATGTACGGTATGCTATGTATTATATAATGTACGGTATGCTATGTATTATATAATGTACGGTATGCTATGTATTATATAATGTACGGTATGCTATGTATTATATAATGTACGGTATGCTATGTATTATATAATGTACGGTATGCTATGTATTATATAATGTACGGTATGCTATGTATTATATAATGTACGGTATGCTATGTATTATATAATGTACGGTATGCTATGTATTATATAATGTACGGTATGCTATGTATTATATAATGTACGGTATGCTATGTATTATATAATGTACGGTATGCTATGTATTATATAATGTACGGTATGCTATGTATTATATAATGTACGGTATGCTATGTATTATATAATGTACGGTATGCTATGTATTATATAATGTACGGTATGCTATGTATTATATAATGTACGGTATGCTATGTATTATATAATGTACGGTATGCTATGTATTATATAATGTACGGTATGCTATGTATTATATAATGTACGGTATGCTATGTATTATATAATGTACGGTATGCTATGTATTATATAATGTACGGTATGCTATGTATTATATAATGTACGGTATGCTATGTATTATATAATGTACGGTATGCTATGTATTATATAATGTACGGTATGCTATGTATTATATAATGTACGGTATGCTATGTATTATATAATGTACGGTATGCTATGTATTATATAATGTACGGTATGCTATGTATTATATAATGTACGGTATGCTATGTATTATATAATGTACGGTATGCTATGTATTATATAATGTACGGTATGCTATGTATTATATAATGTACGGTATGCTATGTATTATATAATGTACGGTATGCTATGTATTATATAATGTACGGTATGCTATGTATTATATAATGTACGGTATGCTATGTATTATATAATGTACGGTATGCTATGTATTATATAATGTACGGTATGCTATGTATTATATAATGTACGGTATGCTATGTATTATATAATGTACGGTATGCTATGTATTATATAATGTAACGGTATGCTATGTATTATATAATGTACGGTATGCTATGTATTATATAATGTACGGTATGCTATGTATTATATAATGTACGGTATGCTATGTATTATATATGTTACGGTATGCTATGTATTATATAATGTACGGTATGCTATGTATTATATAATGTACGGTATGCTATGTATTCAACTATGCTGACAGGTACCTACCCGATAGCATTATCGTTAGTGAGTGTTGTATGTATTTTGTAATATTATAAATATCTTGTTAGATTGCAAATTTGTTTGTTTGAAAAGAACATTTTGACATAAATTGTAGTTTCTTTATTTATACATAATATATAAGATTTTACCATAACGCCCTGAACTTCCAATATTGACAAATTCTTTGAACATGACGAGAGTGCATTGTTATATGTGTGATTTATTTGCTTGGGAAACAGATGGTGGTTTTGCGTTCTTTTATTTCAAACATTATATTTTACTAAAACGTTATTTCCACTTAGCGATTTTGATAAGTTGTTTTGTCTTTATATTGTGATGTCCCTGTCTTGGTTTGTTTATTTTTCAAGTTTTACATTATAATAATCAAATATAGAATTGTAGCAATTAATAAATGTATGTTTGAAACCCTACACTAATCCAAGCTATATCTAATCTGCTATGGGAGTCGATTTTATTATAGTCAACAGTTTATTTATGTAAACATTTACTTATTAACTCTCTTTTACCATTTGTATACAGTTACTGATTCAGTAACCTAAGTATTTGACCAAACAAGCAATCCATGGCAAGTAGATCAAATCACTAATTATAGCCATGTCATAAATACAATTATATATAATGTATAAAAAAAAAAAAAAAAAAAAAAAACCGGCCACAATAATAATTGCCTAGAAAAAGTGGGGTGAAAATGGTAAAAAAAATGAAGGGGTTGGGGGTAGGGGGTAGGCTACATTCGACGGATTGGGCGATTTTTGGGCGACTTTTTGGATGGAATTGTCATCAAAAAATATATAATATAGAAAAAAGAAAACTAAAAAAACTGCTTCAATAATATTTGTCAAGAAAAAGTGGGGTGAAAATGGTAAAAAAATTAAGGGGTCGGGGGTAAGGGGTACTTTCGACGGATTGGGCGACTTTTGGGCGACTTATTGGATGGAATTGGGCGAGAAGAGCTCATGCGGGCCTGGCAACCCTGTCTAAGAGACGGCCGTCAGAGCATTTATAGATATCACCCAGTACACATCTTTTCCTTTCATTGTGCTATAATGCCTACAGAAACAGTAAATGGCCAGAATTTACCGTATATCATCATCATAGACGTTCTCACCGACGCCAAGACTGACAGATAAACCTTAGTTCCTCATACCCATGATCATTTAACATCATCATTCCTGTTATTTTCCTCTTGGTGAGCTTTCGTGCCGCCAACCAACCCTCCTATTCGTCCTTCCAACCACCATCTTTACCGGCTCCATTTCCAATCATAATTGCTGTGTGGATGTATTGGTAAGTTAATTCCCGCCATTTATTAACCTGATCTTTATTATAAATTATATCTTTATGTGTTTGACCTTTAGATTTGATTTAGTCTAGTTTAAATATATCAACTTTACTAGTCATTCCATCACACCTATTTTCACCTGTCATATGGTAAACAGCCTTTTCACCGAAAAAATTCAATTAACCGAAATCTCAAAACCCCCGTTTTAGTAATGTTTTTATTTAAATGTATTTATTTTCGTAGGATGTTTGTATAGGTCATATGGGGCCAAGGGGAGGGGGGGTCCCTGTAATTCAGAAATTCCAGTAGTCCGGAAGTTGCTCTGCACGCTACATTCCGAATTTCAGAACTTTAACAGTAGTAGTCTTGCACATATTATTTCTTATACAGCTTGCTATCTTCATGTTGAGGCGTTTGTAAAAAAAAAAAATCGTCTCCGTTTTGTTGGTTGTCTGTCTGTTTGTCTGCAAACAAGATATCTCGCAAAGTTATGAACCGATTATCACGAAATATGGTGGGCAGATTGAATATGCACCAAAAAAGAATGGATACATTTACGAAGCAATCTTGATCCAGGAACCCAGATCCAGAAAAAAATTGAGGCCTATGACTTTAATGGTAAAGAACCAGCAAGCGTAGGCGGAGATATGCACTCTATGGGGATGCAATTTCCAACCTCAAGTAGACTATTTTGCATTTACACAGAAGAGCATTTTGGAGCCTGCATGGAGCAGATTCTAAACAAATTCACAGGAGGCCCGGGAATGACCCCTGACTAGATGAGTGCGTATTTGTAATACTCATCCTCATTACCTCCAACCCCTCTATGCAATGGCAGACATCAAAGGTGCAATATACTAATGTCACATTTACGATGTGAATGGTTGCACCTGATCTGCATGATGTAGCTGGTTCCAGTGGTTACAGACAACACTCACAACAATGCCCACTACAGCTGTGCAGTAACATTAAACATGCACTTCACACATTACGCACAACAAATTGGCCACTTTGCCTGGGGTGATAATGGCTGCAGTATGGAAAAAGTAATATACACTACCTATCATATATATATATATATATATATATATTTTGTCGGGCTATAATAGTTAAAGCTCGTGATATAGTCTTTACTAAAATCCAGATCTGGACTTATAGACCGTAAATAATCCCAACAGGGACTTTCCGAACACGTTCTAAATATCACAAATAAGTATTCAACTAGGTACTACAGAACTCAGTAACAACACACATGTGAATTATATACACAAGTTTATTCAAAGGCATAGAAATGGTATCTTTACTTATTGGCTTTGGTTCATAGGAGTAATTCAGGGTGTAGCATTACCTTAATAATTATGAGAATTATAAGGCAACGAAGCGAATATATACAGTATAAGTAGAATAGACCAAAGTGAGATCAATATTATACTTCAGTGGTGGTCATAAACAAAGCAGGAAATATGCAATTAAATAAACACGTGACCTATAGTATCAACCCTTAATAATAATAATGATTCGGGTCGAGTGTCTTACGTGAATGAAACAACAATAAAGATAATTGTTCAATCTCGATATAAGGGAAAATGAATGAATTGAGAGGTATAATAAATACACAGGCAGTGGGAGCGAGTTGTACAAATGGAGCGCGCGCGCTTGAGCTAGGCAAACGCTCTCAAGTTAAGGCGACCTTTAATCAGCTAGCGTGTCAGGTCATGCGTTCTACTGCGGGGTTGAGAACTACAAATCTAGTTTGTGTAAATATGAACTTAATCTCAGAGATATTATGATGAAATTGGGGACAATGTAATGTTTAATTCTTTACACAATTTACTATGTACGTAGCTCAAATTATGTAATTTATGAATTGAACTTTATATTCACTTCAATCGAACTTATGCAATAATTAGGAACTCGGTCGAGGAATTCAGATGTAATGATAAGAACACAATTATGAATCAACTATAGAGAAATATCTATTAATTGTATATATAGACAAAGTCTAATTAACCAAATGAGATTGGTTAACAGATGTCCTAGAAACGCTTATAATGATAATAGCGCAAATGATAATTAATACAATATTAATTATGCGAAAAGTGACGCACAAGACGAAGTTGTACTGCGGAAATACTCAGAAGGGTATTAACAAGATGTCTGAACGAGTTAACAGAGTCTTAATAAGAATTCACCTTAATAAACGGTGTATTCGAGATGATGGAAAAATTAGATAATAGACTCTATGCAATGCTAGAATTCCTAGACAGTAAGAATCAGAATTATCTACATCAGTAATCAAATGAACGGTAATACTAGTTCATAAAATAATTACAAAAACAATTAAGTAATTGAACGTAAATATGGGGGCTTGGGAAGTATATATATTAAGTGAATGATAAAACTTCACAACGAATACTGAGATAAATTAATTATGAAATTGAGCGTAGGTTTTAGGTAATAAGTTATGAGTTAAGAAGGGGAATCAAAACACGAAATACACTTCGACCTCAACTTGTAACATACATAACAGAATACATATACTAGGAAAATCTGTGAGTGCGTGGCGAGATGAATTAATTAACACGAGTATATAACGTATGCGTAGGACGTTCTATAGGATATTTAAACAAGATGAATATAGGATCTTGAATACAGATCTAGTTAAGAGTTAATATCAGTTTCAGAAGGATTAACACATACGCAATTAAGGATCTTGGGCACAAATCTAAATATAATCTCACGCTTACACAATTCACATACTTTAACCTATACCTTGACAACAATAATCACAACGTAAGATATACAGAGACACTTAGGGTAATGTTGGAGGGTAGAGAGATAGCAAGGCTGGCCGACGTAGATCGTAGATTCGTGGAGCAGCACTTCAGGGGGGTAGGGCGTCACTCGAGCAGGACTTCAGAGGGCACCACAGGTCTAGCACTCTCTCCGGCAGGGGGCAGGTTTTGGGCAAGCTTCTGCTGTGGTTAGCTGTCCTGTCCTTTTCAGGCTGAGTACAGTACCGCAGTGGATTTTTGCATACTTTTCCACCAAATCTTTGAGGTAATATCTGACTTAATTCTTGATTCTCTTTTATACAGTCTCGCGGTAATAGGGGTATTGTGAATTCGTTGTGATTGAGTTGTGAGGTTTAATACTTATCGTAGACATAGCTGGTTAATAATTATAGGTTTACTTATATTTTAGGTAACACATTTACATCATATATGGCATTTATTTAACCTATTTTTGGAGAAATCTTACTTATAAGGATTACATCATTCTCCAGACTCTTAGACAGACTTGGATATTGCTCGCCTATTTGTGCTTCTTCCCTGGAGGTTATTACATCTACAGGACCGTCATAACTGGTACTCTTGCTCAGGTCAATTTGTACCTGTAAGCTTCTGGTCGCTGGTGTTTAACTGTCCTTTGATTGGCTGGTGTGGTTTGAAACCAGGGCTGTGGTTGGCTGAGACAATTTCCCATGCTCATAACTGCTGCTTGGTCCCATAGAACATGAGAAGCTCTGGGCAGCAGGGGTGGCTCCTGCATTTTCTTGTCCCTCCTCTGCTTCCGTGATGTTGGTTTATCTTGTGGATCCAGTTGCAGGCTGGCAATTCTGCAACTGGCTTTTGCATTTGGCTGTAGCAACCCCGTCATTTCACCACTATCGGCGAGGAAAAAGTCGCGACCTCGCGCTTGAAGAATGTAGGATCGGGTGGTGGTTATGTTCATGACGGGTGTCAGATTTTGTAAAGTGAGCAGCCATAATGTGGTAGGGACGTCCTTCTGTTGGTTGACGTCCATGGTCAGGTTTAATTGGAGAGGTACTTCGGCGTGAGCAGCTAGTTGTATCAGCTGGTTAGGAGTTTTCACAGGTTTTGGTTTGATGCCATCAAAAATGTGTACACTGTTTATTTTCATTGCTGGTTGAGTCGCCGAAGGGGTCGCTGTAGGAGGAGGTGTCCTTGGAGGAGGTCTGGTCACTGCTGGATGGAGAGGAGTAGTGACTCGGACAGGGATGGCTGATGATGAGAGCTTGGAGGTAGGTGGGGCTGGACCAGGTAGGGGTGACCTCGCATTAGTTGGTGTGGCTATCAGTGGAGCTGGCAAGGTAGGTTTGGGATGACCTCGCCGGATGTATGTAGGTTTGAAGGAAGGTGCCCATCGTTGAGGGGGCACCACACGTCGACCAGATCTTGTGCATGTAGGGTTAGATTGAGTAGGAATTAGTGAAGGTGGAAAAACACGTGATTGTAAGGAAGGTGAAGAAGCAGAGCTAGAAGATTGTGATGATTTATTTGTTATGTTTTGTCTGGGACGGATTAATGGAGAAGGTCGTGAGTTATAAGATGATTGAAGAATGGCCCTGGTAAGTACTGGAAGAGGTCGTGTCACTGGTTTAATTTGGGATTGAGATCCGGAAGGGACTGGAGATTTTAGTTTAGATGCATAAGATTGGGGACCGGAAAGATTAGAAACAAGAGGTATAGGTAAAGAAAGAGGCAAAGAAGAGGGAGGGTGAGGAGCGGAAGTTATAGGTGGAGTAATGAGATTAGGAATGTTGGCAATCATGGGAGTTGTAGGTAGAGCACCTGAAGATTCTGAAACGTTAAGTACACTGACAGATGGTGAGGCCTGAACAGGTAAAGAGAGTGGTTGATGACCAACTTGAGAAGGAAGGATTGAAGGAGCAGAGACAGTGCGGGTAGGTAGAACAGGGATGGGTGTGTACACAATAGGGGGTGGGCGTTGCTGTAACGGGGGTGGGTGTACGAGCTAGAGTGTTAACATCTGGAAGGGTTATTTGTTTGCGGGTGGGTGTCACAGGTAGAGTGAGGTCAGGTAAGGCAGGTTCTGTGGACCCTACATTCTGGTTATTAGTTGCAGGCAATATGTCATTCTGAATGGGGTCAGCAAGCATAACTATATTCTCATTAATAGGTTGAAATCTACAGACATGCCTGTTACGATATGTGCGCGACTCACCAAAATAATTGATGATAACCTGGTAGCAGTTTGGAACAGACAAAATTTCAAAAGGTCCTTTAAACCTGGGTTTGAGCTTGGATGGTACTGGTAAGTGGGCAACCATAACTAGATCACCAATACAGTGAGGGCTGGATTTGGGAGTTTCATCAGGTTGCAGATCTTGCACATACTGGATTTGTCGTAGTCGATTCTTGAGATGTACTAAAGACTGGTCAAAATTGGAGGAGGGCTCATACGGGGCAGCTAGATGACGAAGGGGAAGGAGCAATGGTGCCACTCCAAATACTCGCTCATGGGGTGATATTCCGTCTTCTCGAGGGCAAGTGTTGATCCCCCATTGCACAATACGAACTTGGCTGGACCAATCTTTGGAATCCATTTGTTGCAACCGGGTTCGGATTTGATTGGCTATAGTTCTGCGGCTTCTCTCGCAGATTGAATTCCCTTGAGGCCAGTAGGGGAAGGAATGACTTATTTTGAAACCACTCATCATCGATAACTGCGACCATATGTGACTGGTAAATTCTGGGGCATTATCGGAATGGATTGCTTCTGGTAGTCCAAAATAAGGGAAGACATGCTGAATAAGTGCTTCAGCTACTGCAATGGCTGAATTATCTTTTGCTGGACATACAATGACATACTTGGAGTACGTGTTCACAAAAGTGATGATATACTTGAATCCGTGACTATTTTCTAATGGGCCCATCACGTCTACTGCAAGCAATTGCCAAGGTTTGGAGGCAATTAATTTTCCGAATGGCCCAGCTGTGCGGGTTCTGTCCTTTCCCAACGCACATGCTTTGCATGACTCAGTGATGCGTTTGGCGGTGACGTAAGGTGATGGGGTCCAGTAAACTTGTTGGAAGGTGGAGATGAGCTTTCTTTGTGCAAGATCTATCTATCTATCTATCTATCTATCTATATGCTCAGGCCCAATCCCCATTTTGGGGGTAGCCGACTCAAGACAGAGCAAGAACAGGGAAAACACAAAAACAACATAAAACAACAAATAAACACAGATAAAAAACACAAACTCACACACATTCAGGTCACCCAGGAGAAGACCCAGAAACCAGGGTCACCAAGGTCGCTCCAGCACTCCCCCGGCCCCTGACCACCCGGAGAGGTTCCGATCTCGGCAGGCAGACATGCAGCGGAGCCAAAGCCACAAGCCCTCCCACCACACTTCCAGGCGCACCCTTCATATTAATCGTCTCTCCGGGCCAGGCGCCTGATGGACTATTATCTAGTCCAACTTGCGCCCGACCCCTTACTCCAAATGACCACGTGTTCACTCAACTATTCACAAGCATTCTCCATTCACTCCTGTCCACCACCACTTCCCCTGCCTGATCTATAGTCATTCCTCTATCATCCAAAGCCTTTCTTACACAGTCTCTCCATCACAATGGGGGTCTTCCTGCCCTTCTATCTCCCCTTGTACCTGACTCACATATTCTCTTTGTAAGCCTTTCATCCCCCATTCGTTCAACATGACCATACCAGCTCAGCACCCTTCTGTCCACTCTGGCTGACAAATGTTCCTGCTGCCCCACTCTCCTATGTATCTCTTCATTCCTCAATCTGTCTCTACGAGTAACTCCACACATACTCCTCAAGCAGCTCATCTCCATCACATCCAGCCCTCTTTCCTCCTTTTTCTTCAGAGCCCATGTCTCAGCCCCATACATCACTGTTGGCACAACAATTCCTTGATACAGTGCACTTTTTATTTTCACTCCGAGATTTCTCGTCTTCCACATACTTCCCATTGCTCCGAAAACCTTCCTTCCTTCACACACTCTCTGTTTTACCTCCACTTCCATATCTCCACTCCTGCTTATCGTTCCTCCTAGATATTTAAAACACTCTACTTGTTCCAATATTTCCCCATCCAGCCTCACATCTAGATTCACCCTATGCTCTCCCCTATTACACACCATTACTTTAATTTTATTGACGTTCACCTTCAGTTTCCTCCTTCCACAAACCACACCAAATTCTTTGACTACCCGCTGCAGTTTCTCATCAGAATCCGCCACCAATGCTGTGTCATCAGCGAACAGCAACTGATTCAACTCCCAATCTCTACCATTCTTTCCTACTAAACCCAATCCTCTTCCCATAGTTCTCCTTTTCACCTCCCTCACCACACCATCCATAAACATATTAAACAGCCATGGTGACATTACACAACCCTGTCGCAAACCTACCTTTACCTCAAACCATTCACTCAACTCACCATTTCCTACTCTCACACATGCTCTGCTCCCTTCATAAAAACTCTTAACTGCTTCTAACAAATTTCCTCCTATTTCATAAATCCTTAACACCTTCCACATTGCTTCACGGTCCACACGATCATACGCTTTTTCCAAGTCCATAAAAGCCCAAAATATCTCCTTATGCTTCTCTAAATACTTCTCGCATAACTGTCTTACTGCAAACATCTGATCCACACACCCTCTTCCCCTCCTAAAACTGCACTGTTCTTCTCCTATTGCAACTTCCGTATACTTTATTATCCTCTCTATCAACACCCTGCCATACAGCTTTCCAACCACTGACAATAAACTAATACCTCTATAACTTGAACACTCCTGCCGATCTCCCTTCCCCTTGTATAACGGCACAATACATGCACTCTTCCAGTCTATTGGTACCATTGACACAGCAAAGCACACATTGAAAAGTCTCACCAACCAATCTATTATCACATCTCCACCCTTCTTTATACACTCCACAGCAATACCATCCAAACCTTCTGCTTTTCCCGCTCTCATTTGTTTCACTGCTTCTTTCACCTCATTTTCCTCAATCCTTTCATTCATTCCCTGCCACCTGGGTGGCCTGGGTAACCTATCTAACCTGTGCAAGATGGATCCCATTATCCATATGAATGGATTGCATCGTGGTTAAGGCAGCTTGAGGAGTTATGACAATTTTACCTTCCAAGTTAAAAAGATTATCACCTCGCCTGGTTAGTTGGTTGAAATTTTTCCTTGGCATCCAGTCTGGCTGGTTTTTCTGTTGAAATGCTTGTAGAAGGTCCTATTGACTGTTGCTTGATGAGTCCTGATGATGAATAGCGAGAATGGTGTGTGTTGGTTTGTCGTGGTGAGGCGCCGATTCGGAGGGTGATAAAGGGAGACGAGAAAGTGCATCAGCATTAGTATGCAACTTTCCTGGTCGATATGCAATCTCTATGTCAAATTCTTTGAGAGATTCCCTCCACCTGACTGTCAGAGCATTTTTGGTATCTGATTTCCGCAGCCATTGTAGGGCGTGGTGGTCTGTGATGACGGTGACCTTGACTCGTGCCAGATAAGCTTTGAAATGCTGCAAAGCCCAAATAATGCCGAGACATTCTCGTTTTGTGACTGGGTAATTAATTTCAGCCGGGTTGAGGGTGCGGCTGGCACATGCAATGATATGTTCCTTGCCGTCTCTGGTCTGTCCTAATACGGCCCCATTGCCAAATTGTGACACATCAGTGTACAATCGGAACGGCTGGGTGTAGTCGGGAAAGGAGACCACTGGAGATGCAACTAATTTGGTCTCGAGATCATTGAAGGCTTGAAGTCGTAAAATGGTCCATAAGAAGGGCTCTTCTTTTCTTGTGAGGTCATGTAGAGGTTTGGCGATGGTAGCAAAGTTCTTCACAAACCTTCTGTAGTATGAAGATAAATCAAGGAATGCACGTACACCTTTTACGTTAATGGGAGGGGTGATTTTGCTGATTGTTTCAAGCTTACTTGGGTCAGGTGCAATTCCTTCTTCCGAGACAATGTGTCCAAGAAAGTTGACCTTGGTTTTTGCTAGAGTGCATTTGGCAGGTTTTAGTTTCAGGTTAGCATCTCGGATTCGTTGAAATACTTGTTGGAGTCTTTGCAGATGTTCTGTCCATGTTTTACCGAACACAATGATGTCATCAAGGTAAGCTAGGCAAGTTTCCCAGGTTAGTCCTTGTAGCACCGATTCCATCAGTCTTGAAAATGTAGCTGGACCATTACATAACCCAAAAGGTAACGCAGTGAACTCATACAGGCGTCCTTGGCTGGTGGAAAATGCTGTTTTTTGTTGATGTTCCGGCAAGACAGGTACTTGCCATTAGCCAGCTTGCAGATCTAGAGTAGTGAACCATTTTGCACCATGTAATGAGTCGAGAGAGTCATCAATCCTGGGAAGGGGTGTAGCGTCTTTAATGGTGACGTCATTACGGTAATCAATCCAAACCGGGTTGATCCGTCCTTTTTACGGACCAGTACCACCGGAGAAGACCAAGGGCTGGTGGAAGATTTTACCACCTCTGTGGCGAGCATATCTTGGACTTGCTTCTCCTCTTCCTGTCGTTGAATCGGGTTTTTCCTCCTAATTGCTTGCTTGATGGGGTGTCCCACGGTGTGAATGGGATGATGCAACGTGTCTGTTTTCCCCATATCTCGGCTAGAGGTAGCAAAAATATCTTGATAGGAAATTAGGAGGTTTCTGAGGTCAGTTTGTTGGTTAGAAGTGAGAGTGGATGGTATGTCAGGAAGTGGGTTTTTATAGGGAGGTGAAGATTCTGAGGGAACAGAGAATTCGTCTGAATACATTTCTAGGTCGCCAATGGCAAGGCCCTTAGGCAGAGTGATAGGTTTGTCTGATATATTAGCAATTTTGATGCAATTCTTCTGGTGTGGTAGCAGGCAAGGAGCGGTTAGGCATACCCCATTGAAAGGGCTTTGGAGGTGTGGGGTCACAAGGACATTTCCTTGAAGGGTAGGTACTAAGGGTACCCATTTCTCGTGATTAGGGGGAACTGTGATAGTGGAGGAAATAATAGCTTGAGAGATGATATGAGGTTGGAGGGGGAGGGTTTGTTCAGTACTTTGGGTTGCAGCAGTGATGGGGAGAGGGGTAAGCAAAGGGTGAGTTTTTAACTGCTTAATATAGTCAAGGGAGGTTTGTGGTTTTTGCTTGATTTTTGAATGAGTATCAAAGGTTAAAGTCCGGTGCCTACAATTAATTGAGGCACCCAGAGGTATCAGAAGATCGAGACCTAAATAACCATCGTATTTAGTTTCACTTGGATTATAAATCACAAAAGAATTATTAACTCCGTGATTTGGGATAGGGGTGTTTACATAGAGTGGCAGAGTTTGACCAAGATTGGGAATAACTTGATCATTGGCACTTATGAGGATAATGGATGAAGATTGCATTGGTCCAAAAACATTCTTGTTCCTGAACGAAAGGAAAGAACAGGCAAGATCGGGAAGCCCCCGTGTCTAGAAGAAGTCGAACCTCCACCCCATTTAGAGTGATTTTCCTGTACACCGGAGGACCATTATCCGATGTTTTATCATGAGCCCCCGCCATGGTCACGACGATTTGTTTGGGGGGGGGGGGCGCCTAAAAATCCAGTGGCTCTGGTTTTAAGGTTTCTGGCTGATATGTCTCAAGTTCTCCTTCTTCACTTCCGGCCGTCCCGTCGTCAATAATAGTAGCAATCTGACGCGGTTTGATCCAGAGAATCTGCGCCCATCAACTTGGAGTTCTTGTCCTCTTCCTCGTGAGCTCGTTGAAAGACCTCTTGAGAGACCAGAGCATGCAGGGCCCGGAGCAGGGTTTCCAGTCTGCTGGACGAATTCGGGCCCAGTCCTCAGCTTTGTCTGCTGCCCGAGGAGCTACTGGACTACTGCTGGGTGTTGTGTTAGTAGAGGGGTGGGTGGTGGCTCTACTTATCACAGCAATTTTGTTGGCTTGTTCCCTGGGCATTCTCAATGCCATGATTCTTCTGATCACAGGCAGGTCTGCATCGTAGTTTGTTGGCTCAATTATTGAGAAGTGATCGGCTACGGGGTCAGGCAGGATTCTTACCAAGGTTATGAAGATTATTTTCTTTCTCTGTGCGCTAGTTTCTTCAGGAAATGCCGTCAATGCGATCTGTTGCAATTTCTCAACAGTATCATCCAAGTCTCCTGTAAACTTGACTTCATGGAACTTCTTGTCAGCTATGGTTTGTCCCAAAACTGGATTGTGGTTCTTACATATACCTCAAACTGCGCCCAGGTTAAGCCAGGCATATTGTCGTGCACATACCCCGACACTTTAGTTGCATATTTCCCTAATTTCATCACAATTGTATGGATCTTGGAAGCGTCCTCATTTCCGAACATAATGTCCAGGACTGGTTTAACTATTTCCAGGTAGGTATAAATATCATAATTCTCGGGCTTGAATGCCGGGATATCAAGAGACCTAATGGCTGCCATGATGAATAATGTAAATAAACTAATTGAATACAGAGATTTTTTTTTTTTTTTTTAGAATAAGAACACTTGTGTTGGTAGCCGTATTGAGACACAGCTGCCACCAGTGTTTTGTCGGGCTATAATAGCTAAAGCTTGTGATATAGTCTTTACTAAAATCCAGATCTGGACTTATAGACCGTAAATAATCCCAACAGGGACTTCCCGAACACGTTTTTAATATCACAAATAAGTATTCAACTAGGTACTACAGAACTCAGTAACAACACACATGTGAATTATATACACAAGTTTGTTCAAAGGCATAGAAATGGTATCTTTACTTATTGGTTAATAGGAGTAATTCAGGGTGTAGCATTACCTTAATAATTATGAGAATTATAAGGCAACGAAGCGAATATATATAAGTAGAATAGACCAAAGTGAGGTCAATTATACTTCAGTGGTGGTCATAAACAAAGCAGGAAATATGCAATTAAATTAACACGTGACCTATAGTATCAACCCTTAATAATAATAATGATGCGGGTCGGGTGTCTTAGGTGAATGAAACAACAATAAAGATAATTGTACAATCTCGATATAAAGGAAAATGAATGAATTGAGAAATAAAATAAATACACAGGCAGTGGGAGCGAGTTGTACAAATGGAGCGCGCACGCTTGAGCTAGGCAAACGCTCTCAGGTTAAGGCGACCTTTAATCAGCTAGCGTGTCAGGTCATGCGTTCTACTGCGGGGTTGAGAACTACAAATCTAGTTTGTGTAAATATGAACTTAATCTCAGAGATATTATGATGAAATTGGGGACAATGTAATGTTTAATTCTTTTCACAATTTACTATGTACGTAGCTCAAATTATGTAATTTATGACTTGAACTTTATATTCACTTCAATCGAACTTATGCAATAATTACGAACTCGGTCGAGGAATTCAGATGTAATGATAGGAATACAATTATGAATCAACTATAGAGAAATATCTATTAATTGTATATAAAGACAAAGTCTAATTAACCAAATGAGATTGGTTAACAGATATCCTAGAAACGCTTATAATGATAATAGCGCAAATGATAATTAATACAATATTAATTATGCGAAAAGTGACGCACAAGACGAAGTTGTACTGCGGAAATACTCAGAAGGGTATTAACAAGATGTCTGAACGTGTTAACAGAGTCTTAATAAGAATCCACCTTAATAAACGGTGTATTCGAGATGATGGAAAAATTAGATAATAGACTCTATGCAATGCTAGAATTCCTAGACAGTAAGAATCAGAATTATCTACATCAGTAATCAAATGAACGGTAATACTAGTTCATAAAATAATTACAAAAACAATTAAGTAATTGAACGTAAATATGGGGGCTTGGGAAGTATATATATTCAGTGAATGATAAAACTTCACAACGGATACTGAGATAAATTAATTATGAAATTGAGCGTAGGTTTTAGGTAATAAGTTATGAATTAAGAAGGGGAATCAAAACACGAAATACACTTCGACCTCAACTTGTAACATACATAACAGAATACATATACTAGGAAAATCTGTGAGTGCGTGGCGAGATGAATTAATTAACACGAGTATATAACGTATGCGTAGGACGTTCTATAGGATATTTAAACAAGATGAATATAGGATCTTGAACACAGATCTAGTTAAGAGTTAATATCAGTTTCAGAAGGATTAACACATACGCAATTAAGGATCTTGGGCACAGATCTAAATATAATCTCACGCTTACACAATTCACATATTTTAACCTATACCTTGACAACAATGATCACAACGTAAGATATACAGAGACACTTAGGGTAATGTTGGAGGGTTGGAGGGTAGAGGACCAGCAAGGCTGGCCGACGTAGATCCTAGGTTCGTGGAGCAGCACTTCAGGGGGATAGGGCGTCACTCGAGCAGGACTTCAGGTTCCAGACTTCAGAGGGCACCACAGGTCTAGCACTCTCTCCGGCAGGGGGCAGGTTTGGGGCAAGCTTCTACTGTGGTTAGCTGTCCTGTCCTTTTCAGGCTGAGTACAGCACCGCAGTGGATTTTTGCATACTTTTCCACCAAATCTTTGAGGTAATGTCTGACTTAATTCTTGACTCTCTTTTATACAGTCTCGCGGTAATAGGGGTATTGTGAATTCGTTGTGATTGAGTTGTGAGGTTTAATACTTATCGTAGACATAGCTGGTTAATAATTATAGGTTTACTTATATTTTAGGTAACACATTTACATCATATATGGCATTTATTTAACCAATTTTTGGAGAAATCTTACTTATAAGGATTACAGCATTCTCCAGACTCTTAGACAGACTTGGATATTGCTCGCCTATTTGTGCTTCTTCCCTGGAGGTTATTACATCTACAGGACCGTCATAACTGGTACTCTTGCTCAGGTCCATTTGTACCTGTAAGCTTCCGGTCGCTGGTGTTTAACTGTCCTTTGATTGGCTGATGTGATTTGAAACCAGGGCTGTGGTTGGCTGGGACAATTTTCCATGCTCATAACTGCTGCTTGGTCCCATAGAACATGAGAAGCTCTGGGCAGCAGGGGTGGCTCCTGCATTTTCTTGTCCCTCCTCTGCTTCCGTGTTGTTGGTTTATCTTGTGGATCCAGTTGCAGGCTGGCAATTCTGCAACTGGCTTTTGCATTTGGCTGTAGCAACCCCGTCATTTCAATATATATATATATATATATATATATATATATATATATATATATATATATATATATATATATATATACACTGTATATATATATATACCGGTATATATATAATTATATTCGCTGCTCAAAGCAACTCCATCTCTGAAGCTGCTTCGCCTCTGCGCTTCACAGTCTCATCCCCAGACTCGGACCCTCACTCTCAGAACGCCACCTATTGAGCAATTAACTCACTAGGCTTTGCCCCCCTGTAGCATATTTTGAATATGGGAATATTCATACAATGCTATTTAATCAGGGAACAATGAGGGTAATTTTTGGGCATTTCGGTGTGCTGTGGTAATGCACTGAAACTACAGTAGGTACAGCACAAATTCCAACCCAATAATATCTTCCCATTGACATATTGGGATTTCAACCCGGGTCTATTGGATTATATATATGTATATATATATATATATATATATATGTATATATATATACATAATATTATGCATATATATATATATATATATATATATTTATATACTGTATATATATATATATATATATATATATATAATATATATAGTGTATATATATATATATATATATATATATATATATATATATATATATATATATATATATATATATATATATCATCATCAGCCATAAGGAGTCCACTGCTGGACAAAGGCCTCCCTTAACCTTTTCCATGACTCCCGAGACTTTGCTAGCTGTTGCTATGTTACCCCTGCAGTCTTTTCTATCTCGTCTCTCCACCTCTTGTCTAGTCTTCTCCTATTGCGCTTTCCTTCTCTTGGGGTCCAGGTAGTTAATCTTTTACTCCTCCTATTGTCCTCTCTTCTTGCTATATGTCCTGCCCATTTTCACTTCTGCTCTTTAATACTTTGTTAAATATCCTTGACTTTGGTTTGCTCTCTTACCCACAATGCTCTCTTCCTATCTCTAAGTGTTATTCCTAGCATTGATCTTTCCATTGCTCTTATGGTTAATTTAGATGAAGTGGACGGTATATATTTAATTTGGAAGATTAACACATATAGAATATTTATTTACCCTTATGATGAACTCAGCTGGTGATTGAAAGATGGCGGAAGATAGGCTAGTTGACTTGAGTGGGTTAGTAGGATAAAGAAGCGTATGGAAAGAGGCTAGAATAGGCTAGGATAGGCTAGATATTTACGTTACATTTTGTGATAACTAACAAAAGGTGATGATGTAGTGACTAAATGAAATGAGATGATAGTGAAGCAAAAACACCTAATATATGAACTATGAAGAAGGCTTAGCGTGTGTAGCGGGGACGGAGGTTGGTTGGAGAGCGAGTGCGAGCGCGTCGACTTTGTGTCCCTCGTGACTATCCGCGCACGCGCATAGCATATGGAAAATGTATCCCATCATAGTACAATGAGATACATATGAACAATCTTAATAAGTAATACACAAATATATGGGAATTATAATCCTACAATATTTTCCCATATACAACTACAGAATAATATATTCTTCCCAAATCGTGGACGTCCAACCTAAGGTTACGGAAGCGTTCAACTTAAGACTACGGAAAGATACGTAACGCTACATCAACCCAGATTACGTAACATCGAGACTGTTCATACTAGATACTAAGTATGGACATATTCCCGCCAACACAAATTATAAAAAATTTACATGATTAGATTTGCCCGGAGGCAATCTTATCCCGCCAAGCTTGGGAGGATATCTGGGCTGCCTGTCGACTGGGGTGTCCGCCGGGCACGTCAACAGGCTGCGCCGAAGTCGGTGCCAGGGAGGGGACATCCATGGATAACTGATCCGAGGGGGTGTCCTTGCGTTCGAGGTCACCTTCAAGAGGATATAGACGTACTGTTGGCCGTGTGATTACTCCAGTCCGGGTGCGAAATTTTGCTACCCGAACCTCACCATCACGACCTGGTAACAACTCCTCTATCCGACCCAATTTCCAGAGTGCGCGCGGGCCCTCTTCATGGATGGTTACCACGTCACCTACCCTAGGCCAATGACCATTTAATGGTGTTAGTTTACTTTTTTGCGCTTCTCTCAAAGTCACCAGATATTCTGTCGAACAGCGATGCCAAATATCTCGCGATAATTTACGAATATATTTGTAGCGGGCCGATATCACGTCCTTACTTGTATAGTCTGGATCTTCCATAGTATCCTCATCATGTTCTTCAGGAAGATCCCGCAGTCTGTATCCACGTACCAGTACTGAGGGTGTGATTGGGGTAAGGTCTTCCAAATCACCAGAAGCATAGTATAGAGGGCGATCATTTATGATGGCTTCAATCTCCAAGAGTATGGTGTTGAGTTCCTCAATCGATATGAGAGCTCTACCCAACACCTTTCTTCAGACACGCCTTCACGATCCCTATGGCCCTTTCCCATATGGTGCCAAACCAAGGCGCTCTGGCGGGAATGAAACGCCATTCGCAATTTACATCCGCAAGGCAGGTCTGAATCTTGGGATTGTTGCTCACTTCTTTGAGATATGTAGATGCCCCTATGAAAGTCTTTGCATTGTCACTCAGCATGATACGTGGATATCCCTGTCTACTGCAGAATCTTCTGAAGGCATGTAGGAAGCAATCACAAGTGAGCTTGGTGACCAGTTCCAGGTGAATTGACCTGGTAACGGCACAGGTGAAAAGTATCATACACACCTTAAGATTGGGTGAATCTTTCACAGGGATTGCTCCACTGTAGTCAACCCCGGTAACTTTGTAAGGGTCACCTGGGGTGGTTCGCAGGTTTGGTAAGGGAGGAATTCCGACGGGATCATATTGTGTTCCCTGTACCCGCCTACATTTTAAGCATTTGCGTAGGACTTTCTTGACCACCTGCCTGATTCTAGGCACCCACCATCTTTGTCGGACATAGGTGACTGTATGACCAACCCCATAATGACAACAGAGTCGGTGACACCTATCGATGATAAGATGGGTGAAGGGATGATTGGGGGGCAGTAGTATTGGATACTTAATTGCCTCAGAGAGTGCTGCCAATCGTAATCTGCCTCCGCAATGTATCAAATCCCCCTTTAAGTGTAAGCCCAACTGGTTGATCAGGTTATTCCTAGACTTTGTTCCCTTAACCAGTAATTTATATTCCTGCGTATATATTTCTTGTTGACAGAGCTTATGTAATAATTTATCTGCAATTCTGATCTCCTTCACATTGAGGTAAGCACTACCTGTAGGCGGTGTGCCTTTGATTTTTGCTTTTACATTTTCTACAAATCGTATCACCCATGCTGTAACACGTTGTAACTTCTCATAGCTGCTGAATCTATCCCAGTCCCATAACCGTGTGTCTTCGTCAGGCACCGAGTCAATTACCGGTGCCACAATAGCAGTGTATTGCTCGCTCAAATCTATATTTTCTGGCCATTCGTTGGGGTTATTAAGCCAGCATGGGCCATTCCACCACAACGCAGAAGATTTGAGAAATTTAGCAGATACACCACGAGTAAGGCAGTCACTAGGATTCTCTTTGGTAGACACATACCGGAACTGTGCGGTTGGGAGCAGGGTATGAATTTCGTCGACATGGTTGCTGACGTACACTGGTAGCTTCTTTCGGCTATGTAACCTGTAGAGCGTAATTTGGCTGTCACTCCATATAACTGTCTCCGAGATGTTTAGCAAAGTTTTAAAGGTTTCCTCGATAAAGTGAACGAGTCAAGCAGCCAATAGAACTGCAGTTAGCTCTAATTTTGTGATGGAAAGGGATTTGATCGGGGCGACTTTCGCCTTCGCCATGACTAGACGGCTGCCACTAGTGTCAACAAAGTACTGTATATGGCGGTGCCGTACGCGACCTTGCTAGCGTCTGAGAAGGCGTGAATGGAAACAGGATGGTCCATAACAACTCTCTGAGGAAAATTAAAACCCTTATAGAGACGAAGATCCAAAATAATGTCTTCCCACTCCTGAACCAGATCGCCAGTCAAAACCTCATCCCAACCTAATTTTATCCTCCATAATTGCTGAAGGAATAATCTTGATTTGATCGACACCGGTAGAACTATCCCCAAGGGGTCAAAAAGTTTATCCGTCATACTCAAGCAAATCCGTTTTGTAATCTGCGAATATTGCGCGTACTGAACGCCGAATGAGAGGGTATCTGTGTCCGTCTCCCAAAACAATCCCAGCACCCTCACATGTTCCTGCTGTACCGCCGCCACACCATCCCGTTGCAGTACAGTCCGCAAAACAGAACTATTTGTCGCCCATTCACGCAGATGTAGATGGGCATCATTCATAATTTCTCGGACTTCACCATAGGTATTAAGCAGGAAGTCTTCATCATTACCTGTACCCAGTAAATTGTCGATGTATAGCCCTGACCGAATCTGCTGAATAACCTGCGGATCTGCACTGACATTTGACAAGTGATTTAAAATGGTGGCGTTTAAAAGAAATTGGGAATAGCGCCAAATAAAACCGCCCGGAATCTGTAACAAATGAGGGGGTAATCTAGCTGCTGTGGAAATTTTGGCCACATAAACCGAGTATAGTCTTGGTCGTCCTCATGGAGTTTTAACATCAGAAACGCCTTCTCGATATCAGACACCCAGGCATACTTATCGAGTCTAAACCGGAGTAAAACCTGCGCTAAGTCTGGTACCAGTGAAGGTCCAGTATGCAAGCAGTCATTAAGACTAGGCTGATGATCACTCACCTTGGCTGATCAGTCGAAGACGATATGCACTGGCGTAGTTTTGTTCTCCTTGACCACTCCATGATGAGCCAAGTAATGTCCAGTATCTGAATTGTCAAAAGGCACCTCTTCTATAAAACCACAGGACACCTGCTCCTTTATGACTTTTGAGTATTCCTCGCAAAAGTCAGGCTCTTTGATGAATCTTCTCTGAAGACCCCGAAGACGGCCTATGGCCAAACCCTTGTTAGTTGGCAGCTGATCCTTGTAATTTTTCCAGGGTAGTCTCACTTTATATTGTTGGCTGTCAGGATCGTAGGTAACGGTATCCTCATACGACGATAGTGCTTGACGCTCAACTTTTGAGTATTCCTTAGGGGTTATCCCGATACCAGTACCCTGGAAAGAAGCAAACATCCATCCAGTTCCTAAAAAAGGTGCCTCTTCAGATCCATCAAACTACAGACCAATAGCTATAACTTCCACTCTTGGTAAAGTCTTTGAAATTATATTAAATAATCACATAATTAAGCATCTTGAGAATAATAAATTAATCAGTGATAGGCAATATGGTTTTAGACGATGTCGATCAACTGCAGACATTCTTTGCCTTCTTACGCATCAAATCAACCAAGCTACAGACCAACATGGTGAAACACATACAATAGCACTGGATATATCAAAGGCATTTGATAGAGTCTGGCATCAATCCTTATTGTCGAAGATGTCACACTACGGCCTTGCATCATTAGTTCCACTAATTTCTTCTTATCTTCATAACAGAAAAATATGTGTAATGGTAGATGGCCTTTATTCTCAATTTCACTCAATAATGCTGGTGTTCCCCAGGGATCAGTTTTGGCCCCAACTCTGTTCCTCATTCATATCAATGATCTCATATCTACCACTCATAATCCAATACATTCCTACACAGATGACTCAACACTCCACAGTTCCTTCACATTTACCAATTCTTTCACCCAACCCGATCTTATAAATTCAAAAATAAGCACTGCAATTTCTCTGAACCAGGACCTTTCTGGGATTGAAGAATGGGGACAAAAGAATCTAGTTTCCTTTAATGCACAGAAAACCAAGTACATTCAATTTTCTAACCGACAGAATCTCACTGACTCCCATATATTTTTTAATGATGTAAATATTCTCACTTCCCCTAGTATTGACATTCTCGGTGTAACATTAACTACTAACTTGAGCTGGACACATTATGTTAGAAGCATTGCTAAGAATGCCTCTACAAAACTGGGACTCCTGTACAGAGTTCGAGAATTCTTCACTGGCGAGCAGTTGGCCGTAATATATAAAAGTCATGTGCGTTCTCAGATGGATTACTGTTCACCTCTGTGGAGTGGAAGTGGAGTGGTTGCATTGAGGCAGTTGGACAAAATTCAAAATAAAGCTATTAGATTAATCAATAACCCTGCAATCACACAGGACCTTCCTACATTATCCATACGAAGAAACGTTGCATCCCTTGCATTATTCTACAGATATTTTCACAGCAATTGTTCCGAGGAACTTGCTTCAATTGTGCCGCCTCTCCACATCTTTCCCCGTAGAACTAGGGCAGCTGAGAGCGCCCTTGAATTTATACTTTCTCCTCCACAATGCAGAACTTCTGCTTATCAAAATTCATTTATCCCTAGAACTACTACTCTTTGGAATTCACTTCCCTCGAATTGCTTTCCACAAACTTACAATCTACTAATGTTTAAATCCAGTTGCTACAAACATTTTATGAATGGAGGATGCCTTTAGGCACATGGACCTTTTTGTTTTATCTGTGTTTTTCCTTCCTCCGTTCATTGTCTCTTAACAAAAAAAAAAAAAAAAAAAAAAAAAATTATCTATTTCCCACAAAACATTTGTCTTTTTTGCATGGTGGAATATTACCAGTGGACATGTATTCGTTCAGTGGGGTTACTGCTACTTTCAATACAGTAATTACTTCAGTGCTGTAGCTGGTATGTTGTGCCACATATGAACCACTTATGGCGCACCCGTACTTGGTAGGAAGCAAAATTAGGCTACCTAACCTTTTATACCTAGGTCGCACTATATCGAAGTAGTGATCCACACCGATGAGCAGCTCCAATTGATCTGTGTCCGTTGCATGAGGATCGGCTAATTTTATGCCTTTACTTTGTAAACTAACCAGTTTAGACTTTAGGCTAAGTTCACCTTTATGTTCTGGCAATTCATCAACCACTATTGCGTCTAGATGATGAAATTTACCTCTGTGTTTGTATTGCAGTGCCACGACATTATATTCCCTAGAGGCTTGTTTTCCGGTAAATCCGTGAAGACATAACTCCTCAGTTCCTTTAGAATTGTAGGAAAGGGAGGATAGAAGAGAAGACTTCACAAAAGTCCTCTGAGAACATTGGTCAAGTAGCGATCTGATTTTAACACAATTATTATCCTTACCCTTTACCGGCAGCTGTACGGTGGGCAAGATTACTGTATTTTTACCTGTGGCAACGGACATTGTAGTCGAAGTAGTAGCAGTATGCTCTCTCTTGGTGTTATCCTCCGCTGGTCTACTTTCCTTCCCTTGTTTCTGTGTACATAGGGAATGAAAGTGTTTGCCCTTACAAAACTTGCAGCTTCTTATGTTAGGATTAGTACAACCCGAATAGCCATGCTCTTTTGACAAGCACCCAGTGCAGAGATGTAGTTGATGGGCTCTTTTATCTTTAAGAGGCCCTGTCTTATACTTCATACACTTATACCACGAATGATTGGTGCCACTACACAGGACACAGTCAAATTTCCTGTATTCACTTTGGGCGGTAAATGTTGCCGTAGCCATGGGTGTACCCCCTACTTTGTCTTGACCTGCCAAATTGTACACTTCAGCCTGGAAGCAATGGGTGAATTTCTTATAATCCAGGCTCAAGTCTCCCATTTCCCGTTTTATGGTTTCTTTTAGTGGTGATGGTAATTTATTTACAAGAGTCACCACACAAAATTCCTCCAAACAAATTCCGTGGCTAATGATTGACCTCATCACACTCTCTGTATTGGCATAGAAGTTCTTCAGGTCAGCTGTTTGGTATTTGGATAGTTTGGGTGACGCTAGTTGATTGAATTGGGTAACATAAGCTGCCTTGATTCGATCTTGATGCCCATATGTCTCTTGCAGGAGTTCTATTGCTGGGGAATAACTTGCACTTTCGACAATGAATCCTTCGACTAGCTTATGTGCATCACCCAGAAGCTGACCCTTCAGATAGGTGAAGCGTTGTACATCTGTGAGGTCGGGATTGTCATGGATGGTACACTTGAACATCTCCCAAAATCCCGACCACATTGTGGCATCACCCTCAAATTTTGGAAGAGTAAGATGTGGTAATTTAACGGTGGACTTCTTTGGCTCAGGTCGAGTCGACTCCGTCTTGACCTCTGGAACCAAGACCCCCTTTAATGTGGCAACGATTACTTGTATGCCCTCCAAAATACAGGGTATCCTCTCTTAACTCCTTGATATACTCGGCGTCTGTCTCGCAAATGTCGGCCAGGTCCTCCTGGGTGACCTCATACTTGTCAAGTTGCTTTTGAATACCGAGCAACCTGGCCTCCACCTCCACCCCAGACGCCGATTCAAGGAAGTCGTCGATGTTAGAGGTCAATACCGTCAAAGAGCCCTTAAGCCCAGCCCGACGCCGTTGTAAACTTGTAGCCATGATTATAGGGGAAGGAAACTTAGTGATGTTAAATCAAACTATCAATGCTAGTCCGACTAAGTTGCAGACAACAATACAGTACTCCGTGAAATCAAATTAAATCGCGAGCTGAAAATAAAACACCCTCACGAAATGCGGAATAAGAATTTTGCCCAAATATAGACTAGCAGCCTGGAGCCTTTCAATTTAACTCCTTACATAATAGTTTTGATTTAAATTTTAGATATTATAGAATCATAATTTAAGAAAAGCCGGGAGGAAAATTTAGTACAATACAGTATAGGCCAAAAGTTTCTAGATGTAAAAAAAAAAGAGGTACCGATTTTAAGTTTTAATAAATTCAAGAATTTTAAGAGAGAGAGCCACTAGGGTAATTTAATCAGGCTAAACTCAATGGGTACCGATAATTTTATATTATTTAATTTAATAATTGTGGAAATTGTACACAAGAAAAGTTCATATCAAGAAGTCACAAGGAAAAAAGTTTTGAGTTGGATTAACACACACTCAGCCTATCAATTATCATATTACCCTGCCTTCAGGGCACACGATGAGAGTAGAATTTAGAAAGATATGTGAATAAATAAAGAAGTTATTTGACAGTATAATTTTGATCTAGATTGAATAACCTTAACTTTTGAAATTATTATACAGTATAGTATGGATGATTTTAATCTTTGTGCCAATCAATTGTGATATCATTTGGGCCTAAAGGATTAGTAATCAAAATTTAATTAGTGAATACTGTACCGACTTTGAAGGATTGTTATTATTCTAGACAATACTGACTTTGTTGATCTACTCCACATCTCGTCGTATGCCCTGTCAATTCGCGCATTCTCGTCCTGTGCAAAGAACCGGCGACATATTGCCAGAGTTTCTGAAAACAGATGGGCACCTGGGGCGGCCAGAGGAGTAACCGCAAAGAAAGGCCGGTACACGGGGCTGTCCACATAAATAGTACTCATGTAGGAGTGGCCCAAAATCGTCACTTCCCTAAGAGGCCCCGGGTACACAGGCCTATCAGAAACCGCAGGAAAATCCTCCCCTACCCCACCACCCGTGGCACCATGAGGCCAAAAGCCCTGGGCCTTGAGGTACGGACGAAGTACGGCACAATAAAACCCGCTAAGGCTAGGCTACCACCAACTGCCGAAACACACACAAAAATGGGGGGGGGGGGAAACTGGTGAAAGGTCGAAGGACCACTTATATGGTTAATTTAGATGAAGTGTACTGTATATTTTTAATTTGGAAGATTAACACATATAAAATATTTATTTACCCTTTATGATGAACTCAGCTGGTGATTGAAAGATGGCGGAAGATAGGCTAGTTGACTTGAGTGGGTTAGTAGGATAAAGAAGCGTATGGAGAGAGGCTAGAATAGGCTTGGATAGGCTAGATATTTACGTTTCATTTTGTGATAACTAACAAAAGGTGATGATGTAGTGACTAAATGAAATGAGATGATAGTGAAGCAAAAACACCTAATATAATTATGAACTTAGTGTGTGTAGCGGGGACGGAGGTTGGTTGGAGATTGAGTGCAAGCGCGTCGACTTTGTGTCCCTCGTGACTATCCGCGCACGCGCATAGCATATGGAAAATGTATCCCATCATAGTACAATGAGATACATATGAACAATCTTAATAAGTAATACACAAATATATGGGAATTATAATCCTACAATATTTTCCCATATACAACTACAGAATAATATATTCTTCCCAAATCGTGGACGTCCAACCTAAGGTTACGGAAGCGTTCAACTTAAGACTACGAAAAGATACGTAACGCTACATCAACCCACATTACGTAACATCGAGACTATCGTATAAATACGATAGGGTATGACTCTTTTGTGATCCCGTACGTCTCTGTGATGTCACGGTCGTTCCCGCTGCATGGCGTAGGACGAGTAGATCGTATATTATAAGATTGTAAGTAAGTTAAGCTTATAAATGGCCTAATATGCTATTAAGCAATATTGATATGGTCTTATGTAGTATATATGAATTTATCGTATATATTGACTTAATTTATCGTACTGAGCAACATAGATACGGTACGATAATTTGGGCGCCGGGCGTTTGCCAAGGCAGCAAGGTGTGACTCTGAGGAAGACAGAGCAGAGCCTTCACGAACACCGACCAGTTAACATCTAATTTCCGCCCTCAATTGATCGAGCTTTTGTGCCTCTAATCACAATACACTGACAGCAATAAATACATCTACACCATCACGACGCTCTCATCGACGCCATGACTGACTGATAGATAAGCATAGTATTCATGTCCATTCCCATATAATCATTTGTTCTTTCTTTCACTTGACTCGATCCTCAGGGCCGGTGTCTTGCTTCCCCATTGTCCGCCATCTTGGGTAAAGTTCTCCTTTGTCTCGTTGCCACGTGGAACTATTGGTGAGTTAATTCCTGGATAGTATTAACCCTTATAACCTTACTGTCGTGAATCCTAGCTGGTATATATACCGTAGTTTGAATTTCCCGGGTTCACGACAGCTGGTTTCTTTTTGTTTATACGCATTATTTTATTTATCTTTGTGGATAAGTATTACTGTGGTTGCACCAATTATATCTTAGTTTATTTTCCCTTATTATTTAATCACGGGGGACGATATAGAACCCTTAAATATATTTATATTGTTACGATAAGAGGGAATCTCAGTACACTTCACACAGAGACTTCGTCCCGCTCACAACAAACCACCAGTTGCTGCCACATAACAACAGAACTTCACTGATATTCACCTATCGACATGTCCATCACCTAACCTACACTCTTTGCATCACAGCTAAGTTCCTTTAATACTAGAAGTACTTCATAGATATTACTGGGACTACCACAGATAACCTACACATACATGTTTACAAGTAAGTCAAACGCCGACCTGGTATCATTTTTATAGCCTAGGCCAATTCATCTTCCCAGGTCTAATTATTTAATTTATATCCGTTTCTCCTCTACCCCCTAGGAATAATAAACAGGATATAATTGACCGAGGTGATACCCCTCAGAGGCCGTCACGTCGGGCTGCTTTGGGTTCCTCCCAGTTGTGGCGATCCATGATCGGGGTGGGACAATTGTAAATACTTTGTATATTCTTACAGTATTCTTACAGTAGATCCTCTGGAAAAAGGCAAACTATGCCTGTGTATCCAGCTCAGTACCAGTACTTGCACTGCTGCGGTCGTTCACGGTGTTGGCGGCGGCGGTAGCAGACGCAACATTTTTACTATTCTGTATTTTTGTTTTATAATCAAACTTCAAATCTGTCTTCCCCATGCTTTATCAAGATTACTTTCAAACTCCCTTATTGATTCGGAATCGACTACATACTGGGGCAGTGCGTTCCACTCATTTACCACTCTATCACAAAATGAGTTCTTTGCCTTCTCAAGCCTATTTCTTTCTTTGTAAATTTTCTTAGAGTGTCCTCTCGTTCTTGTTCCCTCCTGCATCAAGAAGATACCTACACACACATCCTCATCGTACTTTCCTGACACTATCTTAAAAGTCTCTATCATATCCCCTCTCTTTCTCCTATATGCCAGTGTCGGAAGCCCCAGTGTCCTCAACCTCTGCTCATAGCCCGCGTTCTTCAACGTTGGTACCAGCTTGCTAGCTCTCCTCTGCACTTTCTCCACTGCTTCTATATCCTTTACCATATCTGGAGCCCACACCTGGTTCGCATATTCCAGGTGCGGCCTAACCAGCACTGTATAGAGATTCCTGAAGATTTCTTCATCAAGTGACACAAATGTCCTCCTTATCAGCCCTACAATTCTATTGGCTTTGTTTATCTTTTCCGCTAAATGTTCTGAGAAATTTAACTTATTGTCTATCACTACTCCTATATCCTTTTCTGCATTCACTTCCTCCATCGCTTCATACATACTGTATCCTACCTTGTCTATCTTGCTGGTCCCAATCCGCATGTACTTGCATTTTTTTGGATGAAAAGGCATTAACCAATGCTCAGACCATCCCTTCATGCCCTCCACATCTCCTTGAAGCAAACCCATATCTTCCTTACTCCTCACTCTTCTATACAGTTTAGTGTCATCCGCATACAGGTATACCTCACTTCCATTAGTTATAACTTCAGGCAAGTCGTTGATAAATATAACGAACAGCAGTGGTCCCAGCACAGATCCCTGAGGTACCCCACTTATAATTTCCCTCCACCCCGAGCCTATTCCATTCACCAGTACCCTCTGTCTCCGATCTTTCAGGAAGGCTTCTATCCATTTCACACATTTCTCCCCTATATTATAGCTTGTAACTTTCTCTATTAACCTTTTATGTGGGACCTTATCGAAGGCCTTCATAAAATCGCAATATACCACGTCTATTACATCACCATCATCTAGAATTTGCATCCAATCATCTACCACTTTAATTAGCTGTAGTACCGTCGATCGCCCCGGCAAGAATCCGAACTGTCTCCCACTGAAAAGTTGGTTTGACTTCATATGATCCATTATTCCTTCTCTAATTACCGTTTCCATTAGTTTACACACAACACTTGTCAAACTGACTGGTCTATAATTCCCTGGGTCATTTCTCTTTCCCTTCTTAAATATAGCTGTTATGTTCGCCTCTCTCCAGTCCATCGGGATTTGTCCTGTATTAAACGATACCTCAAATAACATTTTCAATGGCTCTACTAACATCTCCCCTCCTTCCTTTATGATTCTTGGGTGTATCCCATCCGGTCCCGGTGACTTACTTCTGTTCATTTTTTCTATAGCCCTTCTTATTCTAGCATGGGAAAACTCTATTAGTTCTAGTGCCGGTGCCTGTTTGATGGGAATAGTAGGCACTGCATCCTCCGACTCCACTGTTAGTACCCCCCCAAAGTATTTCCTCAGCACCTCTGCTTTCTCCTTATCAGTCTCCGCTCTACTCCCATCATTCAACCCCCCTACCAGCTCTGGGATCCCTACTCTTCTTGTTAACTTTTCCTGAATGTACTTCCAGAATATTTTTGGATTATCCTTCACATTTCTAGCTATCTCTCTCTCCCTCTCCTTCACCCCCCTCCTTGTTTCCCACCTTATTTTATTGTTTATTTGTCTGCGTTCCAGATCCACTTCCTTAGCCTCTATACTAGACCCCCTGTTCTTTTTTAACAATTTTAATCTTTCCCACAATCGTTTCTTTCTTCTAATCAATATCCAAAGCTTTCTTTTCATTGGCAATTCTGGGTTAGTTCTTTTCCTCAATTTTGTTTTATCCTTATATTCCCTTACTGGTACACTTTTGGATACAGCATTCTCCAGTTTGACTCTAATTTTCCTCCACATTCCTTCAGCGTCTTCACCGTTCAAGTATTCCCTCCAGTCAATGTCCAAACACCGTCTCAGCAGCTCATAATCTGCTCTATCATACATGTATATTTTTCTATTGCTTCTATTATCCCTCTCTGATTTAATGTTACAACTAAAGCTTATACAGGCATGGTCACTACGACCTATAGGGCTATCCACATTAACATGTTCCACTATATCCTCTTCATTGCTAAAAATCAAATCAAGTACACTCCCCTGCGTCCCATCTCTATATCTTGTCATCTCTACAATATGTTGCGTTAAAAAACAATCTCTCACTTTCTCTATAAACTTATTTTCCAGGCTACCCTGTCCCGCTGGAGTAGTACAATTTGCCCAGTTGATCCTTGGCAAATTGAAATCTCCAATCAAAATTTTATATTTGTTCTCTCTATTATCTATCTCCTCCATTGCTTTCAGTAGGTTATCATCCTCTCCCCTGCTATTATTTTGGCTTCTATATATAGAGGCAATTAGAATTGATCCTCTTACACATTTTACTTCAATACACAAATACTCACAATACTGCTGTCTCATATCCACCTCATTAACCTTGAGCTCTTTTCTTACATAAATAAACAGTCCTCTTCCAACCTCTGCTCTAATAGCATTTCTCTCATATAACTCAAAACCCTCCAAACTATATTCCACCAGTTCCCTTTCAATTCTAGCATTTTTTGGTCTTACTTCCTGTAGGGCTATGACATCAGGTTTTTCCTCTTCATCCTGCAACCTACATATCAGTTCTCTTTTCTTGTCCTGGGTAAACACATCCACATTACTAAACATAATCCTTAATCCATCTACCATTCCTTCAGCAATTACACCATCCCGCTCCTCCAGTCCGTACCCTACTCCCCCGTTAGCACTACTGGGTCTGCCTCTTTGTCTCCTGTCTCTCCCTGTGACACCTCCACCCCGTTCTCCTCCTCCGTCACAACTCCCATCGCATTCTCTCCCCTCCCTGATCTCCCCCTCCCTTCTACTCTTATAAACCACTTCCTCACTTTTCCGTCCCTCACTCTCCAGTAAAAATTTCTCTTATCCTCATCCAACTTTCCATTATTTTCATCAGCCTTTTCTTGTAATTCCTTATGTTTTTTCCTTTGTTCTATACTCAAATCATTCTTTAGTCTTATGTGTTTCAGTTTATCATTTGTATTTAGCCTCCAACAAAAATTTGTCACAGTCTCCGCCACTACCCTAGTTTTAAACTGTACCGTTATAGGTCTCATCTCTCCCCTTTTATATCTACCTATCCTACTGACCTCCTCCACCTGCCCTTCCCATCCATATTCGTCCTCATCCACACCTTTCAAGACCTCCTTCACTGTCTCCATATCCCTCACTTTTCTCACTCCATTATCATTCATATGAGTCTCTATATCTCCATACAAGATTACACCCCTATCCCTGTCCATGGCCTCCCTCACGACACTCTCCTTGTTCTTCATGACCCCTACAACTGCACTCTCAAATTTTTTTTTGGTCATATTCATTTCTTCCTTTTGCTCTTTCATAATATCCTCCAAATCCTTGACTTTTTGTTTACCTACCACCGTCCATGCAGTCGACTCCTTTACTTCCGTGAAACGTCCTTCGTATTCCTTCAGCTGCTCCTTCAATGCCATATTCTCTGCTCCCAGTTCATCTACCCTTTTCAATACCATCTCTAGGCTCTCATTAACTGCCAAAATAGGCCTGCATTCACTTCCTTCGCTAGGCCTATTCCCTTCCCCACCTGTCACACCACACATTACACACAGTGCCTAAACTTTCTCACCAATATCCCCCTTCCATTTCTCCGTATCACTCATCCACTTTTCCAAATCCTTCACAACAATACTAACCTCTTCTAACTTCTTATCTGTGCTCTTAAATCCCCGAAAACGTTGTAACCTTCCTTCCGCCTCCGTCATACCCGAAATTCCCTCTGCCATGTTTGTTTACAAACTCAACAACTCACAACCCTACCGCTGTCCCGTCACTACACACTCTTATTACACTATATATCACCCCTCCACCACACCAATATATCCTCCAAACACTTCACTAAATCCTTCCTCTTCTTGCTAGCCCCGTATGCACTCGATATTCCGTGAATTAATTGACCATTCCCATAACATATGCCGGAGCCTCAAAACTTGCGTCCGCCTTCCGCCATGGTGTGCCGCCAACCTCTGGTGGCGGAGTATGTCGTGAATCCTAGCTGGTATATATACCGTAGTTTGAATTTCCCGGGTTCACGACAGCTAAGTTCCTTTAATACTAGAAGTACTTCATAGATATTACTGGGACTACCACAGATAGGCTACATATACAACATATAAGTCCAACGCCGACCGGTATCATATTTATAGCCTAGGCCAATTCATCTTCCTAGGTCTAATTATTTACTTTATATCCGTTTCTCCTCTACCCCCTAGGAATAATATTCAGGATATAATTGGTGCCGTGTGACCAGGATACTGGGCCATCTGTTATATATTGATAGGAATTGGGGGCTGTTAGGCCTGACTTGTCTGCCTTTGTGTAGAGCTGGGCGATCCAGTGGACAAATGCCGAGGGGCGCACCGGGGAAGGCTGCAAGGGCAGGGGGCGTTGGCCAAGAGTTTGTACCATCGTCCGGTTATTACCCTGTGCCTTTGAGAAAGGTGGCCCTCTTCGGCCATTCCTATGTGCGGGATTTTCCGCTGGATCGTCCGGTGCAGTGCCCTGCTTTTTTTGTTAAGCAAATATATAGACCAGGGGCAAGGGTAGACACTGTCAGGCAGACCTCGGCCTGGGATGCGCTCCTGGCCTACAAGCCGGATCTTACGTTCCTGATCCTCGGGGGAAACGATTTGTCCCTGCAGACTGACCTTCAGAGGGTGGCCCTCGGGCTCCAGTCTCTAGCTGAAGAGATAGAAGAGAGGACTGGGGGTCACTGTCTGGTGGTCAGTCTGGAGTCTAGGGTAAGCCCTAGGGGTATGACCCCCGAGGAGTACAATAGGGCAAAGAATAAGAACCTCCGCTTGCGGAGAAATCTCCCATTTACTAAACAAAGGTACTTTGCCATGGGGATGAGTAAGACCGACTTGTGGGACGGAGTTCATTTAGATGCGCCAGGGAGCCGGAAGGTATTAGATAGGCTACTGGACAGAGTGCGTGCCTTCTTTGAGGAGAAGGACGGGGCCGGGGAGGAGCAGTCGACGCAATAGGCTAGATCTCAAGACTAGGACGACGGCTGCGGCTGTTCCTCCTTCAGAGGAGTCTTGATCCTTCTTTCTTTTTTTTTGTAATTTGTTAAAATTTAATATAGCCTAGCCTAGTAAAGTAAATATTGTAAAGTAGAGTAATATGACATAGGGTAATTTTCCTTTTCTTTGATCATTTGTAAACTCACAGGGGGCACGCGATCTGCATGCTTCAATTTGCTTGGTTGCTGTCGTCATCAATGTAAGTAGGTTAGCCTAGGCTTAGAATAGATTAGAATAGGTTAGCCTACAGTGACGATTAGTATTGTTGTTCCTTAAGCTTTAGTTACCGTAAACTTTTTAAGAATGGATGAGAAAATAAAGTCATTGCGGCGGTTCATGGCCGCCAAGAAGGGAGGGATTACTAAGCTTACCTCTAATCTGTCTGAATTTATTGAACATGCTGCTACACTGCATGATGTAAAGGGTGTGAAAATAACTTTAGAAGAGGCCCTAACTGATATCAAGTCGTATAACGTAGAGTTGTATAGCTTATATTCAGATGATCAGTTAGAGGATGAGATGGTGAAAGATATGCAGTATGTTAATCAAGTAAACGGTCAGTTAGCTGAGTTAGATAATGCTCTACAGACAACCACTACTGGTAGATCTCATGATGGTGCAGCAAGTAGGAAACAGAAGGGTATTAAGCTACCCTCCCTGAAGTTGCCAGTTTTTGATGGGGATCCAACACAGTGGAGCTCTTTGATTGTAGTGTTCACTCCCAAACAGACTTAACTGACATTCAGAAATTTACGTATCTAAAGGGACAACTTAGTGGTGAGGCTCTACAAATTGTTGGTGGGTTTAGTTTGGTCGCTGCAAGTTATGAACCAGCGGTCACTATACTGAAAAACAGTTATGGTCAAAAGGATCGCATCAAAGCAGCTCACATAGCGAAACTGTGTAATCTCCCGCATCCTAGCCAGGAGGTCAGTGCTCTGAAAGATTTGTCCGCGTCATTTGAGTGTGCGTTAGAGTCATTACGCTCTATGGATGTAACAGTAAGTGAAATGTGTGGAGTACTGTTGCATAATAAACTTCCTAGTGCACTCTCTGAAGTGATTAAGCGTGAATTAAAAGACAACTGGCTGGATGTGGATGAATATGTTCGTGTGTTTATGACTGAAGTGTGCAATCTAGAAAGTAGACATAATCCACTAGAACAGTTTGGGGCGACCGCCACAGCAGCATATGCGGTGTATCAGAAACCCGATACCAAGCAGAAGTATGGATGTAAGTTGTGTTTAAAGACAGGACATTTTTGGGCAAAGTGAGCAAAATACAAGAACAGTCCCGCCAAGGCCAATAGAGCAAGGCAGTTGAAATTGTGCGTCGGGTGCCTGCCGTCAGAACATGGCAGCCAGGGGTGTACTAACCCTAAAATTAGGCCGTGCCGATTCTGCCAACAGAAACATTTTAATTATTTGTGTCTGACGCCACGCCTTGAACAAACTGGACAACCAGCAGCCCCTGAACCAACAGTGACCATGGCTGTGGCTTCGGGCCATAATGCAGTGTTGTTGCCTACCATTCAGATTCCCTTGACCGACAGAAACGGTCATACCAGTAAAGTAAGAGCTTTGTTGGACCAATGTTCGCAACGTACCTTCATCTTGCGCTCTGCTTTATTGCAGCTTGATTACGTTGGGGTCAGTAAGGAACAGCTAAGGCTCCAGGGATTTACTGGCTCACTTGGTAGAACTGAGTATGAAATAGTAGAGTTAACCTATCACCACAGAAGAAGGGTGCGCAAATTGAGAGCCGTTGTGGTGGAGGAGTTACCAGTATACAAACCAGGGAGAGGATTAGAGATGGAGGTAAATGCTATCAAGGCTCGGGGTTACAAATTAGCAGATCCAGGTATCACTGATGGAGATATGATAGGGTTGCTGATTGGGGCGGACTTTTCTTACCACTTTGTACATTCAGGCTATGTCGGGGAAGGAAGTATAGTTATGTTACCCACAATTTATGGTTATGCACTGAGTGGCACTTATCAGTCAGATATAGAAGAGACCCATGTAGAGATAGTCACTGTTCTTAAGTTAGCAGTAGACCCTTTAGTGGAGATACAGGAAGATATTGGCATTAAATCTCCAGAATTAAAGGATCTGACAGCTCTATGGGACTTGGACCATATTGGTATAAGTCCTAATGAGACTGGTAAGGGTGGGGAGAGAGTCTTAAATAGATTTTCTGAAACGGTACAGTATTCCGAAGCACAGGGGCAGTATATAGTGGAACTGCCGTGGAGAGATAACATAGATAAATTACCTGATAACTTTAAGTTAGCCCTGGGCAGAATGAGAGGCTTGCAGCGTAAGTTTATAAAAGATCCCAACTACTGTCAACAGTATACAAAGGTTCTGGATAATCAGATAGAAAGGGGGTTTATTGAAAGGGTAGAAAACAGGAATCAGGCTGGTCATCCCATTCACTACTTAGCTCACCATGGTATTACCAAGGATAGTGTTACTACGCCTGTACGGATAGTGTTTGACTGTTCGGCTAGGATGGACGAGAAGGCATTCAGTCTGAATGACTGTCTCCATACAGGTCCATCGCTAGTGGCTGACCTCACCCAGGTGCTTCTGCGCTTTAGATGCCATCAATTTTCCTGGGTGAGTGATATTGAGAAAGCATTTCTCATGGTGGGGTTGAGTGAGAAAGATAGGGATGCTACTAGGTTTCTGTGGCCCGTTGATCCCTTGGATGTTGCAAGTCCTTACATTGTCTACCGGTTCCATGCAGTTCTGTTCGGGGCCACCTGTTCCCAGTTCCTCCTTAATGCTACCATTCAAAAACACCTGTCTATGATACAGGAGAACAGTGAAGTAGTTAATAAGCTAAAAAGGGGGTTGTATATTGATAACTTGCAGGGGACTGGTGATGATGTAAGTGATTTGCAACAACAATGTTGGGATGCCCGTAGAATATTTTCCAGCGCTAACCTGTCTTTACGTGAGTGGGTCACAAATAATGAGAGTTTGCGGGAACTGTTGCACCTGAAGGGTATAGCTTCCGCCAAACAAGACGGGCTTGGCGTTGAGTGGCTAACTGATAGGGATATGTTACAGGTTAATTGCCGCAGACGTAGCCCTGCATTGGTTACAAAACGCGAGGCTCTAAGTCTAACCGCGAGTGTTTTCGATCCTCTAAGAGTGTTGCTACCAGTAACCATCCGGGCGCGGAGGTTCGTACAGGACTTGTGGAGATTAGAGTGTGGGTGGGATGTCCCCATTCCAGATGACATGAGAGCTAACTGGCAGGGTATTTATAACGATATGATAGATAGTACAGGTATCATGTTTCTCTGTCAGGTCACTAATTCTAAGAGGGTTACGCTGCACCTATTTAGTGACGCTAGCTCAGTAGCATATGGTGTAGCGGCCTATGCGGTTGGTGATGAGGTGAGTAGGTTAGTAATGGCCAAAGCTAAGGTGGCGCCTATTAAGTCCCTCACCATACCTAAGATGGAGTTGACTGCTGTTCTTCTCGCAGCTCGTCTTGCATGTTATATATGTGAGGCCTACGCGGACGAGCTGATTATAGAGAATGTATACCTCTGGTCGGACAGCCAGATAACCCTATGCTGGTTGTCTAGTAAACAGATTTTGCCTATATATGTTCAAAATAGAGTTGATGAGATAAAGTCATTAGTCCCCGGCGCTCATTTTCGTTATGTGTCCACAGAGGACAACCCCAGTGATCTAGTCACCAGAGGGATTTCATATGTGTCCTTAGTTACTTCTTCGCTTTGGTGGGGAGGGTCCACATGGCTACCTCACCAAATGCTATGGCCTGATCATGGCCCAATAGGGGGCTCAATAGGAGGGGACACCACTGTGGGTTGTAACATGAGTCAAGAAGGAACCCTGTCATTGCCGGTACCGGTTGCCCCTACTGCCATATTGAATTGGGACCGGTATGGCTCATATATGAAGTCATGGCATGTAATGGCATGGGTCCTTAGGTTTATTAAGACTCTTAACCCTTAACCAACGGCGCACGACATCTGTCGAGTTAAATAAATTTGGACTATGTGGCGGAGCACGACAGCTGTCGAGTGCCATTTTCAGCACGTAATGTTGCTGAGAGAGAGCTGAGCGGTGGGACGAGCGTAGTAACCTTATGACCGCTCCCCACGACCACCGTGGACGTACTGAACTGTATTCTACTTTCCTCCCCCTCCTCTCACTCGCTACACAGGGAATTATGTACGGAAATTACCTTATTTTAGGTATTTTGCACTCGTGTTGCACGATCGTTGCAAGAGAACCAGTGGTCGTACAAGGATGGTTCGGGTGTCATTGGAAAGCTCTGTTTATGCCCTTTCAGGGATAGATACTTGTTTACGCTCTGGGTCTTGTTTATGCATGAAAATGAGCACGGAAACAACCCTATTTAGGGTAAAAACCCCCCGCTGGGCGGCACAGTGTAAAATACCCTACCACCCGCTCTTTGTGTGTTAACACCTTACGAGCGGCCTATGCGGTTTATTTATGTGTACCGCACAGCGGGGTGTTTTTAGCCAAAATAGGGCTGTTTACGTGATCATGCCTAAATAAGACCCAGAACGTAAAACAAGTACCTATCCCTGAAAGGGCATAAACAGAGCTTTCGAATGACACCATAACGATCCTTGTATGATGGATAGTTTTCTTGCAATAACCGTGCAACGCGAGTGCAAAAAGCAGGTAATTCGGTACTTTCAGTACATAATTGAGTATGTAGCGAGTGAGAGGGAGGAGGGAGCTGAGATTTGTGTCAGTAGGTTCGCCGCGGTGGTCTGGAGCAGTCATACGCTCGCTAGTCTCCTGCCACCACTTGTCTCTCTCTCTCAGCCACATTACGTGCTGAAATTGCCACTCGAGTTATGTCGAGCGCCGCCACATAGTCCAGCTTTATTTAACTCGACTTATGTTGCTCGCCGCTAATTAACACCTTACGAGCGGCCTATGCGGTTTATTATTGTACCGCACAGCGGGGTGTTTTAGCCAAAATAGGGCTGTTTACGTGATCATTTTCATGCCTAAATAAGACCCAGAACGTAAAACAAGTACCTATCCCTGAAAGGGCATAAACAGAGCTTTCGAATGACACCATAACGATCCTTGTATGATGGATAGTTTTCTTGCAATAACCGTGCAACGCGAGTGCAAAAAGCAGGTAATTCGGTAGTTTCGGTACATAATTGAGTATGTAGCGAGTGAGAGAGGGAGGAGGGAGCTGAGATTTGTGTCAGTAGGTTCGCCGCGGTGGGAGCAGTCATACGCTAGTCTCCTGCCACCACTTGTCTCTCTCTCTCAGCCACATTACGTGCTGAAATTGCCACTCGACCTATGTCGAGCGCCGCCACATAGTCCAGCTTTTTTTAACTCGACTTATGTTGCTCGCCGCTAATTAAGGGTTAAGGGTTAAAGAGAAGACACAAGGGAATTATCAGGCAAAACCAGCATACTTGACGGTGCCGGAATTAAGAGCAGCAGAGTCAGCCATGATTAAGGTAGCTCAGAGAGAAGCTTACTCTGAGGAACACCACTATTTGTCAAAAGGACAGGGCACACCAAGCAATATAGTGAAGCAGTTAGGCCTCTATATGGAGGGAGGCATGATACGCTGTAGAGGTAGGCTACACTTTTCAGCTTTACATGATAGCGCCAAGTACCCTATCCTTATCCCTAATAAACATCGTATAGCCACTCTCCTTAGTAATTACTGCCACAAAGTGTCTAACCATAGTGGTGTTAGTTATGTTGTAAATTACATGAGGCAAAGATGGTAGATCCCCAATATTAGACAGGTAGTAAAGAAAGCCTTAAGGGGATGTATCATCTGCAAGAGATTGCAAGGTACATCATACCGTGCTGTACAGCACGGAGTTTAGGGTTCAGGAAGTGAGTCCTTTCCAGGTAACGGGAGTTGACTACACAGGTGCCTTGCCAGAAAAAGAGAAGGGGGGTACTGTAAGTAAACTATATGTAGTCTTATTCACCTGTGCAGTTACTAGAGCGGTCCATGTAGAGACGGTGTCTAACCTCTCCTGCGAATCATTTTTGCATGCGTTCCGTAGGTTTAGTAGCAGGAGGGGTTACTCTGAGATTATGATGAGTGATAATGCAACCACATTTGTTAGTGGAGCCAGTACATTACGAGAGTTGATAGATGATGCAAAGTTAAAAGGTACTCTAGCGGAATTCAAGTGCGAGTGGCGGTTTATACCGGCCAGGGAGCCATGGTTCGGTGCCATATGGGAACGGGTCATTGTCATCCTAAAGGCTGGCTTGAAGAAGGTACTGGGTCGAGCATTGGTTACCACAGAGGAACTGAATACGGTATTACTGGAGCTCGAGGCCACAGTCAATGATCGCCCGCTTGGCTACAGCTACAGTGATCTTGAAGACCCTCTACCCATCACTCCTTCACAACTGGTTCATGGGAGGTGGATCAGAAGCTTTCCAAGGCAGGAAGTCACGGATGAAGATCTCAAGGACACGACTTGGCGTAACAACGATTCCGTCAACCAACGCTTCCAATATGTTACAAAGCTCTCACATGACCTGTGGAAAAGGTGGAGCACTGATTATTTAATATCACTCAGGGAGCAACATCGTCACTTAATGGTAAAAAGAGGGATAGCATCGCCGCAAGTTGGGGACGTCGTTCTAGTACATGATGACGGCCCCCGACATTTTTGGCGTATAGGTCGGATAATGAAACTTCTTCATGGTCCTGACCACGAATGTAGGGTAGTTCAGGTAAAAACAGGAGCCGGTTTGACCACCAGACCGGTTGTTAAGCTATACCCACTAGAGATAGATTTAGAGGTAGTGGATGGCGACAGCAAGCCGAACTCTGATAATATTCTTCCTGCTACTGGAGTGGACTGAGGTGATACCCCTGAGAGGCTGTCACGTCGGGCTGCTTTGGGTTCCTCCCAGTTGTGGTGATCTATGATCGGGACGGTATGTAAATACTTTGTATATAACTGGTGGCGGAGTATGTCGTGAATCCTAGCTGGTATATATACCGTAGTTTGAATTTCCCGGGTTCACGACCGCTGGTTCCTTTTTGTTTATACGCATTATTTTATTTATCTTTGTGGATAAGTATTACTGTGGTTGCACCAATTATATCTTAGTTTATTTTCCCTTATTATTTAATCACGGGGGACGATATAGAACCCTTAAATATATTTATATTGTTACGATAAGAGGGAATCTCAGTACACTTCACACAGAGACTTTCTCCCGCTCACAACAAACCACCAGTTGCTGCCACTTAACAACAGAACTTCACTGATATTCACCTACCGACATGTCCATCACCTAACCTACACTCTTTGCATCACAGCTAAGTTCCTTTAATACTAGAAGTACTTCATAGATATTACTGGGACTACCACAGATAGCCTACATATACAATCTAACACGTAAGTCCAACGCCGACGACCGGTATCATATTTATAGCCTAGGCCAATTCATCTTCCCAGGTCTAATTATTTACTTTATATCCGTTTCTCTTCTACCCCCTAGGAATAATATTCAGGATACTTACTTTATATATAAAATATTATGTGAGACCTTTGGATATAAATTAGCTTGTTTCAGATTGAATTCAATTTAGATATGGAGTAATTTTAATTTAGATTGAGTTGTTTGAATTATTATAGCTTAGAGATATTTAACTTCCATTGATAGTTTACCACATTGGTGCCCAGACCCAGGAATTAGCTACCAGTAAGGGATTTTTTATGGCAATGAGCAAGGGGACATGCAACAGGATGCAGGAACAATTCTATGATAATCTGGTAGGACTAGCCAAGCGATGGTTAGAGCCGGAATGCAGGGTCTTGTTGCACCTGCCTAAATCCTGCATCCCACCCATCATCTTCCCCCAATAATTTTCTTTTTCATTTCAGACTTCCTGTGACACATGACCTGACCTAAAAAAAAATCTTGTTCAATATGACCCTTTAGTGTGGGTATTGCTATTTTGTGTGCTATTTTTTCTTCATAACATAGAAGTCCACCGGTCGGCGTCTCTTAACTAGACTACTATTTTGTCGTTGTATTTGTAACATTTTAGATAAATAGCCTACAGGCTTACATGCAAAATGAGAAAACAGGAAGAGACACCGTCTAGTGGGGTGCTGAGCAAAGCCCCTAAAAATCAGAGGGTGGGACTTCGGGAAGTATTAAATAGGCTAATTATAGATGTCAATGCTTTCATCACTACTGCTGACCTCAAGGAATTAGAGGCTAGGTTAGACAATGTCCAGGCTACCCACAGTCGTATTGTTGCTCTAAGTGAGATGATTGTGGCAGGCATGACAGAGGAGGAAGAGATAGTTGCAGAGTGTGATAATCGCACCCTCTATGATGAACCTGTCTTTAGAATGAAGCACCTATTACAGCGCGCTGTCGCAAATAAGAAGGGAGGCGAGAACGAAGCCCATAGAAGGGTTGACCCGAAACACACTGTGCACCTCCCGAAGCTCAATCTTCCTACATTTGGGGGCATATTGACTGAGTGGTTAGCTTTTTGGGATGTATTTCGGTCTACAGTTCATGAATCCTCTTTGGATAATGCCCGTAAGTTTCACTACCTGAAAGGACAAATGGAAGGAGAGGCCTTACATTTGATAGAGGGTTTTGCGGTAGTAGGTGATAGCTATTTGGAGGCAGTACAATTATTAAATTCCACATACGGGGATCAAGAGCAGTTGAAGATGGCCCATGTCGTTGCCTTGTTAAAGCTCGCAGAACCACAGTATATGGTTGAGGAGTTAGCAAATTTTAGGGCAGATATGGAGTGCCATACTCGATCGCTAGACACCTTAGGGCTCACCACACAGGAAATGATAGTCATTATCTTACGTCAGAAGCTTCCTATGGCAATACTTGACAAGGTTAGATCATTTGATCTGGGGGAGTTCAAAACTCAGTTCAGTAAAGAAATTAGTAATCTACAGTTGAACAATGGGAGAATGAATGTGTCAGGAGGGAGTGGGAATGTGGAGATGAGGGGAACTGTAAGCATGACGGTGGGGACTAAAGAAAAGAAAGAGGGTACATATAAGAAACCTGCTCAGATTCTATGTAAGCTATGTAACAATAACAAACATAAATGGAGTTTCTGTGTAAAATACCCAACAAATGAGACAAAACTAGCACAGGCAAAGAAGTTGAAGCTATGTGTAGGTTGTCTAAGTAAGGAACATGGTAAGCAGGGACAATGTACTGCTACATTGTCGCCACTGCAAAGGACATCACTTTGACAAGTTGTGTCCTACAGCAGACAAAGTCAAAGATGTCAAACCAGAGGGTACTACCACTTTGACACTAGGTAGCACGAAAGACACTACTATATTGCCCACAATACAGATTCCCATGGAAGGTAATGACAGTAACAAGGTTTGTCGGGTACTTCTTCATCAAGGGTCTCAACGATCCTTTATAAAAAGGTCCGTATTAATGGGACTTAAGCACCGAATCGTAGGAGCTGAGACTTTTCGATTGCAGGGCTTCACAGGGGTTACTGACAAACAAGTCTACGAGATAGCGGAGATTTCATATTTCTACCGTAAAAACAGGTACTTCATAACATATATCATAGTAGACACTCTACCAGAATATGTATCTGTAGGAGTGAAGAAGGTGGAACACGCATTACGTAGCAAAGGGGTTAACTTGTCAGATCCCATGGGAGATCAGAGTGAGGTGCATGTTCTACTTGGTGTGGATCATTATTACGATGTAGTATACCCTGGATTTAAAAGAATGTGTGGTGTTATTTTAATCCCCACTAAATTTGGTTATTGCATGAGCGGAAAGGTGCATACTACACAGTCAAATGTCTTGGTCGACACAGTCTCGATATTAAGAGTGAATGTAACCACGGCAGAGGAGTTGGGAAGGGAGGATTCCCAACCTAGTGACCCTAAATTGACTGCCGAGTTCGACCTGGAAAGACTGTGGAACTTGGATCACATAGGCATTAATCCTATGGAGACCGATTATGACTCGGAAATTGCGCTGAAGAAGTGTGAAGAGTCTGTGAGCTACTGTGCCTCAGACAAGCAATATAAGGTTAGTTTACCCTGGAAAAATAGTGAGATAAGCCTGCCAACCAACTATGGATTGGCATTAGGTCGCTTGCCCGCATTACAGCGTAAATTGACGAATGAACCGAGCACGCGCCAGGCGTATGACGATGTATTTCGGAGTTATGAAGATAGGGGCTTCATCGAAAGAGTCGATGTAAAAGAACCGATTAGGAAGGGAAGGGTTCACTATCTGGCCCATCATGGGGTGAGGAAAGACAGCGTCACCACACCAATACGGGTGGTGTATGACTGCTCTGCCCACAAAGGTCAACAACCCAGTCTAAATGACTGCCTGCTGACAGATCCGTCCTTGGTGTCGGATCTGTCCCAACATCTATTGCGGTTTAGGCTGGGGCAGTATGCATTTACTAGTGACATCGAGAAAGCATTCTTGATGGTCAAACTAAAAGAGGAAGATAGAGATGTTACCCGCTTTCTTTGGTTCGAAGACATTAACGACTCTGAAAGTCGGGTCATAATCTACCGTTTTCGGGTCGTACTCTTTGGTGCTACATGTTCACAGTTTTTGTTAAATGCCACAATCAAAAAACATCTATCAGATACTCATGAGGACACAAGTAAACTATCTCGCGGGTTGTATATAGACAATTTGCAGGGTTCTAGCGATAGTCAGGATCATTTGTTACATACCTACTGGCAAGCACGTAGATTGTTTACAGAATTACATTTATTTCTCCGCGAGTGGGTTACTAATAGTGAAGATCTTCAGAGTTTGATACAGGTGGATGGTACGGCATCTCATAACCAGGAAAAGTCCAGAAATTTGGGGATGATCTGGCAACCTAAACAAGACATACTAACTTTTCAAACAAGGTCTTTTGCTTAGCAGACGGGAGCGCACTCATAAAGAAGTCTGTTGAGCAAAGTTGCGCAATTTTTTGATCCTTTGGGTCTAGCATTACCCGTTACCATAAGAGCTAGGATTCTGATGCAGGAAGTTTGGAGACGCAAAATAGGATGGGATGACAGTTTGCCCGAGGATTTGAATGACCAAGGGACATTGTTGTTGAAAGAGTATGACATCCTATGTACTAAACCTTTACCTCGTAAAGTGGCGGCGTTCGGTGACGTTACATTACACACGTTTTGCGATGCTAGCGCCACGGCATACGGTGTAGCCATATATGTCGTTACTTCATTTGGGGCGCATTTAGTTACAGCCCGGGTAAAAGTAGCCCTGGTCAAAAAGGTAACTATCTCTAAAATGGAATTGACTGCCATGCTGCTATTAGCACGTCTGGTGCAACATGTACGCGCAGCATACGAGAGCGAGTTAAATATTGAAATCGTTCAAGTATGGTGCGATAGTCAGGTTGCACTCAACTGGATACATAGCAAGAAGTCTCTGCCAGTTTATGTGAGAAATAGGGTAGATGAGATTAGGGCCCTATTGCCAGACGTTGCATATTATTATGTAAATACAAAAGACAACCCTAGTGATCTCATAACTAGGGATATAACGACTAGCGAGTTAGCGAAGTCCGAATTGTGGTGGCATGGTCCAAAGTGGCTGCTCCATGAAAATTAATGGACGATTTGGCATGCTGTTGGTGAGGGACTTCTGCCACTGGAAACAGTGGCAGTTACAGCCCAACCAAATGAGCCACCGGGTCCAGTAATAGAGTGGGCAAGATTCGGTGACTATAATAAATTAGTCAGAGTTGTAGCTTAGGTGTTGAGATATATATCCAATATCAAGCTTAAAGTAACGGGCCAACTCTGCAACAGGGGTCACAACATTGATGCTCGTGAATATAAAGCAGCTGAAGTAACTTTGATCAAGTGGGTTCAAGCAGAAAGCTTTTCCAATGAATTAGAATCTTTGCAAAGCTCGAACAAGACATTAATGCCTAATTTAGTGCATCAATTGAGGTTGCACCTAGATAATGACCTCATCAGGTGTGAGGGTCGCCTGAAGTGGTCGGGTGTAACGGACGGCACAAACCGTCCTATACTTATGCCAACAAGACATCACGTTACTGATCTATTGATCATACGTGCACATAGGGAAGTAAAGCACTACGGGGTATTTCATATTATATCAAATTTGCGTCTCACATGGTGGATACCCAGAGTTCGACAAGTAGCTCGACGCGTAGTAAGAAAGTGTGTAATATGCCAGAGACTAAAGGGTAAACCATGTGCAACTGGACCAGCTCCACCTCTACCTGAATGCCGTGTAAAGCACATAGAACCTTTCCAAGCTGTAGGGTTAGATTACACGGGTCCATTGAAGACGAGAGAGCATGAGAAGTTTTATATATTATTGTTTACCTATGCAACGTCTCGAGCGGTACACCTAGAACTATGTGATAATATGTCTAGCGAAGAATTTATGCTGGCGTTTAGACGGTTTTGTGCCCGTCGTTCATTCCCTCAACTCATTCTTAGCGACAATGCTCCCACTTATGTCCAGGCATCAAAATATCTGAAGGATATGAGCAATGATCCTACAATCATCACTTTTATGGGAGAGAGAAAGTGCGAATGGAGGTTTATCCCAGTTAAGGCACCTTGGTTTGGTGGAATGTGGGAACGGTGTGTCGGCATAGTAAAGTCAGGACTCAGAGCGGTAGTAGGACGTGCTCTATTAAAGAAGATTGAGTTGACGACAGTCCTCACATAGATAGAGGCAGTCGTGAATGATCGTCCGCTCACATATGTGTACACCGACCTGCAAGAACCACTACCATTAACGCCAGCTCACTTGCTATATGGTAAACCATTGACTGTGTTTCCATCTGATTTCCAATCCATAGTAGAGTTAGAGGATCCCTCGATGTACTCTGAGGCAGTGGTGTCTAAGAGATACCAGTATATATCAAGGGTAATCGAAGATTTTAGAAAACGGTGGATTAATGAATATCTGCTAGCATTGAGGGAAAGGAGTGTTACACCCTCTGGTAGACCGACGGCACCTACTGTTGGTGAAGTCGTTTTAATTAAAGAAGATAGTCCTCGGTTATATTGGAAATTGGGCAGCGTGTTGGAGGTATACAAGGGGAAAGACTCTGTAGAGCGGGTGGCACTATTGAGAACGGCCACTGGAACTACTGTTCGTCCTATCGCACGTTTGTACGCTTTGGAGCTCGATTCCACTTGTTATTGCTGGGTCCGAGGATTCTCAAAGTAACGACTCACCTCTTACTGATGGTGATCAATCTCGGACCGGGACGGGTCCCAGATGCGCTGCTGCTGGCGCCGTCGACATGTGGCGTCAGAAGATAGCCTCTGGGCAACTTTAAGTTTAAGGTGGGGTTCAGGTATTTTTTTGTGGGGGGAGTGTATCGTATAAATACGATAGGGTATGACTCTTTTGTGATCCCGTACGTCTCTGTGACGTCACGGTCGTTCCCGCTGCACGGCGTAGGATGAGTAGATCGTATATTATAAGATTGTAAGTAAGTTAAGATTATAAAAGGCCTAATATGCTATTAAGCAATATTGACATGGTCTTATGTAGTATATATGAAATTATCGTATATATTGACTTAATTTATCGTACTGAGCAACATAGATACAGTACGATAATTTGGGCGCCGGGCGTTTGCCAAGACAGCAAGGTGTGACTCTGAGGAAGACAGAGCAGAGCCTTCACGAACACCGACCAGTTAACATCTAATTTCCGCCCTCAGTTGATCGAGCTTTTGTGCCTCTAATCACAATACACTGACAGCAATACATACATCTACACCATCACGATGCTCTCATCGACGCCATGACTGACTGACAGATAAGCATAGTATTCATGTCCATTCCTATATAATCATTTGTTCTTTCTTTCACTTGACTCGATCCTCAGGGCCGGTGTCTTGCTTCCCCATTGTCTGCCATCTTGGGTAAAGTTCTGCTTTGTCTCGTTGCCACGTGGAACTATTGGCGAGTTAATTCCTGGATAATATTACCCCTTATAACCTTACCTTATATATAAAATATTATGTGAGACCTTTGGATATAAATTAGCTTGTTTCAGATTGAATTCAATTTAGATATGGAGTAATTTTAATTTAGATTGAGTTGTTTGAATTATTATAGCTTAGAGATATTTAACTTCCATTGATAGTTTACCACAGAGACTGTTCATACTAGATACTAAGTATGGACAGCTCTTTGCTCACTCCTAAGCTTATTCTCCATTGTTTTTGTTAGTTTCCAAGTTTCAGATCCATAGATCATGGTTGGTAGCACATACTGGTTATAAACTTTACGTTTAATGCATATTGGCAATGTACTTTTCATGATGTTCTTCTGTTTGCCGAATGCTTTCCATCCTAGAGTGATTCGCCTTACAATTTTATGTTCATTGTCTTTTGCTAGTTTCATTACACGGCCCAGATAATTGTATTCTACTTTCTCTATAATTTCGTTATCAATCTTAATTATTCTGCATTGAGCCTTATCATTGTACATAACCTTGGTTTTACTCCTGTTCATTTTTAGATCTACTTTGAGCCTTTAGTGAGATCATTAAACATTTCTTGGAGCTTTTCTGCTTTATATGAAATTAAAACAATGTCATCTGCAAATCGGAGATTGTTAATTAATTCCCTTTGATTCCCATGCACATTTTCTGAATATCCCTTCAAGATTGGGTAAGATTGTGTCTCCCTGCCTCACTCCTTTCCCAATCTTTATTTTCTTAGTGTCTCTGTGTAATCGGACCGCAGCAGTGCCTTTTGCATATAATATTCTCCAAGAGTATTGTATATGTTTCATTTATTCCTTGTTCATGTATTTGCTATAGCTGTTACCTCTACCGAATTGAACTAAACAAAAACTAAACAAAGATTTATATTATATTCTGAGGGTTTCTCTAACCTGGTTCATTGTATGCAAGTGATCTATGGTTGAATATCCACTTCTAAATCCTGCCTGTTCCCGAGATTGATTTTCATCTAAGATTTTATCTAACCTATTTGTGAGGATTTTAGAAAACAACTTGTAAATAACTGATAACAAACTAATGAGACGGTAGTTGCTTAGCTCTTTCTTATCGCCGTTTTTGTGAAGTAGAGTAACTATTGCATTGCAACAAGCTTCTGGAACACCTCGCTCACACAAACATTGGGTGACCAGCTGAGCTAATCTTCACTGGACCTCATCTCCTGCATCCTTCAGAAGATCGCTTGTTATCCCATAATTTCCTGGAGCTTTTCCCATTTTAATTTTGCTTAGGGCAGGCCTTACCTCATCTACAGATATATGTGGGACCTTGCCTGTGTCTGTTTTTTAATCATTCGATGGAACTGAAATACTTGAAGAGTATAACTTTTCATAGAACTCTTCGACTCATGTCACCATTTGTTTTCTACAGTTTATGATATCACCATTGCTGTCTCTCAGAGAAGTCAGTTGTTGCTTGCCTAAGGCTAGTTTACGTTGTGCTAGTTTGAGGCTTTTTCCTTTCCTCATAGTTTCTTCAACTAAGTCCATGTTTCTGTTTCTTTCTTCCCGTCGTCTTTTGTTGATTAGCTTGTTTAGTTCTGTTCTTTCTATTTCATCTCTCATCGTTTTGATTTGCATATCTTTTCCTCTTTTTATGAGATTTACAGTAGTTTGCGAGTACTTGCTTTCTTTACTAGTGTTTGTACTCCATATCTTTTCAGTTATTTCCCTAATTGCTAATGTTAGGTTTTCGTTTACTTTGTTGATGTAATTTTCATTGCTGTCGAGAGCTTGGAATCTATTTTTAAGTTCTAGCTGAAACTCTATCTTATTTTCTTTAACTTTCTCTAGGCATGCTTTCTTCCCAAGAATTAGCTTAATTCCTATGGCTCTAAAATTGAACTTTGCTGTACATCCTACCATTCTATGGTCACTCCCTATGTTTACCTTATTAATAACAGTTACATTATTAACACTGTTGTTTTTGTACCCTATGATGAAGTCTATCTCATTCTTTGTTGTTCCATTTGGACTTTTCTAGGTCCACTTGCGACCTTTTCTTTTTTGGAAGAAATAATTAATTATCCTGAAATAATATTTTTCTGCAAAGCTATCTAAAATTTCTCTCGTTCGCCTACTCCAAACTTTCCGATACATGATTCTCCTGCCATGTTCCTTCCGAATTGAAATCTCCGATAATCATTGTATACTGTGTTTTGTCCTGGTCTAGAATGCTGGCGATGTTTTCATAGAATGTTTCGATTTCTTCATCGGAGCTTTGCGAAGTGGGTGCATATACTTGAATGACTTTAAAGAGTGTATCGTTTGCAAAGTGGATACACTGTTGAATTTAATTACATTATCAGCAATGCCTCGATTGATTTGGAATCCTACACCACTAGCCATTTCATTTTGTTTTCCTCTGTAGTAGAACAAGTGATGACTGTCATTGAGTTTAATGAGATTTTCTTGTTTTCTACGAACCTCGCTTAGTCCCACTATATCCCAGCATATATATATATATATATATATATATATATATACTGTATATATATATATATATATATATATATATATATATATACAGTATATATATATATATATATATATATATATATATATATATATATATATATATATATATACCGGTATATATATATATATATATATATATATATATATATATATATATATATATATATATATATATATATATATATATATATATATATATATATATATATATATATATATGTCCATACTTAGTGTACTCAAACTAGTATGAACAGTCTCGATGTTACGTAATCTGGGTTGATGTAGCGTTACGTATCTTTCCGTAGTCTTAAGTTGGACGCTTCCATAACCTTGGTCGAGCGTTCCATGATTGGGTAGAATATATTATTCTATAGTTGTATATGGGAAAGTATTGTAGGATTATAATTCCCATATATATATATATATATTTGTATTATTTAAGATTGTTTATAAGTATCTCATTGTAAAGAAGATGGGATACATTTTCCATATGTTATGCGCATGCGCGGTATGTCACGACGAACATAACGCGCTCGCCACTCTCCAACCAACCTCCGTCCCAGCTACACACGCTAAGCCTTCTTCCTATAGTTTCATAATCAGGTGTTTTCGCTTCACGTTCATCTCATACTCCATATATTCACTAAATCATCATCTTTGTTACTTAGCACAACTTAACGTAAATATATATCCTATCCTAGCCTATTGTAGCCTCTTTTCATACTTTGTTTACTATACTAACCACTTCCAGTCATTTAGCCTATTTTCCGCCATCCTCCAATCACCAGCTGAGTTCATCTAAGGGTAATTATATATTCTATATGGTTAATGTTTCTTCAATAATAATATACAGTCCACTTATCTAAATTAACCATATAATTGGTCCTTCGACCTTTCACTAGTTTGCCCCCCCCCCCTTTTTGTGTTGGTGGTGGCCTAGCCTACGTGGTTATATTTTTTTTGTGCCGTATTTTCGTCTATCCCTCATGGCCCAGGGCTTTTGGCGTCATGGTGCCGCGGGTGGTGGGGTAGGGGAAGATTATCCTGCGGTGGTTGATAGGCCTGCGTACCCAGGCCCAATTAGGAAGGTGGCAATTTTGGGCCACTCCTACGTCAGGGATTTGTACGTGGACCAAGCCGTCCACAGGCCTTTCTTTTCCGTGACTCCTCTGGCCGCCCCAGGTGCCCGCGTCAGCACCTTGAGATCAACAGTAGCCTGGGGTCAGTTTTTAGAGCTGAAGCCCGACTTGACCTTCTTGGTGATAGGAGGAAACGAAAAAAGGAGCGGGGTCAGTCCGAGAGGGATTGCGGAGGGGATTGAGGTCCTAGCTGAGGAGGTGGTGCGGCTCTCGGGGGGAGAAGTCCGGGTGATTGGGGTAGAGAAGCGACAGGCTCCACGAGGGGTCTCTACGGACGAGTTTAACCGCATCAGAAATGCGGTTAACCGATGGCTAAAGCGCCATATCCCCTTCACCCGGGAGCGCTATCAGTCAATGAATACCTCTGAGGCTGACTTCAGTCCCGACGGGGTACACCTCACGCACGAGGCATCAAAGCGTCTCTATTTGGAGATCTTGGCCACCTGTCGTCGGTGCTTTATGCAAGACGAATTTGCCATGGTCGCCAGGTCATACGACGAGATGTTTGCCCACCATGACATTAGAGTTGATCAACAAAATCAGTATAGCCTAGATTAGTAAGCCTTCAAATCGGTACAGTATATTAATTAAATTTTGATTGTAAAACCTTTAGGCCCAAATTATATAACACTTGATTGGCACTAAGATTAAAATCACCCATACTGTATTGTATAATAATTTCAAAAGGTAAGGTTATTCATTCTATATCAAAATTATACTGTCCAATAACTTCTTTATTTGATTCACATGTCATTCTAAATTATTCTCTCGTCGTGTGCCCTGGAGGCGGGGTAATATGATAGCTGATAGGCTGAGTGTGTGTTAATCCAACTCAAAACTTTTTTTTCTTGTGACTTCTTGAGATGAATTTTTCTTGTGTACAATTTTCACATTTATTAAATTAATAATATAGAATTAGCGGTACCCAGTGAGTTTAGCCTGTTTCAATTACCCTATAGGCTCACACTCTTCTTTACTTTATTATAACTTTAAACGGTACTGCTCTTTTTGACATCTGGAGACTTTTGGCCTATACTGTATTGTACTAAATTTCCCTCCCGACTTTTCTTAACTTATGGCGTAATGAATCTATAATTTCATAACTATTACGTAAGGAGTTAAATTGAAAAGCTCCAGATTGCTTGTCTACATAGCGCACAATTCTTATTCCGCATTTCGTGAGGGTGTTTTATTTTCGGCTCACGATTTAATTTGATTTCTCGGAGTACTGTATTGTTAGCCGCAACTTATTCGGTCTGGCATTATTAGTTTGATTTAACGTAATTAGAATTCCTTCCTGTATAATCATGGCTAAAAGTGTACAAAAGCGTCGGGCTGGACTTAAGGGCTCTTTGACGGTCTTGACCTCTGATATTGACGAATTCCTTGATTCGGCGTCTAGAGTGGAGGTGGAGGCCAGGTTGCTCAGTATTCAAAAGCAACTTGACAAGTATGAGGTCACACAGGAGGACCTGGCCGACACTTGCGAGGACGCCGAGTATATCGAGGTGATCAGAGAGGATACCCTATATATGGAGGGCATACAAGTAATCGTTGCCACACTGAAGGGGATCCTGATTACAGAGGTCAAGAAGGAGGTCAGGAAAGAGCCAAAGAAATCCGCAGTCAAATTACCCCATCTTACTCTCTCAAAATTTGAAGGTGATGCCACCATGTGGTCGGGATTTTGGGAGATGTTCAAGTGTACCATCCATGACAATCCCGACCTCACAGATATACAACGCTTCACCTATCTAAAGGGTCAGCTTCAGGGTGATGCACATAAGCTAGTCGAAGGATTCATAATCGAAAGTGCAAGCTATGCCCCAGCAATTGAGCTCCTGCAAGAGACATATGGGCATCCAGATCGAATCAAGGCAGCTTATGTTACCAAATTCAATCAATTAGTGTCACCCAAACACCAAACAGCTGACCTGAAGGACTTCTATGCCAATACAGAGAGTGTGATGAGGTCAATCATTAGCCATGGTATTTGTCTGGAGGAATTTTGTGTGGTGACTCTTGTCAATAAGTTACCATCACCACTAAAAGAAACCATAAAACGGGAAATGGGAGACTCGAGCCTGGATTATAAGAAATTCACTCATTGCCTCCAGGCTGAAGTGTACAATATGGCGGGTCAAGACAGAGTAGGGGGTACACCCATGGCTACGGCAACATTTACCGCCCAGAGTGAGTACAGGAAATTCAACTGTGTTCTGTGTAGTGGCACCAATCATTTATGGTACAAGTGTATGAAGTATAAGACAGGGCCTCTTAAAGTTAAAAGAGCCCGTCAACTACGTCTCTGCACTGGGTGCTTGTCAAAAGACCATGGCCATTCGGGTTGTACTAATCCTAACATAAGAAGCTGCAAGTTTTGTAGATTACGTAACATCGAGACTGTTCATACTAGTTTGAGTACACTAAGTATATAGATTTGAGCGAGCAACACACTGCTATTGTGGCACCGGTAATTGACTCGGTGCCTGACGAAGACACACGGTTATGGGAGTGGGATAGATTCAGCAGCTATGAAAAGTTACAACGTGTTACAGCATGGGTGATACGATTTGTAGAAAATGTAAAAGCAAAAATTAAAGGCACACCGTCCACAGGTAGTGCTTACCTCAATGTGAAGGAGATCAGAATTGCAGATCAATTATTACATAAGCTCTGTCAACAAGAAATATATACGCAGGAGTATAAATTACTGGTTAAGGGAACAAAGTCTAGGAATAACCTGATCAACCAATTGGGCTTACACTTGAAGGGGGACTTGATACATTGCGGAGGCAGATTACGATTGGCAGCCCTCTCTGAGGCAAGTAAGTATCCAATACTACTGCCCCCCAATCATCCCTTCACCCATCTTATCATCGATAGGTGTCACCGACTCTGTTGTCATTATGGGGTTGGTCATATAGTCACCTATGTAAGACAACGATGGTGGGTGCCTAGAATCAGGCAGGTGGTCAAGAAAGTCCTTCGCAAATGCTTAAAGTGTAGAAGAGTACAGGGAACACATTATGATCCCGTCGGAATTCCTCCCTTACCCAACCTGCGAACTACCCCAGGTGACCCTTACAAAGTTACCGGGGTTGACTACAGTGGAGCAATCCCTGTGAAAGATTCACTCAATCTTAAGGTGTATATGATACTTTTCACTTGTGCTGTTACCAGGGCAATTCACCTGGAACTGGTCACCAACCTCACTTGTGATAGCTTCCTACATGCCTTCCGAAGATTCTGCAGTAGACAGGGATATCCACGTATCATGCTGAGTGACAATGCAAAGACTTTCATAGGGGCATCTACATATCTCAAAGAAGTGAGCAACAATCCTAAGATTCAGACCTGCCTAGCGGATGTAAAATGCGAATGGCGTTTCATTCCCGCCAGAGCGCCTTGGTTTGGCGCCATATGGGAGAGAGCCATAGGCATCGTGAAGGCGGGTCTGAAGAAGGTGTTGGGTAGAGCTCTCATCTCGATTGAGGAACTCAACACCATTCTCTTGGAGATTGAAGCCACCGTAAATGATCGCCCTCTATACTATGCTTCTGGTGATTTGGAAGACCTTACCCCAATCACACCCTCAGTACTGGTACGTGGATACAGACTGCGGGATCTTCCTGAAGAGCATGACGAGGATACTATGGAAGATCCAGACTACATAAGTAAGGAAGTGATATCGGCCCGCTACAAATACATTCGTAAATTATCGCGAGATATTTGGCATCGCTGGTCAACAGAATATCTGGTGACTTTAAGGGAAGCGCAAAGGAATAAACTAACACCATTAAAAGGTCATTGGCCAAGGGTAGGGGACGTGGTAACCATCCATGAGGAGGGCCCGCGCGCATTTTGGAAATTGGGTCGGATAGAGGAGTTATTACCAGGTCGTGATGGTGAGGTTCGGGTAGCAAAGGTTCGCACCAGGACTGGAGTAATCACACGGCCAACAGTCCGACTATATCCTCTTGAGGGTGACCTCGATCGCAAGGACACCCCCTCGGATCAGTTATCCATTGAAGTCCCCTCTCTGGCTTCTACTTCGGCGCAGCCTGTTGACGCGTCTGGCGAACGCCCACGTCGACAGGCAGCCCAGATATCCTCCCAAGCTTGGCGGGATAAGATTGCCTCCGGGCAAATCTAATCATGTAAATTTTGTATATTTTCTGTTGGTGGGAATATGTCCATACTTAGTGTACTCAAACTAGTATGAACAGTCTCGATGTTACGTAATCTGGGTTGATGTAGCGTTACGTATCTTTCCGTAGTCTTAAGTTGGACGCTTCCATAACCTTGGTCGAGCGTTCCATGATTGGGTAGAATATATTATTCTATAGTTGTATATGGGAAAGTATTGTAGGATTATAATTCCCATATATATATATATTTGTATTATTTAAGATTGTTTATAAGTATCTCATTGTAAAGAAGATGGGATACATTTTCCATATGTTATGCGCATGCGCGGTATGTCACGACAGAGACGAACATAACGCGCTCGCCACTCTCCAACCAACCTCCGTCCCAGCTACACACGCTAAGCCTTCTTCCTATAGTTTCATAATCAGGTGTTTTCGCTTCACGTTCATCTCATACTCCATATAGTCACTAAATCATCATCTTTGTTACTTAGCACAACTTAACATAAATATATATCCTATCCTAGCCTATTGTAGCCTCTTTTCATACTTTGTTTACTATACTAACCACTTCCAGTCATTTAGCCTATTTTCCGCCATCCTCCAATCACCAGCTGAGTTCATCTAAGGGTAATTATATATTCTATATGGTTAATGTTTCTTCAATAATAATATACAGTCCACTTATCTAAATTAACCATAATATATATATATATATATATATATATATATATATATATATATATATATATATACAGTATATATATATATATATGTATATATATATATATATATATATATATATACATATATATATACAGTATATATATATATATATATATTGTATATATATATATATATATATATATATATATATATATATATATATATATATATATCCCACGCCATCTATGTATAACTCCAACTCAAGAGTGGAACGGTGCTCCAAATCTTTCTCCTATTCAACAGCTGAGCTCTGGAACTCTCTCCCTGAATCCATCTCTCCCTCATCCTATGACTTAAATTGCTTCAAACTCCGTGTGTCCAGACATTTTGGCTCGAACATTCCTTGATTTTGACCCTGCCACTCTTTCAACTCTGAGGGAGGCACTCGTCACAGGCAGTTCTGCCTCTTGTCTCCCTCATCCACATAGAAGAAAAAAAAATATGATTGTGATTGCCAGAAATAAAACTCAAGGGCTCAAACAGGACGACAATGTTTTTTTTCTCCTATGTACAAAGGAGTACAAAGGAAATCAAGCAACAACAGGTCTGGTGACCCTTCTAGGCTGCTTGTCCTCCAAAACACTGAGGATCAATTGTCCAAACAGTGGTTTAGAGTGGGTAAGGGAATATTGGAAAGGGAACTACTGCCCTGGAACTAATGTCCGTGTATATGAAGGAGACAAAAGGCAAAGCTGCCTGTACAAATTTTCCCCCTACAATAGGTCGAAGGAGTGGTAATGAGCCAAAATCAAGGTATGTACTGTACATTAGAGGTAATTTAGGTGTGTGGGAAAGACGTGTGGTGTGCTTGTACAATGTAAAGTGGCTTACAAAAAGGCTTGTCATTACATGTGTTTTATTGCCTGAATGATTTTGTGTTCTCATTCTTAAACAATGTATCATGATATGAAAATAATAAAGTGTTTAAAGTGTTTAAAGTGTTTAAAGTACTGATATGAATAGGAGGAGGAGGTGTTTGTGAGAGTTAGCTGAATTACTCCCTGCGTACGTGAGGCACAACAGAAACAGTGGGAGAAGCCAGGCAAATGAAACAGGTCTTCCAGCGTCTCCTTATCATATGCCTATGTGGCATCCCCTGGGTACTGCCCTGCTCGATTGGTGCCTACAATCTCCACCACAATCTCTACCACTGGACTACCAAGAAGGTTAAAGGTTTAGTACGCACTTTTAGTACATATCCCTTGTCGACATATAGGAATATGCACGGAGTATTACACTAAACCCAACTTCACTATGTAAGTCAATTGGAAGTACTGAAACGCGCGGATATTGTATTACGACAGAAATGCTATAAACGCGACATTTTGTTTCATCATAGTAGCTAGGGTCGTAGGAATGGTAGGGTATGGAGGATGGTGGAGTGGCTGGAGAAGGGAGTGGACGGGATAGGGAGGAGTAGAGTAGTTGGTATGGTGGACTGGATGGGTTGTGGAATAACAGGGTGGAGGAGTGACTTTTTTTTTTTGTTTTTTTTTTTTCTATGTGATTGAGGGAGGCAAAAGGCATAACTGCCTATAGCGAGTGCCTCCCCCATAGTTGAAAGAGTGACAGGGCCAAAATCAAGGGACGTTCGAGCCAAAATGCCTGGACACACGGAGTTTGAAGCAATTTAAGTCATAGGAAGAGGGAAAGACTGATTCTGGGAGAGAGTTCCAGAGCTCAGCTGTTGAGTAGAAGAAAGTTTGAGAGTAACGTTTCACTCTTGGGTTGGAGAGTTGCACAGAGTAGGGGTGGGATTGAGTTGCAAGACGGGTACCACGTGCCCTACGTAAAGGAAGTGGTATGCACTGGGATAGCTCTGAGGAACACTGATTATTATAGTAGCGATAGAATAGCGAGAGAGATGCAACATTGCGGCGGAGAGAGAGAGATTGCAGAGAGTTGGTGAGTGGACGGGAGTTAATGATACGAAAGGCCTTCCTTCCAACTTTGTCTAGGAGAGCAGTGTGAGAGGAACCTCCCCACACATGTGAACAATACTCAATACAAGGGCGCACTATGCCCCTGTACAGAGCAAGAAGCTGTACAGGGGAAAAGAACCCCCTAAGGCGGTTGAGCACACCCAGCTTCTGGGAGGCTGCCTTAGCAAGACTGGTAATATGGTCCTTCCAAATGAGAGCAGAAGAAAAAGAGACACCAAGAATATTGAGAGAAGATGAAGGGTTGATTTTTGTATTGTTGAAGAATAAGGGATAGTCCGCTGGGAGATCCTGACGGGTAGATAGATGGAGAAATTGGGTTTTGGAAGCATTTTAGTTAACAAGGTTTTCTCTGCCCCAATTGGTAATAGTATTTAGATCAGAATTTAAGAGTTCTATGGCTTCATTACGTTTGTCGTTGAGGGATTGCTGGCTGGGGCGTTCTGAAAAACTAATGGAGTAGTGCAAGGTTGAGTCGTCTGCGTATGAATGGATGGGAATTAAGGTACAGTTAAGGAGATCATTTATAAAAATTAGAAAGAGAATAGGAGATAGGACAGAGCCCTGAGGAACACCGGAGTTTATAGAGTGAGGAAGTGAACAATGGCCGTCCACAACCGCGGCTATGGAACGGCCGGAAAGGAAATTAGAGACAAAGGCACAGATGGAGGGATAGAAACCGAAGGAGGGTAGTTTAGAAATTAAAGGTTTATGCCAGACTCTATCGAAGGCTTTCGATATGTCTAGTGCAATAGAAAAAGTCTCACCGAAGTCCCGAAAGGAGGATGACCAAGAGTTAGTAAGATATGAAAGAAGATCACCAGTAGAGCGACCCTTAAGGAAGCCATACTGGCGATCTGAGAGCAGATTATGAGAAGAGAAATGCTTAAGAAATTTGGAAGCAAGAATAGTTTCAAAAACTTTAGAAAGACAAGAGATAAGAGCAATTGGACGATAGTTGGAGGGTTGAGAGCGGTCACCCTTCTTTGGGACAGGTTGAATGTGAGCAAACTTCCAGCATGAAGGGAAGACGTTAGAGGATAGACAGAGACGAAAGAGTTTGCCTAGACTGTGGTGGTTAAGTGGCTGGGGTGGTGGAACGGCTGAGGTGGTGCAGTGGATGAGGTGATGAGGTAGTGCAGTAACTAGAGTGATGTGGAGGTGGAATTATGTCTAGGGTGGACGAGACTAGGAATGGTGGAGTGGCTAGAATTTTGGAGGTGGTGGAGTGGTGGTGTGTATGTGGATGGTACGTACAATGGCCTGAGTGATTGAGTGGTGTTGAGTGTGTGTGGATGAGCATATATCGTGGTTTTTGGTGGTTTGAGTGTGTTTTCCTGTAGATGTGTGAGAGGTGATGGGTGTATGGTAGTGCAGGTCAGTGTGTGTTAGGTGGAAAGAGTGGGTGTAAGTTAGGGTGGGGGGCAGGAGTGTATGGGTCAAAGGACTATCTGGTATTGGGAAATAAGGTACGTGTTGTCAGTTTATGGAGCGTTGTTTATTACAAAAATCAGAATACAATCTTTCACTGCACAAATGACTGTTATGATCTATGCAATAAACCCTGTTTTGGTGAGTATCTATATTTGTATATGCGTGTATATATATATATATATATATATATATATATATATATATATATATATATATATATATATATATATATATATATATATATGTACTGTATATATATACGGTATATATATATATATATATATATATATATATATATATATATATATATATATATATATATATATACTGTAGATATATATATATATATATATATATATATATATATATATATATATATACTGTATATATATATATATATATAGGTAAGGGCTTAATATACTGTATATAAACAGATACAGAGTGGTCTTGCCACTGGACTGGTAATCCAATGGACCCGGGTTCGAATCCCAATATGTCAATGGGAAGATATTATTGAGATGGAATTTGTGCTGTACCTAGTTTCAGTGCATTACCACAGCACACCGAAATGCCAAAACAAAAAATACCCTCATTGTTCCCTGATTAAATAGCACTGTATGAATATTCCCATATTCAAAATATGATACAGGGAGGCAATGCCTATTGAGTTAATTGCTCAATAGGTGGCATTCTGAGAGTAAGGGTCCGAGCCTGGGGAGTGAGACTGTGAGGCGCAGGGGTGAAGCAGCTTAAGAGATGGAGTTGGGTTCGAGCCGTGAGTGGGTGCTTCGCATGTCTCACTCCCTAGACTGGAACAAGACCTCACGGGCCTCACCGTGTTGTTGTTGTTGTTGTTGTTCCCCAAGCTGCCTGGCCGAACAGCCCCAAGGCCCCGAGCAAGGCCAAGGCCATAACCGAGCGCCCCCACAGAACCCTCCCTGCCGACCACAATAAAGCCTGGGTGACCGAAGCCACTCCATGGCGGGGAGCTGAGGAGGGTGCGGAAACGCCTGGGAAACCAAAGCCCCATCCAGGGCCCTGTGCCCCTCAGCAACGGGCCTCACCGTGTTCAGCGGTAGAGTGTAAAGGCTATCAGCCTATGCCCGAGAGGGAGTAGTTGGAATATAGAAAACAAAAATAAAATAAAATATCGTCTACATACTGTACTCCATACATTTTTATAATTTGGTTGCCTAACTAGTACTGTGCTATAAATATGTATTATCAAAAATCCCCCAAAAGTACCCCATGATATTAAGATCAAAACAAAATAGATTTTCCTGCATAGACAATGGTCTCGTTCTATTAATGACAAGCTTGGAATTTCATCCTAGTACAAATATTTATTAATTATAGTTAAACATAGACAGTATGTAAATAGCTAAGCTTTAATGAAATAACATAATAATATGATATACAAATATAGAATCACAATATATAAAAAAACGATGATAACTGAGAATAACAACTACTCCCACACTGGTGATGGGCTGGTCTACCAGAGTGAGAGCTGAGCGATCTCTGCCATACCCATAGCTTACTATGACTGTTCCTTTTACATACATATTTTCTAGATCTCAAGTGACGGCGTCTCTTCCGTGGATTGACCTCCATACTGCGGGAGCCAAAGCGTCACATTTTTCCTTTGCCCCTCAAATTTTCCTTCATAATTTGCTGAGGGGCACAGGGCCTTGGGTGGGGCTTTGGTTTCCCAGGCGTTTCCGCACCCTCCTCAGCTCCCCGCCTTGGAATGGCGTTGGTCACCTGGGCTTTATTGGTGGTAAGCAGGGAGGGTTTTGTGGGGGCACTCGGTTATGGCCTTGGCCTTGCTCGGGACCTTGGGTCTGCTTGGCCAGACAGCCTGGGCAACAGCAACAACAACAACAACAACGACTCCCACAAAGATGAACTGTGCAGTCAATATGTATAGCTCATTGGAAATCTTTATGGAAATTTGTGGAGAATCTAGAATTAATTCACCACTTGCGAGTTTCTGGCTATAAGGAAGTTGGACCTGTCGACATCGATAATTAGCAGAATTTCCAGTTAAAACCCAGATGCAATGCATATGTAAATACATAACACTAAATTCAACAAACTTATCATACACTTATATTATTGTTGTATTGATTCTTAGTTTTGATGTTTACGGCCCCAAATTCGTTTTACAGGTAGCCTGAAACTCGCAAGTGGTTAATTCAACACTTCTACAAATAGTACTAGTCAAAGGTGATTAAATACCCATGAGGATTTCCAATGGAAATTAATAGTATCTTATAATTATACAGTTTATGAACAAGGTCTTCGGTGAACTATTGATTTTAATTGTAGCTATAAAATAAGGTATTCTCTATGTATTGCCATTATCGAAGTGTGTCTTTCATATTTTTTTTTTTTCAATTTAATTATTTCTTAATTTCTCTGCTTCAATATATATTTTATATGTTATGTATTCCTTTTTTACATATAATTACAGTACTATTGATCTTAACTGTAGCTCTGACGGTGGTCTTCTTTATTTACCTCTTCTTTCAATGTATTTATTCCTGACTTATTCCTTCTATACATATAATTCCAGTGCTGGAAGTTGAGTTACCCTTGCCTTTCAATAACAATACATGGATCACAGTACATTTGGCATTTCTAGTTATCCTACCCCTTTTGGTACTGAATGAAGGAAAAACGTATAGTCGTGGACCGGAATATGTTTGCAATCTTTGAAGGAATAGTTATGAGTTTAACCCTTTCACAATTATGACGCCTTTTCCCACTTGTTCAAGCTATCATTAGACGATTATATTCAACTTTGGAAAGCCCTTTAAGACTAAATGACGAAACATTTATCTCAATCAACCCTCTGACTACCAAAACTCCTTCCTAAACTAAACAAAATCACTCACTGGTAGCCAGAACAAGTAAGAAGTACGCCCTCAAATACTGAAGGGGCTAATCCAGGAAAAACTGGGTAAGAAACAAACATGAAGGCTCAGTCAAGCGTTTATGACATATGGAGATGTTTAAGGGGAGATGGACCGTTTTTCTGGTCCCCTTTCTCCCTCGTGTAAAGCCCTATTTGTTTTGAGATTATAAGACGTTCGGTTCATTAGTTTGGCGATTTTAACACCTTACGCCCAATTTAGTCGTCAATTTTAAGACCTCTCGTGCCATTTAGGTGTCGATTTTGTCCTGGCGAGTGATAGCGAGCCTGTAATAGAGGAACCCGCGGCCGGAACATTTTTCTACCGAAAAATGTACACATTTATCTTGAAAGGGGGTCTAGGGTGTTTTTCTTAGTTTGATGGAGGTGTAGAGAGGAAACTAAGAAATAAAGGAATACATGAATTAATAGGCCAAAAAAACCCGGCCCAAGTCCCCTTAATTGTGCACGAGGAAGACTGTACTGTAGTCCATTCATTATAAGTAGGCCAGTAATCGTCACTCCTAACTCCTCTAACTTAAATAGGGCTAAGGCAAATGGGATGTAAATTTCCACACCTATTTCCTGTCGGACTCTTTCAAAATGGTAGAAATATTAGCTCGATTACTCTAGTCGTGTTCTTGTTATAGAGTTTACTGGTCAACATTTCATGCTTACCTATAATGAAAAAGGTATATCTTCAAAACTAATATGAACGCAAGTTAAATGGAAAAAATTGAATATGACCGCTAATACAAGACTGAAAACCGATACCTTCCAGGCCGGCTAGTACATAATTATGATTATAATATTACATATGACTTTGTGAATATTATTGATTCTATTGAGGTTAGTTATTACGAGTTGATTGTCGATGATTAAAGGGAGTTTATTATATTTGTTAATTAATCCATTTATTTTTGTATATATTTATCAACCATAATATATTATAATTATTATTATTATTATTTGTTTAGTTTTCAAGGGCATAACTTTGGGAAAAGATAAAACAAGTTATTCTAAGCATGAACAGATCTATAACAAAAAGTCCAAATGTCAACCGTTAAAAAGATATTCAAAATTTACTGTAGTGTCCTCCCCGCATCACTGTAATTTACTCTTCCATGTCAAATGGTTTCAAACTGGTCCAAAGTGAGCTAATATGGCTATAATAATTTTGCAACTTACATAATTATAGTATCTTTATAATAACATGGTAAAATATTTGCAGAAAGATGGAGGTGTGGTAGGTTCTAGGACAGCTAGGCCAGCCGTATGGGGAAATACTGAAGAAAATACCATTTTCAACATGCAATATCTCTATACCAGTTGAGATTTGGAATATTATTTATAGAACATTTTAGGCTTAGAATAACTTGTTCTATCATTTCCCAAAGTTATGACCTTTCCTCCTGGGACACCCTGTATACCGGTATATGTTTTTTTTTTTTTTTTTTTTCTTTTAGAAAAATGCCTCGGTCAAAGGCCGATTGATTCGTTATAAATTGTAAGCTTGCTAGCGTTTGCCAGGGGAAAAAAATCGACACTTAAATGGCACAAAAGTGTCTAAAATCACAAAACTAATGGGTGAATGTCTTAAACAACTCAATACTAATGGGGCTAAGCATGAGGGAGAAGAGGGTCTAGATAACTCTCCCTTAATTCACTTGGTAGCCTCTCACTGTAGCTAATATAGAAGATTTACCCTCCTTAGATGGTACCTATTCCTCAAGTTTTGTAATCCGGCCCATATCTTGGCTAGATACGCGGTACTGTCATACTTAACCCCCTCAGAGTTAACATGCATTTTTATATTTTATTCTGGCTATCATTAGACGATTTTCTTCAGTTTTGGGAGGCCCTCTAGGAATACATACATACATACATACACAAATTTAAAGACCGAGTGCTCCACACGAAACGCAGATCCGGTATCATGTCCGAATGGCGGCGTTCCTGGCAACCCTGTTAAGAGTTGCCTCACTTGTCAGGTTCTTTGATTTTAGATCAGACTGCAAAGTCCGATCCCACGTCTTTTTTGGTCTGCCCCTTGGTGCAGCTCTCTCCACATTCATGGACTTGCATCTTTTCACCCAGCTTCGTTCATCCATCCTCTCCACATGTCCAAACCATCCAAGCCTGCTAGTACGCATCTCATCACTGATAGTTGATACTCTTGATACCTAACCTTCTCCATAGCTCTTCACTTGATATCCTATCATGCAGTTTGGCACCACTCATCCATCTCATCATTCTCATCTCACTCCGATCCATTCTGTTCGTATCATCCGCTTTGACAGGCCACATTTCTGAAGCATATGTCATTGCGCTTCTAACGCATGAAGCGTACACCTTTCACTTCAAGGGGAGAGGGAGTCTTCTCATGGTGAGTAGTGGCAAAAGTTCTCTAAACTTTCCCCAGCCTCATCTTATTCTGGCGATAGTGGCGGCCTCGGCCCCACCACTGGCAGAGATGGTATCTCCCAATTAGCAAAACTTGTCCGTCCAAACATCTCCAGTGCCTCATTGCCAAAGTTAACACTCTCGAGCTGGTCATTGAATACAAGCTCACCTTTGCATACTATGCATTAAAATTTCTCAATTTCGGACTTCTTCCTTGGTAGAGGTCCCTTTATTCTAGTGCAGCGCTTCTTCCCATGATGTACCCAGCTGCGGCAGACGCTAAGTCAATCACAATTAACTCGGGCCCCAAAATGTCTACCTAATTTGAATGAAATCATCTAATGATGGCCAGAATATAATGTAGAAATGCGTACTCATATCCTGAATGGGTTAATGGATCAGGAATTGCTTTTATTTTATTATACCTGGCTATTATTATATTATATTATTCGGTTTATGAGGGTGTTTTAGATATCAAAGCGGAAAAAACAATCTCAATGAACCTTTAGAATTCCAGAGGCCTTTCTTAACTAAATATATAGAGCTTTGATGACAGCCAAACTCATATTCAAAATAGTGCAATAACGATGACTCAAGCTCCGATATTCCGTCTTTTGTATATGGTTGGGTAAAGATGCGAAGTGGTCATGTCGGCAGAGAAATTGATGGTGGTGGCTGCAGACGGATTGGTATGGGCCAGCTTGTCTCTCATCAGCTACTCAGACCCCAAGCCCCTCTGCATCATGGTCACTGAAGTCATGTGTGTGGGTATATGGAAATGTGGATGGTTGTGGGGTAGTGTGGGTGGTTCGTTATGTGGCTGAGTGTTGGTGATGTGGGTTGGTTTCTCGTGTTGTGGGTGGGTATGAAGTAGTGTGGATGGGTTTGTATTAGTTTAAATGCTGTTTGTGTATGTGCGTGGGTTAGATATCTGAAGCGGTCATGTCAGCGGTGAAGTTGACGGTGGTAGCTGCGGTTGGGTTGGTGTGGGCTAACTTGACTCTCGGCAGCTTCTGAGAGCCTGAGCCACGTTGCATTAGGAAGCATATCCCGACCCCCACCAGGGCTCCCATGATCAGCATCCCAACCGCTAGCCCCGCCATGTCTCCTGTAACGAGACGTATATTTATACACTGTATTCATACATTACCACCTTTTTTAGTCAACCAGGTGGCCTAGCAGAAGGGAATATTTGTTACTTACATGCCCACCCTAATGTTGAACTTATAGGTTGATTCCCGAAGGGTTGTATGAAAACCTAATATTTATTAATGACCTAGGAATCAATGACATTCTGCCAATATATATATATATATATGGCACTCTTGCTGCTTAGGCAAACCCTTCTTAGGGAACATTCGACCACCACAAAAGAACTAACCAAAACTAATTGGCGGCATGATTAACGTACCTATGGAATGTGATTTGAATCGGATGCCACAATGAAATAACAAATGAAAGGAAAAATAAAATAATATTAAGCTTTTGTCATGCGCTTCTCATTGCTCACTTGTTCCTGAAACGTACGCATCCCTTCCTTGGACTCTATCCGTTCTTGAGCCCATAGGAACAACATGTGTGGTTCGGTGCTCTGGGTCTTTCTTTTATCCGCCTTGGTTTCGAGCTCAGTGAGTCTTTTTTTAATATTGCCCCTGAATAGACAGTATAGGAAGTTATACTGTATAAGCGAGTTAGGCATCTATTTATCCAGTGTTTTCACTATGTGCGTCACCAGGTTAGGATGTCCTGCACGCCCCACATGAGAATAATAGTGGGGTTTCATGACTATTATTTGTGCGTATTATTGTTTCTTAGCTAGCTTTTGATAATTGGAGGCCAGTTTTCTTACAGCTTTTTCAGGCTATTCTTAATTTTAAAGGTTACGCACCTCAGCCAGTGTGGGTGGTGTGTGGGCTTCTTCAGCATTAGGTTATTGGTTTATATAATCTTCCTTATTTTGTAAGGGAGTTTTATGTAACCCAACGTCTTCTAGAGGTGTTTCTGCGTCATCTGGAGGCCTGTGGGTGTTGTTTCTGATGTGGGTCTGTTTTATAGGTAATGTATACGTTTACTCCGTATTTTTGCCTCCTTTCTAAGTTACTTCTGAATTGTTCGGTTAATAACTAATTCTCGCATGTTAACCATTAAGTTGCATAAGTGTACTATGATTGTACTTTGTATTTTTTATGCAATTTAATTTTAAGCCAAACTAAGTGCATAAGCTTCTGCCAACAGGGTAATGCTATACTTCAGAGGCGTAGAGATTTGTCATTAATAAGTGATCTCTGCCCTTGGGCTGAGCTTGCTCTTGCATGATAGACTACCAACTTGTTTTCTTTAGGATAACTCTTGGTGTCTTGGGTATTGTGAAAGAAGTCTGACTGTACCCGACCATCAGAAAAGCATTAAGATTAGGGGTGTTTATCGTCGTGATTTCCAAGACCCATCCCGGTACTAAGAATTATGGCACTCAGGCGTCAGAAGATGTCGGCCACCTCATAAATCCTACTCAGATCGTGGTAGGTATCGGGCATTGCACAGGGCCACTGACAAGTACACCGGACCTAATAAACCAGACCTGATCTCAGGCGAGTTTTGTGGGTCAAAAAGATCCGCTACAAACCTTTGATACAAATCCCTACACTGTCAGAAAGGGTGACTCTGGACCTTGTCCAATAAACCTGACAGTGTCGGAGATGGATGAGTGGTACCTCGGAAAACCCTGACCCTGTCACGAGGATCTACCAGATTTTCCTCATGGAATGGAAGACTGTTGGATTATGGTGAATTAATCTACTCTCCCAGCCAAATAAATTACCTAAACATACATAGCATTTAATCTCAAAAACCAACCCTTTGTTCGTAATAAACAACTAAAATACACATGGTCTCACCTTCAGTCTCAAAACTCCTTTGGCCTTTAGTCTCAAATACCCATGGACTATAACTTTGGGTCTACCAACACTCATGGACTACCATTACTGAGTTTGTTTACAGAGCACACAGTCATGAACTATATAGAACGAACAAACAAATGAAAGTATGACACCTTGATATCCTCAAGAAGCTAGAATTTACCTTTGTGTAACTGAGGCCCATACATAAATATTGGCAAAGGAAGCTAGTTGGTGAAACAGGATATCTAGCAATACTTATACATATACAGTATTACACCTAAAACTCTCCCCAGGATAACTTCCCTGATCAGCTAGTACCTACAGTACAACGAAAGTCATAGTTTTACAAGACTTTCCAAATTGGAGGTGCAAGTTGGAATTTGAGTATTTAGCGGGTTTACTTGTTAGAGTATAATTATATACTTTGCCTACAACCTCCTAAGGCACCCATGGACTGTAAGGATTTGCTGCCAAGTTAATTGAAATGAAGAGAGAGCACTGTAATGCAAGACCCAGAATAGGATGTCCTCGTAGAAGACCTCTTGATGTTCCTTATCTCTATTAATGTTGATCCTTGGACCAGATCCATAGATTGTTTTGGTGTCTACCCACTGACCATGGCCAGCTTGCTGGAATATGCATGTTTCCCATAATGGTTTCTTGAGGCTACAAAGTAAGGCTAAGTAATGCGAGTACCTAGTACAGTAATACAAAGCAATCAACCTATTAGAGACAATGATCATGTAACCTATATCATGATTGGACCAACCATCCACCCAAAAATAAAGAAAAAAATAAATGATAATAATAATAATAATAATAATAATAATAATAATAATAATAATAATAATAGTGTACTGTATGTATGTATGTATGTATGTATATACTCATGCACATACCCCATAGCTGGGGGTGGCCAACTCGAGATAGAGTTCTCCCAGATATCCCGGAGAGGTTCTGGTCACAGCAGGCAGACACGCAGCAAAACTAAACAACAATGCCCACCCACATACGTCCCTTCCCATATAAACTGGCTCCCCGGGCCGGGCGCCCGACAGACTATTATCTAGTCCAACTGGCGCCCGACCCCCATTCCCTACGACCGACCGCGTTATCACTCATCTATTCACTTCAACCCAGCATGCAATCAATCCAAAACTGATGTGTCAGGGCCATAGAGCACCTATCTTCTGATCTATCAATTATATTTTGGGCAGAAAAAATCTTGTTACTTTCAATGCCTCCAAGACCCAATTTCTCCCTCTATATCTCCATTGCAATTTTCCGCAAGAATATAAATTATTCTTCAACTATACACAAATCAACCCTTCATCTGCTCTCAATGTTCTAGGTGTATCTTTTTCATCCGACCTTTCTTGGAAAGATCATATTACCACTCTTGCTAAAAACAGCTTCCCAAAAGTTGGGTGTATTCAACCGTCTCCGTGGGTTCTAGACCCCCGCACAGCTTCTTGCTCTGTATCGGGGCACAGTGCACCCCTGTATTGAGCAATGTTCGCATGTGTGGGGAAGGTCTACACATACTGCACTTCTCGAAAGAGTAGAGTCAAAAGCATTTTGGCTCATCAACTCACTTCCTCTTACTAGTTCCCTACAATCTCTTTTTGCATGCCGAAATGTTGCTCTTTCACTCTTCTATCGCTATTACAACAATCAGTGTTCTTCACAGCTCTCTCAGTGCATATATATCTACTGTACATATATTAACTTTGTAAGTCTTTCATCACCCATTTGTTCAACATGCCAGCATAGTACCCTTCTTCCACTCTGGCAGATAAAGGTTCCTGTTGTCCCACTCTCCTACGTACCTCTTCATTTCTCAATCTGTCTCTATGCGTCACTCCACACATACTCCTCAAGCAGCTCATCTCTATCACATTCAACTTTCTTTTCTCTAGTACGTACATCCAGACCCCATGTCTCAGCCCCATACATCACTGTTTGTACAACTATCCCTTAATACATTGCACTTTTAGCTTTCATTTCGAGATTTTTCACCTTCCACATACTTCCCATTGCTCCGAATACTTTGCTTCCCTCACACACTCTTACCTACATTTCCACACCTGCATCCCTGCTTATCATGCTTCTTACTGTAGATATTAAAAACACTCCACTTGTTCCAGCATTTCCCCATCCAGTCGTACATTTAGATTTACCCTACAAGCAATACAAATAATAATAATAATTGTAATAGTTATTTTTAAAAAGCACTAATTACGAGAGGATATTAAAATGACAGCTGGTCACAGACATGGGATTTATTGAAGAAAGTTTAAACGGAATGTTGCGTCCCTGATTTTCGCCTCCTCTGATCCTCCACCCTCTATATATACCCTTCCTGTTTACTTTTTATATCATTCTACCCTTACTTGATAATGCTGGTTGTCCAGTGAAACGCGTCGTATATCTTGTATCATCATGTACATTTATGTAACCCTGTACCACCATGAATTTTGCTCATCTCATTCATCTACTTCCTGCCACCCAGCGAAAACTCATCAGAGACCTGGAAACTTTGAATAATAAAATTTCCAACGCAGAAATTGCCATTTCTTTCAACCACGTATGTATTAAAGAACATTTATTACCTGGCCTTACTAATATATATATATATATAAAACCTAGCTTAGGCTATTTCCTTGTGGATATATGAGTATCTAAAAATTACGGAATTTGGGAAATTCCTCTGTTTACCTCCAAAAAGCGTGAAAGATAACTTAGTAATGTCACCATCAAAACTGAACCACTTGGTGTAGAGAGTTCTAGCTTTCACCATTGATGAAATTTGATATATGTCTAACCTAGGTTAGGTAATTTAATTTCGAAGATCTGAATAGGCCAAAAATTACGAAATTCATGCAATCCTGCTGGATCAGAGGCCCCCGAAGGTTTGAATATAGCCGAGTCTGGAGGGTTAATCCTAAAGTATATGTCAAATCAATCTTTTTTTGATACTCTTTACTTCTCTGAGATGATTGATTAATGATCACTAAGATTTGGTAGCATGGTATGGTCATCAAGACTCAATATCTAATAGTAAAACTTTCCCGTAGTATTTCAAATATATGATAAATCTAGGCGCTCGTATTCGCCGGCTAACTAACAATTTTCTATTGTTAAGAGAAACTCGCTGTGCCGTCGACAGTGTATCTACATTTACTTCTAGAATAACTCGCTATTACTACGTCTTCATCTAATATGATATATCTAATATTGTTATCTAATATTGTCTTACTGTTAGCGTATAAGCGGCGATGTACAGTAATAACTAGTCAATTTTGCAGTCTACTACTCTGTCCTGTAGATACCTTGAGCGTATCTACATTTGCTTCACAATATAACTCTCTATCATCTAAATCTTGTCATATATACCTAATATATTGGTAGTTTACTGTTAGCATATAGGCGACGCTATACAGTACTAACTATGCAAATGGGCAGTTCAATGTTTGCCCCTCTGCCTCAGTATCCTTCCTATGAATCAAATAATATTTCCCAAAGTCTATGGTCATTTATAGATGATTTCACTACCTTCCGACTCCAAGTTGGAATCACTACCAGGAATCCTAATTCTAAGCTAACTATCTACCTTATAACTAGAGGTATCGGCCATGCTGAGTGATGCCTAACAATTCACAACAAAACAAAACAACTTCCTTTGTTCATCATTCATTGTCAAGTTATTTCTTTAGTTTCAGCTAACATAGTTTCTTTTTATTTACTGGATGTGTCTATAATTTTATTTGTTTGCCCTCAAGTCAGCTGCGGGGCCCAAAAGTCCCTGAACTAAAATATTTGGCTTATTATCTTTTCTTTATCCCCCTTCAGCTTCTGCGTCCTTTCGACGCCATACACTCTCTCTCTGATGGTCATCTATGGCAGCCAAACTGGGTGTAGCTCTGCCTCTACGTAAGCCTTCTGCCTACAACCTCTCAGCTCTCTGGATTGTGTGTTTAGCCTTGCGATGTATGAAAACGCCTTTGGATATCGGAGATGGATGCTGGAAGACTGTATCTGCCTCTTCTCCTCTAGAGAGACTGGACTTTCTTCTTTCTCTATTATTTGTTCCTGCGTACCTTTTCTTCTGCCTCTCGCTTTACTCTGCTGAATGGCAACCCGTTATTAGGTTCAAGACCAGGGGATGTTAAGAGTGCTCTGTATGGCTGACTTGCTCGGCTGTTACTTGAGGGCAAACTAACTGTCCCCCACACACAGGGAATATAGTAAAGGTGAGACAAGTCTCCCCCGAACGAACGAACGAAAAATAATAGTGACAGGGGGTTAGGGGGAAGTGGGGATAGGACAAGAATCAGTTGGATTGAAATGAATCTTAGTTGGAAAAAAAGGTCTCCAGGCTTAACTGGAGCTGCCTGATGGTTTTCAGAGTTTGGGGGATCGGCATTACTAAGAAGACGGCTGGACCCGACCAGGGAGGCACTGGGTCGAGAGCTGGGAGGCTGGAACTGTGGGCTATTGTACGGGTAGGGAATTTAAGGCCATATATTTATCCTCCCGGCCCGACTGGGAGTCCCGTACTAATAGCCCGCTGGTGATGAGGTGTTGGTGATGGGTGGTGGTGATTTTACTTCCTTGGGAGGTCCGGGAAGCCTTGCTTCAGAGCTTGCTCCACTGTTAGGCTGCATTCGACGTATTTGTGTTTGCCTTTTGTGTGAAAATAGCAATTGCAGCCTTCCTTCTTCCAGTTTTCCATGCAGTAACTCAGGAATCCGTGGTATTCAGGTGTGATGCAGTCCTTGTAAGCATAACTCATTGTCATGTTATAGTCCTTAGACAGGTGTGGTAGGCAGACTTCCATGAACAATTATTGGTGAGGGGTCTTGGGGTGTCTGGTTTCTTCTCCTCTACCTGCCTCACTGGTTCGATTTCAATGAGGGGCATGGAGGCACCTTTTTCAGGTTTTTGAAGGAGGTGAAGGAGGCTCTGCAGGTGGGTTGGTGTTGCCTGCAGGGGTCTCCTCCATCGTCTCTTCTTCTTCTGCTGCAGTAGTACTTGGAGTTGAGTTTTCTTCTTCAGCAGCTCCTCCAGTAGCTTCTACAGGATCAGCTTCTGGAGTTACTGCTTCAGGTTCAGGGGGACAGTTGTTTCTGTTTAGAGGCGCTTTGATGGTCAAGCGCCTCTGTGGAGTAGGTCTCTGTCTGACAGTACCCCTCTGGGAATTGTCCAAAAACCCTCCTGGTACAAGAATACCTGGGAGATTGTTGGCCTGAAGGAGGGCAGGTAGGTATTGCTGGAGGAGGGAGTTGTTTCCTCCAGCAAGAGCCACGGCCTTCCTGATGATAATATCAATCTTAATTGATATATCATTAGGCAGGTCCATGCTCTTTAGTCTGTCAACTTTTTTCATAATCCCTTACCTCTCCTTCAAGTCTCGGGCATGAGTAGAATGACTGAGTAAGATGGCGGGAGGGATGAAGGGTGCAGGCGTAGCCCTCTCTCTATGTATCATCCTTCTCAACATCCAGAGGGGCTGTGCTGATATACAGGTGCAGAGGGGACCGGTAGTGTACCAGGTCAACACTAAACAAGTATTGAGGGACCTCGTCACACAGAAATCACACACGAGTGAAATTTCTGTCACCATTCCTGCCTGGTCTATTTCATATATCGGGAAGACGCCGCGGCTTGGCAAATACTCTGGCACAACCTCGCTACAACACCTATTGTGCTACACTCTAATTAGCTGCGGAGATGTAGAGACCAACCCCGGCCCTAGTTCAACGTTGAAGAAACCTCACCACCAAACAAGTAAGGCAGACACCGACATTTCAAGAGTCCCTAGCAGTAAAATTCGATATAACAAACTGGGCCAGCAGGCACCCAAGTCTCCCGTCACGCTCCAACTCACAGCCAAGACCGCAGGGCAACCGCCAGCACAGTGCCAACATTCTACCTACTCAACATTACCCTCAACTGTATCATCACTACCACATATATCGGTGACCCAAGTAACACAACATGCAACCAGAACACCCAAACAAGCAGGAAGCTCTAGCAAACACATCGACAATGAAGTAACAGCAACGAACAAGAAAGACAACAAGAGAAACCACCCACCCCCCACAACACGACGCCGCTGTACAACAAATCAACCAAACCTACTACAACACAACCCAACACTATCGGCGACCCAGGTAGCTCAACATGCAACCAGAACAGCAAAATAAGAAGGGATCAGTCGCAACAACATCAACAATAAAGCAGCAACAACGGCCAAGAACAAGGACATAAAACAACAAATACAGGTAGGGGTGGGAGGGGGGCAAGGGGGAGCCACAACCTGTCCTCATCTCACGCGCTCACACACCATCAGCCGCTCACGGCGCACAGCTGATCACCACACCGCCAGACGTACGATGAACAGTAACAGGAAAATATGTATAGTGTGCGATATTGGATTCAACAAAAGGAGTACAACGTCACAATGTAGTAGTTGTAATGAAACAGTACACGATCGATGTACTTACGTTACTAGCAGAAAAGAAGTGGAATGCGATAAATGTAGGGAAGTAGCTATTAAGGGTCCTAAAATCATTTGTGAAATATGTGAATCACTCATAACAAGAAAACAAAGGATCATACACTGTGTTAAGTGTAAAACTGTAGCTCACATGAAGTGCATCTCTAAGAAGACCAACAGTGAAGAACGGGAATTGCTATGCAACATATGTGCCTTGCATTCATTACCGAATATTAATGTAAATGAACCAATTAGTATTAACAACTCAGAATCCAGCCAGGACACACTCAAAATCAAAGATGAATACAGAGTGTTCACCAACAAAGGGCTCCATCTTATCCACATTAACGCCAGATCAATGTACCATAAATTGTCAGAATTAAACTTGTTAGCTAATAAGGCCAAAGCTTCAATAATTGCAATCACAGAAACCTGGCTGGATTCAAGTATAAACGATGGTGAAATAAACATTCAAGGTTTCAATATGGCTAGGAATGATCGCAATAGGCATGGGGGAGGAGTATGTCTGTATGTAAAAAACAACCTCACACACACAACTAGGACCGACCTCCATGTAGAAAATCACGAAGCTCTGTGGATCGATCTACACCTGCCGAGGACAAGACCCATCACAATTGGGGTATGCTATAGGCCACCAGACAACATACAATTCTTGACCAAATTTGAACGAACGTTGTCATCGCTAGACCCTCGGAATGAATCCATCATACTAGGGGATTTTAACCTGTGTTACAAACAACGAAATTATAGGCTTGTACGAGAATATAGGCATATACTGACAATGCACAATCACAAACAACTCATCACAACCCCCACACGTATCTCTGAAAACACTGCCACAATAATAGACCACATAAACTGTAACAGAGAGGACAAAATATCCCAATCAGGGGTTATACAGTTTGGGATAAGTGATCACTTCGTCACATATTGCACACGAAAAACCACAAAAATTACCCTAGAGAATCACAAGGTTATCAAAACAAGGTCACTCAGAAACTACAATAAAGAAACATTTCTGGACATTTTATGGAATACAGACTGGTCTCCAGTGTTTGGAAGTACAAACGTTAATGACGCATGGGTTGGCTTCAGAACCATCATCACAAACATTCTAGACGAAATAGCTCCTCTGAAAGACATACGAATTAAAGCAAGGTCAGACCCATGGATCAACAATGACATACTACACCATCTGGAACACAGAGACAATCTGTTAAAAAGGCTAGCGAAACATAGACAGGATCAAGGTCTGAAACATGAGTTCAACAGGGCCAGGAATAAACTAAGTAGGAAAATAAAATCAGCGAAAACTAATTATTTTCACAATAAGGCAGAGGAATATCAGAATAACCCAAAGACACTATGGAGGCACCTAAAAACAACAGGCTACAGCAACAAGACAAGGGATTCGTCTAACACTAATATTGCTCTCACCATTAATGATCAGATTTGCCACGATAAACGACAAATTTCAACCTACTTCAACTCCTTCTTCACCTCCATAGCAAACACACTTGCACAGAACCTACCTCAACCTCTCAATAAATACACGACAACAACGGCCACCTTTCGAAATTTCTACAGAGATAAAGACATACACCCAAACACATTTGGATTGCAAAATGTTACACCAAAATACACTTTTGACGAGCTGTCTAACCTAAATGTACATAAAAGCACAGGACCAGACAAAATTCCTGCCAAATTTCTACGAGATGGAGCCATTGGTATAGCAGGCCCCCTAACCTACATCATCAACTTGTCAATTAACACCAACACTGTACCTGCTGAACTGAAGGAAGCTATTGTAACCCCTCTATTCAAGAAAGGAAATAAACTAGAAGTTGGTAACTACAGACCAGTTAGCATATTATGTATTGTATCTAAAATCCTTGAAAGAGCGGTATACACCCAAATTGAACACTACCTCAAACAAAATGATCTATTCTATAAGTTTCAATCAGGTTTCAGATGCATGTACTCGACAGACTCCTGTCTCATCCACTTAACGGATCACATTCGTAAAGAAATGTCTAAAGGTAACTACACCGGTATGGTTCTTCTTGATCTACAAAAAGCGTTTGACACAGTAGACCATGATATCCTATGTAATAAACTACAAGCAATGGGCATAGGGTCTGTGAACTGGTTTAAATCTTATCTTAGTAATAGAACCCAAAGAGTCAAAATTGACGATAATATATCTGATCCTATGCCAATTAACTGTGGGGTCCCGCAGGGAAGCATCCTTGGTCCCTTACTCTTTCTCTGTTATGTGAACGACATGGAACTGAGCGTCTCATGTAAATTATTACTGTATGCAGACGACAGCGTGCTCCTGGTTTCAGGAAAAGACCCAATAAGTATTGCCGCTTCACTTTCCAAAGAACTAGAATCATGTAGTGAATGGCTAGTGGACAATAGACTATCTCTTCACCTGGGCAAGACGGAAGCCATCTTATGTGGAACAAAACGCAAACTGAAAGACATTGTGGGCTTCTCGGTCAACTGTAATGATATTCCTATAACAACAGTGTCACAAGTTAAATATCTCGGACTAAAACTGGACGCGAGTTTGTCAGGTGAAACAATTTTGGAATCTATCCTGAGTAAGTGTAGAGCACGTATAAAATACCTGTATAGACAGGTGGGATGCTTGCCCGCGGCGACCAAAAAGACCCTCTGCCAAGCGCTTGTTCAATGTCATTTTGACTATTCTGTGTCATCCTGGTACTCTGCATCATCTAAATCAGCACAGCACAAACTTCAGGTCACTCAAAATAAAATGGTTAGGTTCATGCTGAACCTAGGACCCAGATCACAGGTTGGCCAGGAACAACTTCAGTCACTAGGTATGCTCAATGTCGCTGACAGGGCCAAACAAATCAGGCTCACTAATGCTTTCAAAATTTTCTATGACAGAGCTCCAGAGTACCTAAAGAATGATTTTGTTAAAGCAAATGAGAGGAGTGGACATAATACAAGAAACAGGATGTTTAATTTTAAGGTCCCGAGAATCCAAGGACAGGGTAAGCAAACATTCTTCTTCACCGCCATCAAAGACTGGAACGACCTACCCCAGTCAGTCCGTGAAAAGAGAACCCTGTATTCCTTCAGACGTAGCCTGAAGGAACACCTGAACCGGACAGCTGCGAGAAGGGAGCACCAAGCTTATGTCTACTACTAAATGCGACATAAGAGATAGACAAACCAAACTGAAATGATTACTGATTACGGATTACTGATATTTACTATAGGATGTAAGGTATCTTAAAATAACCCCCTAGAAATACTTTCTCTAAAGTATCTATTTCTTTATCCTCCCCAGTTTCCCCAGCTAACCTAATCCCACAAGGACCCCAATGGAAATACGCCTAACGGCCTTATTGGGCTATCCTTAGTTGGAATTATGCAAGGCTGGTACATGTCATATTTGTAACAAACTATGTGGTACCAACTCTGTAAATTGCTAACTGAATAAATATTATTATTATTAGCCCTTGACTGTTTTGCCCTTGGGTCCTGTGACCAGAGTGGCCTCAGGACCTCTTGCCCCTGTTTTGGTGTGGAATTCTACCCTCTCTCCGTCACCTAGAGAGGGCACAGACTTCCTGGGGTTGTTCTTGTTAATATTTTTGTGGTGTACAAATATATCAGTGCTGTTGTCGTCCCTGGTGATGAATCCAAAGCCCTTCTTCACATTAGACCACTTTACAGTGCCGGCAACGAGTGTGGAAGTTGCGGGAGGCATTGTGTTGGTGGAGAAGAGAGGAGGATATGTAGCTCTGCTCGGTGTGGCTGCTCAATTCAGAATGGGTCTCCCCCCCCCCCCCGGGTCCTTATATACCAGTCCCGTTAGTCCAGCTCGCGCGTTGATTGGTCGAGCTGCCTGCAGTTACTCATGCGTTTTTTCTCACTCACCTTGAGGTACTTTGTCTCCGTTATTTCGTTCTTCTTCTTCCAGATAGTATCCTGACAGGATGTTTTCCATTTGTTGAAGTTGGTTATTGTAGAAATAACTGCTAGAATGAGCAAGACACGTGGTAGGATAAGAAGCAGGCCTGTAGCAAGGTGATTGATACTCCTTTGATCTTGTCAACCAATCTGTGCTGACCAGGTACTTAGATGGCAGGTTGTCAAAACAATACTTTTGTGTCTCCATTACTGAGAGGTGTACAGGCGTCGCCCAATCGATTCTGTAATTTTTATGTACTGTGGGGTCGTGCATACTCATTTATGATTGGCGGAAACACTTGACACTATAATAATAATTGAAGGAGTAATTCCGTCAGCCAATCAGGAGACGGGATTAACTCAGGTGTGCCAGACAGATTTACCCTTTACTTCTCGTCTTTGGGAACACCCTGGCACTCTCGCGCTCTCGACCAATCACCAGCCTCCTTTGACGCAACACAGCAATCGCTTAGTATCCTCTCACATACGCCCGGCTCGTATCTTGCTCTCAGTTCGCACCCATACTTTCTATCCTGGTAACAAACGTTCTACTACAATGGTGCCACCCTCTTACTCCCGCCAGCCACTAAAGAACGTCAGTAATAAGCTCCCAGGAAAATATTACGGGGATGAAACCCAGCAGGTGAAGGATCCGAGGATTCAAAGCGAGTGGGCTGACATAGCCCGGCCCATGCGCGCGGATCAGCCGCGTTGTGCGGGGAAGGGTTATAAAGGGAGGTGGGTGGGGCCACAGGAGAGAGAGGGGCAACCCTGCCTAACGCTTGCAACCCTGATAATAGATCAGAAGGTTAAGCAACGTAGGGTCTGGTCAGTAGTTGGATGGGTGACCGCGCCTGGGGGTGATTGCACCGGGTACCGACATTGACCAGATGTTGCCCTAGGGGTGGGTGAAATTTCCCTGGCTTGCCACCAGGGTTCAAGTAGCCCAGGAGTGTTGAACAAACTCCATTCCCTGTCAGTTCCTCACTCAGAATAAAATGAGTACCTGGATTCATGGTGGCTAAAATGAATTCAGGGGCCTGATTGGTGGCTTCCTACAACCAATCAACACACGAGACTGAGAACTTGGTTAGCCACCAGGATTGCTTAGTGGCCATTGGGCAGGCCTTCTCTCGTGTTCGCCTCGTCCCACCCATACGTTAAACTGGGTACCTGGAGTGTAAAATCGGCCTTGGCGTAGGTCGTATCACTAGGGTAAATTTGATTACTTGCTTCACCTTTCCTATATACTTCCGTTCCCTATGTGTTGTCCGTCCTGTCCCCTCTCGAAAAGTATCCTCAAACTGTCTCTCCAACAAAAAAACAGCTCACGCAAGTTGGGTCAAGCCCCGACGCCTTCATCTCCTACTAAAATTCACTTCCTCACCCCCTACTACTTCCTCTGTACCAACTCTAGTATTCGAAGCATAAGAGTGATCAAAATTATTACTTGATTCACCTTTCCTATATACTTCCGTTCCACAGGAGACAGACAGCCGCGGGCACCTGCCCGGAACACATTGGCACGCTCTAAGCAGACACCCCCCCCTTGCTCACTTTGACAGCAATGGAGAGATAAAGAAACCTGTTCCTGACCTCCAGCAACCGAGCCCTACTGAATACAAGACGAGCCGGGATCCAATAAATCGCCCACCCTTGGCAAAGATACACCTGCAATATCCTGATGCCTGCAGACACATCGCTAGCCTTCACATAATAAGCCAAGCGAATCAAGATTGTAATCTGGTGGTGAATGGTAGCAAGAAAAGGGACCTGATGTATTGACCAGCTTTGAAGTGGTGAAGAGAGAAAGAAGAGATCTTCTTTCTGCTGGACCGGACTTTGCGTTCCAACAATAAAATATATGTGTCCGTATATAAGACTATCAAAGAGATAATGATTAGACACTTGATTAAATCAAGAGATGATGCTTTGAGAGATACAGCTGTTATTGTTAGTAAAGGCACTCAGCCAGTTAGCTAGCAATAGTACAGGATCTTATAGGTTATTATGTAAAGATATGTTTAATATTAAGTGGGAGTTCTTCGGGATAAAGCTATAAGGGGAAATCATTGATATAGCCCATGTAACTGAGATAACTAGGCTTATCTGAGCAGTTTTCCGGGGTTTAGTATTTGCAACATAGGTTAGACCTAGCGGGAGAAATATTTACAAAAGGGCTTCAGCCCAAACCTATGAAATACTCTTTTTGTTAAACGGAAACAACATTTATGAATTAGATATTCACCTCGTCAACAGCATGCTTTCGATTGCGCGTAAATATCTAGTCAACTATATTTAAGGATCTCTTTGATTGAATGATAGTTTATAACGTTGTTAAGGTGACATAAATGACATAGCGTTCTCATATTGTCTAGGTCAGTGGTTCCCAAACTGGGGGCCATGGCCCCCTGGGGGGCATTGTAGGGGGCCTTAAGTTGAGGGAGTGTACAAATTATGATAAATTGCAAACCACAGAAGTAGTATCAACTAAGCTTTGTAATCCCCTGCTATAGTACCAGCACCTCAAACAAGATCTTAGCTTTTCAGGATGAAAAGGGTCTTGAGCTGTCCCTTAAATTCCTATAAGGTTCAACAAAAGTCATCTTATTTTGCTTTCACGTGGTGGAAAATTTCACCCCTCAGAACATGATTTCCTGATACTTGAGAAATATAGATGAATCTACTTTATACTTGCATCATATATCCGAGTAATCAAGATGGGTACACTGCAATTTACCTTCAGCTAATAACAAACAGACTACAGGAGCCACGTATAATACACATTAACCAAACAAACGCTGTAGCAAAACAAAGGTAAAACAATGTGAATGAAAAGGGTAAATTAGATTAGTGGGTATACTGATAGTGATGTACATTTATAGCCTTGTATTAGATGTATTTATTACTACCAATATACCATTAAAAGGCTAGATTATTATGGAGACTGTAAAGTTCATATTTGTTTTCTTTACACTGTAAAAATCTATGATAGTGAGATAAAATTCCACTGACCTGACTCGTATCCTTTGCTCTCGGTGTGGCTGTAGTCATTGCTCGCCTCCGCTCGCGTCACTTCTATCATACTATTGGGTTTAGCCACGATCACCACAAACACAGGCTGCAAACAACAACCATTGCTTAATATTGCGGGGTTGATAATAGGTCTACCATTTTCATAATTATAATGTAAACTTCCCACAATTAATATGCAAGCTACTCTCAATTATTAGTGTAAATGTAAAATGTCATCTCTTCTCATAATTATTATGCAAGATTCCCTCAATTCTGATGTATTAACACAGACGACAAAAGGCCACTGGGTTCTATCCCGATTATCCAATACCCTCATCTTACATATTCTTATATCTATGCTGTAAATATAACCCCAATAACCATCTCTTATGTATTGTAAAATTATTGTAAAAACCTCGCTAGTTGAATGTCTTTGACAGTCTTCCCCATGGCTTCCCAACTGCTCTCTACAACGGCAGACATCAGAGGTGCAATAGACCAGTGTTGCATTGCTATGTGAATGCTAGCACCTGATCAGCATGATCAGACTAATTACACTGATTACAGACAACACTCACAACCAAAGCCATTCCAACAGTTAATTTATATTCAACTTCGTACACTGCACTTGTACGCATAACAAGCGAGTTGAGCATGAGTCACATGCTGTACAAGCCTCTTCCAGGAATCTTCTGCTAGAATCTTGTGAAACAGTCTCGGAAGCGAACAGAAAAATGTCTTAGTATAATGTCTATGTCTTGCATCTTGCACTTTAGCAGTAATGCTCTATTTGTCTGAGTTTTCAAAGTTAAATATCGGGTGGGGACTTCAAAAAGGGCATCTTCTATACTAGTAACAATTAGGACATAATTACCTACAACAGAAAGCCATCATAATCTTGGCCATGTTATCGTATATTGTATGTGTACTGTTGCCAAAACATGAACCTGGGTTAAGTGCTGTGGAGAGCTGGCTGTATTAATCGCCATAGTAGGACACAGTTCAGTATTACATAAGGTTTATTCATAAACTAACATTCAAACTAATTATATAACCTGTGGGACCATTAAATTATGTCACTTATTTACAGCACTTGTCCTAGGTTCATGCTTTGTTAACTGTACCATAATCATACCTCTTGCGGGGTAATGACGAACTGATCCAAATGGACGATGATGATGAGCTGTGATTTGTCAACGGCCTTCCTGATGAGGTTAACAGCTTCATCCAGGGAGGACTCTAACTGGGTGCCTGGGGCGTCACCCTGCACCTTGGGTTTGTCCAGCACGGTGAACAGGATCTTCACCTTGCCATCAGTCATGTCCAGCTGGGGTTTTAGAATTATGTAAGTTAGAGTCCAGGAAATACTCAAGATCCGCAGTGTGCTGTATTAATAATTAATCATTATCATAATTTTGACAAACATTTCCAAGTTCATGAAAGGGTCAGCCTTGGACATAAAGTGACATAATTGATCAACTGCAGCATCTCTTTTCAGTATACTTAAACCATGTACACTGTACAGTATGTCTTGACCTTATTCCAGGTCTTCCTAAGTAGTTCACAATCGCCCTAACCTCCCCTTTTGAAGAAATAACGCTTCACTATCATATTCACTGAGTGATGGAGCAGATAATCAGGTACTGAGACTTGGTACTAGACATATTGGTGAGGTATTGCAAACTGGAATATTGAAATAGCATCTATATGTTGCGAGAATGAAGAAGTTTAGTTGAGTGAGAAATGTTACTGGCAGGAATGTGATAGACCAAAGTAAAATTGGAGAGAAACTAAATATATCTCCTTCACGCCCAGTATTTCGCCAATTTCTTAGCCCCAATTTTCTCTTGTACAATCACATAGAGCATATCGAGGAACTCTTTTGAAAATATATCCACTTTGGCTGATTAATGGATGGAATTTGGAAGGTAGATTTTCATGCCCAATATTATTTACAGTGTTGTCGTGGAACCTCTGAATCCGAGTGTACAGCTGGCTCATGAATGTGTATCCACTCCTTAAATTTATGTATGAAAGGAAATAAACTAACTGCCTAACTAACCAGCTCTATAACAAACAAGGTAAAGTACTCACCACTGGCTTGTTGATCCTGAGGGGAGATACCACGCCCATCTCACCCATGGCCTGCTGGGCAGAGTAAAGCAAGTCGTCCTCTAGTCCATGAACCTTGGTCACGGCATCTTCTGGAAGCTCCACCACAAAATGAAGCATCTGAAAAATACATATGATTTAGTATAAAAGTGTACAGTAATGCTACTGGAACGACCAATGTACACCTATGATAACATAACAGACTGAGTACTCAGTGTAAGTTCTCCAGGATACAGAGTCTCTGCTCTAAGGGACAGAGTCCACACGCTGAGAGCCTCGAGTCAACATGATGCAAGTGTTGGTGCTGTAAGGTAAAGGCTTTATTTTCGTGGTTCCTTTCTCCACACTGACTGCATTCAATGTTAACCAAGACCCAGTTCCGTTTAGTCTACATTCTATACTCAGAGCTTGCTCTTCAGCCTCCTCCATTACAATAAATTGTATGTCGTACCTGCGCAGGCATGAGTTGGCATGTGTATACCCCATGACAGTTTTCGAAAGGGTGCAGGGTCACTGCTATGAAGAATAGATTAAGTGTACTGGTAGTGTATTTATATATTTATTTAGATATATTTTTTGAACAGGAGTCGTAGCCCAGTGAGGCGAGATAACACTTTTAGTTTGTCTGCCAGATTCAGCGGTTAACTCATCCACCATATGAGCAGCCAGTTTAAAAACAAATGTATGCTCCGACAGAGCCTCGAAACCTACACACTTTTCAAATGTTGCCACCCAGCCAAGTAATGCACATCAATAATAATTGCCGTGAGCCAGGATAAAGGCGTTTCCTTGGTTAGCGTACACTACCCAGGTAATTTCCTTTTGGTTTCTAAATATCTAGTAATTTTAGGTCATGGTACGTATCCAAGTATCTGGTGATGCCATTGATGGGTGGCAAATCTGGTGTTCATTACGTTACACTATAAGACAAATTTATTACGTTATAGTGGATAAAGTTCTCTTACTACCCCCCCCCCCCTCTCTCTCTCTCTGTCATGTTGGGTTCAAATTTGGCAAATTAGTTTTATTGCAGATAAATGTAAAGTACTCCATATCAGAAACCGAAATGAGAAAGCAATCTATTCAATAAGTGGCACTCAGTTTAAGAGTGTATGCAGAGAAACAAATTTGGGAGTTACAATATCGAGTAACCTAAAACTCAGTCAACAATACACAGCAGTTGTTAAGAAGGCAAACAAAATTATTGGCTTTATAGGCAGGTCATTTGAGAATAAATCCAAAGATGTAATCCTTACTCTTCACAAATCCTTTGTCCGTCCTCTTCTGGAATATTGCATTCAATCCCGGTGCCCATACTACCAAAAAGATATTTGAAAAACTGGAACGAGTTCAACGTAGAGTTATCAAAATGATACCTTGTTCTTAAGGACAAACCATACAAGGAGCGTCTTAGGGTATAAAATCTATTTCCTTTAACCCGGCGCAGATTAAGAGGCGACCTAATTCAAGTTTTCAAAATCAAAGGTATCGAAAACATGAACTGTAATAAGTACTATGCAATCGAATAATCAAATTACACACAGGGAAATGGTTACAAAATCATTGGTTGTAGGAACGCTGAAAGCAGTAACAAGAAATAGGGTGGTCAGTATGGAAGTGAAGAAGTCCTTGCATGACAGTGTGGTAATCCCGACACTGACTTACGAAAGCGAAGCATGGACGTTGGTTGAGAGACTCAGACCAAGAGTGAGAGCAGTGGAAATGAATTACTTAAGAAGTGCGTGCGGAGTTACATGGAGGGATAGACAGACTAATGAGGAAGTAAGAAGGAGGTGTGGTGTGGAGGTAGATGTGCTGGAAAGTGTGAATAGGAACAACTTGAGATGGTTCGGCTATATGGAACGTATGGAAAGTGAGAGATTGACTAAGAGGGTCTACGAGAGCGAGGTGGAGGGACAGAGAGGGAGAGGTAGACCGAATGAGAGATGGAAGGATGGAGTGAGGAAGTACATGAACGAAGGCGGTGATGGTTGGGGGGAGGGGCGTCGACTGACTGGGGACAGAGGTGCATGGGGGCCGTTCGTTCGTGGCCACACCTTCGGGGATCACAGCGTCAGGCAATAGATAGATAGATAGATAGAATCTAAGTATTTCTTCTTCAACCAGGTTGTCAACTTGTGGAATGAGCTTCCTCGAGATGTTATCGACTGCAGCACCGTTGATTCCTTTAAACATCGTCTAGAGTCTAGACAAACACCTTGCCTTAAACTAACGACTGACTGCTTCTGTTAATTAATATTTTTTTCTCCTTTTTCCTCAGATACATTGAGGATCACTAAATGTATAAATAAATAGCTAAAATGCTATTCACTTTTCCCCAGATATACGAAAGATAATTTATAGCTGTTTTATGTTATTAACCTAAATTCCCCACTAACATCTCCTAACCCTGCCATGAACATTAATCCTAGGGCAGTACTTTCCTACCCACTCTAAACTACTGTTGAACAGTCTGATCAGCAGTGATTTAGAGGGCAAGTAATTTCGAGGGGTCGCTAGACCTGTTGTTGCTCGACTTCCTTTGTACTCTCTCTCTCTCTCTCTCTCTCTCACTAACCTGGTCCTTAGTATAGCACCCCGAGATATCCATAATGTGTGTCAATGGCGGCTCCGTGGCGTAGTCGTAGATGTTGTAAACCAGGTGAGGAAGACTGGCAGCCTGGAAATACATCATACAGTAATAACATTTAACCCGTAGAAGAAATGATAACTCTAACATGTTACTGTACTGTATCCCTTGTCCTAGTAAAAACTCTCAGTATCATTCAAATGGCGTGGAATTATATACCGAACAACTTTGCCAGACAAGATTATGAGCATAATTACAACACGAAGAATAAGTAAGGAGATGAATATTTAACTTTTGTTACGTGCAATTTGGATTTTTCTTCATGTCGGTACACCCACACACACACACACCAATATATAGTTAAGTTTGGTCCTTCAGTATTAAATGAACACATGCTGGTCACCATGCAGTAATATCTGGCCTTGGTTCAATCCTTTCAGAAATTTACTTAGCATTTTCTATCACATAACTTAAAATGATTCAGGATATATAGCACCAAACTTAAGGTCACCGAAGTAAAGCACAGAGCAATACACGAAATAAAACACTTTTATATCAAATTACTTTCTAAGCTAAACAATTGAACATGGCAAGGACTAAACTAAAATAAAGGTATCCAATAGAAATCATAACCTTAGATCTGATAAATCTTGACAACAAAACTAAATAATAATTATATACAAATTATAGATATTCTTAGATACCCCAGAGGCCCCCCCCCCCCCTCTCCACCATATCCACCCACCCATCCCACAATACACCCCACCAAATTCCCATCCCCGTAGGGATGGCATAGTATTGTAATCACTATGTCTGTGTGTTTGTGTGTGACACATTCTTCTGTGGCATCAATGGTGATGATGGCGTACACATCACAGAAGTGATGATAATGGTGATTATGGTAATAGTAGTGATGGTGTTGGTGTTTGTGGTAGTATTTGTCATGGTGGTGATGATCTGTAGTGATAACAATGATAACAATGGTATGTCTAAGTGTAGTAGTGATAGATGTGGTGATTATGGTAGCGGTTTTGATAGTGCCAGTAGTGATAATGATGTTCATTATGGTAGTGATGGTGGTTGTGATTGTGAAAGTGGTTGTAATAGTGATGGTGATAGTAGTAGTGATGGTAATAGTAGTAGGGATGATGGTGATAGTAGTTGAAGGAGTAATTCCTTCCGCCAATCAGGAGACGGGATTAGCTCAGGTGGATTAGCAAGGTTTACCCTTTAAATCTTGTCACAGGGAACACCCTTACACTCCCCCGCGCTCGACCAATCATCAGCCTTCTATGACGCAGCACAAAGATCAACTCTCATCTCCCTTTAAACGCTCGCCTCAGAACTTGCTCCCAGTTCACACGCGTATATTTTATCCTGGTCGCAAGCGTTCTATTACAATGGTGCCACCCTCTTACTCCCGTCAGCCACTACAGAATATCTCTAATAAGCTTCCAGGAAAATATTATGAAGATGAAGTAAAGCAGGAGAAGATTCAATTTCGAAGCGAGCGGGCTGGTGTACCTCCTCCCGGGTGCGTGACTCGGCCAATCACAGGGCCCCGATTCCTTGAGGGAGGGGTATAAAGGGAGGTGGGTGGGACCACAGGGTTCATCGACTTGGCGACTACTGCCAGCGAACTGCAGGAGACCTACTGCGAGTTGAATGCAGATATAAAGAAGTCTGTGGCAGCAGGAAAACGTCCCTCAACAGCGATCCAGAGAAAGCGTCAACAAATAAACAATGGAGATATTTGGTTGAGCCCAAGTACTTTTATCTTTAACTGTACTTCCCATTTCTCAACTTATTCTTCCTCTATCCAAAACTCTCTAATCTCTTACTTTACTCAAGCCATCATCATCATCACAGGATTCACTCAGGCACCTGCCTGGATCACGCTGGCGAGCTCTTAGCAAACACATCCCCTTCGCTCACTTTGGCACGGAGATAAATAAGCCTTTTCCTGTCCTCCAGCATCTGAGCGCTACTGAACACATGACGAGCCGAGACCTAGTACATAGCCCACCCTTGGCACAGATACACCTCCAATTTCCTGATGCCTGCCAACACATCGCTAGCCTTCACACAATAAGCCAAGCGATTCAAGATGGTATACTGATGGTAGATGGTACTAATAACATGGAGATGGTGTTTTGGCCCGCTTTGAAGTGGTGAAGCAAAAACAAGAGAGCTTCCGGAATATTTTTAAAGGACCCTTAAAGGCCCGAGCAGACCTACCAAAAAGTTAAATGCTAGACTGAGCCAGTGCGTTCCAACCATACAATCTATGTGTTCTTATAGAACAGCAAAAGAGAAACTGAGTAGACAAATTATGAAATAAAGAGATGGTGTGTTGAGAGATATAGCTGTTATTGTTAGTAAAGGCACTCAGCCAGTCAGCTAGCAATAGTACAGGATCTTATAGGATATTAAGTAAAGATATTTTAAATACGAGTTTTGTTAAATACTTCCAGAAATGAAAGATGAGGTCATTCTGAGTAAAAAAGGTTCTATACACATAGGCTTTGGAGGGTATTTGTTTGCTATTATGGTCCAATTAAGTGGACATTTTTGTGTGTCTTAGTCACTTTTAAAGCAGTTTTCCATCTAATAAAATGGTATAGAGAAGAAAATAAGTAGTATAAAATAATGTATTGTATAATTTCTTCATAGAAACACCAACAAATAGTCTGTATCTTTCTTCATTTTCCTGTGAAGATGAGTTGAGTATTACAAATAAAACACAGAATTGCATATTCACTGCATTGCCATGGGCAGTTGAAGAAAGCTACAAAGGAGTTTGTTATGCCTCTTTAAAGTATTTATACCATATTCCATCATACACAACTCCATTTATAATCCATTTCTTTCATTTAGAGGAAACAAAGGGGTAAACCAGACTACACGAAAAACTGCCATGCAAAAAGGAGGGGATTTGTACGTTGTCTGTCAGTTCAAACCCATTTCCCGAGTAATGAAAATTAATAGCGATAACGTTAAATGTTGTATAATGGTGCATGGTATCAATACTTAATGAAAACACCAACAAATCCTCTGTAGCTCCTTTCTTCTTTCCGGGATTATGAGCTTAAAATTAAGTTTCGTTGGTTTCTTGAAATATTCAACTCCATGCCAAAGGAATATGAAGTACGATGTAGGGAAGTTTTTGGTGTCAGTTTGAAGTATTGATATCATGCTTCATAATACACTTTATAGTTTGTTTTCCTATCCTCATCATATTGAAGAAACACAGGGTTAGACACTACAAAAAAAAAAAAAAAAAATTACGACTTTAAGGGTCCATAACTACAAAGCAATGCCCAAAAAAGCCTATTTGTATATAACAGTGTTTACTTAGAATTACTTAATCTTTTATCTCTGGAAGTATTTGACAAAACTCATGGGACACCCTGTATTAAGTGGGAGTTCTTCAGGATAAAGCTATAAGGGGAAATAATTGATAAAGCCCATGTAATTCTCCCTACCAATAAATGCCTACAGTGGCCGATAGAGGCGCTGAACGCAATGTTTACCGCGGTGTATTGTGGGAAATTGGCGACATCGCGGACCTATCCACCCCAAACTATATAGACTTTGATCCACCCTCCCTCTCCTTCAACATATCTTTATTATAAGCAGTAAGTCAAAATGTCTGTAGCTGATACATACTTTGGTCTACCACTACCACTTTATCTAACACTACCACTTTATCCACAGCTACCACTTTATCCACCACTAACACACTTTATCCAAAACTACCACTTTATCCACTACTACAACTTTATCCACCACTACCACTTATCTAACACTACCACTTTATCTAACACTACCACTTTATCTACTAATACCACTTTATCTGCCACTACCATTTTATTCACCACTGCCACTTTATCTACCAATACCACTTTATCCACCACTACCACTTTATCCACCACTACCACTTTATCTACCACTATCACTTTATCCACCACTACCACTTTATCTATCACTACCACTATATTAATCACTACCACTTTATCCACCACTACCACTTTATCCACCACTACCACTTTATCTAACACTAACACTTTATATAACACTACCACTTTATCTACTAACACCACTTTATTACCACTACCACTTTATCTACCAATACCACTTTATCCACCACTACCACTTTATCCACTACTACAACTTTATCCACCACTACCACTTTATCTAACACTACCACTTTATATAACTACCACTTTATCTACTAATACCACTTTATCCACCACTACAACTTTATCTACCAATACCACTTTATCCACCACTACCACTTTATCTGCTACTACCACTCTATCCACCACTACCACTTTATCTAAAATATAGACATGTAGAATCACAAAAAAATCAAGAAAAACTGTGTATATCCTAAGTGTTGGGTGTTATTGATGTCGACAGTCGTAGCTCTGATGCTAGTTCGGAAGCGTCCACCAGAGGTCTCAGGTGAATTCTTGGTAGGGTCAATTGAGATAACTGGGTTTACTTGAGCAGTTTTCCGGGTTTAGCATTTGCAAAATAGGTTAGACGTAGCTGAAGAAATAGTTAGAGAAGGGCTTCAGCCAGACCCATTAAATACTCTTTTTGTTACAAGGAAACAAGTTATTAATTATATATTCACCTCGTCGACAGCATGTTTTTGATTGCGCATAAATATGTAGCCAACTAGCTTTAAGGGTGTCATTGATTGAATAATAGTCTGTAACATTGTAAAAGTGACCTAAAGGGCATAGCGTTCTGACATTGTAAAGGTGACATAAATACCTGGTGATTTAGTAATTGTGTTCAATATTGTAAAGGGGATTTAGGAACGCGGATCGAATAATTGTTTACAAGTATGGTCATGGTGATGTAAATACCTACGGGTTCATTATTCGTGTCTAATATGATTAAGGTGATTTAATCCCATGTAAAGGAATAAGTGTTTCTGATATTGTCATGGTGATGTGAGAACATATGGGCAAAATCCTCGGTCCTAATATTGTTAAAGTGATTAAACGACATATTGAGGGATAGTTATAGCATAGTTTTGTCAACCATTGTGAATATAGTGATGTGCCTTTGGCTCGAAGTCGAAGTGAGTAAAGATTCTGAATAGTGATTGTTCAGATAGGTTGTGATGGGAATGTAAACATTCCTCAGTGCAATCTATACTGGGCCTTCGTAGGTATTCAAATAATAGTTTTAACTCATCATGACTCGAACAGAGAATCAATTGCTATGTGAATTACGGTTACCATGGAAGTTTGTTAAATAAAAACACGAACTTCCTAACAACTGTTGAATTATTCCTACCCTAGTAGAGCAGTGAATTTAAGTTTAAGTATAACAGTAGTAATGATGATGGTGGTGACTGTGGTTATGATGATGGTGATAGTAGTAATGATGTTGGTGGTGACTGTGGTTATGATGATGGGGATAGTAGTAGTGATGATAGTGACAGTATTGGTGATGTTGGTTATAGTAGAAGTGATGGTGGTGATAGTGATAGTAGTGATGATGATGGCAGTAGTTGTGATGATGGTAATAGTAATAGTGATGATGGTGATAGTAGTAGTGATGATGGCGATAATAGTAGTGATGTTGGTGATAGTTGTAGTGGTAATGATGACAGTAGTGATGATGATGGTAGTGACAATGGTGACAGTAGTAGTGATAATGATGAAAGTATTAGTAGTAGTGATGATGGTGACAGTAGTAGTGATGATGGTGAGTGCAGAAATGATGATGATGATGATGATAGTAGAGGTGATGGTGACTGTAATAGTGATGATGGTGACAGTAGTAGTGATGATGATGATAGTAATAGTGATGATGGTGATAGTAGTAGTGATTGTGTGGGTAATGGTAGTGATGATGCTAACCCATCGCAGAGTTGGGTATGCTGTTTTGATTTTGGGCACAGCGACGCTTCTACTTTATTATCATTATTATTATTATTATTATTATTATTATTATTATTATTATTATTATATTATATATTTGTGTTATTATTATCATTATTATTATTATTAACAATAAAGGAGCTGGACTTTCGAATTGAACTGTAGTGTGCACTGTATGATAACTAGATGCAGTGCTGTATATATTTGCCATCTCTTTATTATTCAATTTTTATTATCCATTTTATTATTATTAATATTATTATTATTATTATTATTATTATTATTATTATTATTATTATTATTATTATTCAGTAAAATTGTTACCATGCTATAGTTATATATGTATACTATGTACATATATCTTTCTTAAATTATATTTTACTCCTATTAATGCTAAATTTACTTTTATAATTATTATATCTACCAATTAATGTCTTCGCCCACTGGTGGGTACAAATAAACAATCAATCAATTATTATTATTATTATTATTATTATTATTATTATTATTATTATTATTATTATTATTATTATTATTATTATTTTATTATTATTATTATATTATTATTATTAGTATTATTATTATTATTATTATTATTATTATTATTATTATTATTATTATTATTATTATATTATTATTATTATTATTATTATTATTATTATTATTATTATTATTATATTATATTATTATTATTATTATTACTATTATTATTATTATTATTATTATTATTATTATTATTATTATTATTATTATTATTATTATTATTATTATTATTATTATTATATTATTATTATTATTATTATTATTATTATTATTATTATTATATTATTATTATTATTATTATTATTATTATTATTATTATTATTATTATTATTATTATTATTATTATTATTATATATTATTTTTTGTTTTTTTTTTTTTTTTTTTTTTTTTCCCCCCTAACTTAAATTAAGTCTTTAGAAGGTGGCAAATGTTGCGAAGTTCTGCAACTTCTGATTATAAGAATCATGTGCTGTACCTCATCATGTTCGCCTTACAACTTCCTTGTAATATTTCCTCATCTTAATTCTTAAATGACATTATTTTGCTGTGTCCAATAATTACTGTAATGTTTGCCCATGTGTGGGTATAAATAAACAATCAATCAATCAATTAACAATAAATCTACAAACCAGATTGAGGTAGCGGTCCATTCTGAGGGGGACGCTATCGAAGGATACGATGACAGGCGGTTCGGTGGGTTTAGGCTTGGCTTTCTTCTTATCACCCGGGCTCTTTCCTTTTAGGTCACCCTTGGTCATCTCCAGCGGTATGCTGTCCACCTCTAGCAGAGTCCCGTCCACAGTTATAGGCTAGAGTCAGAATTAATGGGTTAATAGAAGCACTGTCAAGATATTTTAGAATATGGCTGCTTTAGCAGTTATTGTATTGCCACAATCGTATGTCGTTAGTAAATAGAATGTAGGGTGCTGTAGAAAATGCTATAAAGTGGAGGGAGAAAATGAAGGCCAGGGGTTAAAGAGTGAATGTGCGCAAACTATATGTTATGGTGAGTGGAGTTGAAGGTGGCAATGCATGCAGTGAAGCCATGTTTGGCCATGTGTTGCATGAAAGAAGGGTGTGAGTAGAAACTATCCTGGAAAACTTGCTTAAATCTTGGGTACATACAGTAATGCCCCTTTCCCACGTATGCGAATTCATACGATTTTCATCGCCGAAACCAAGAAATGGGCACATTCATAACACGTCGCAACAAAATCTTGAACCCTCGTATGATGATCGTTTGACTCGCAAGGCCTCGCAAGAGGCCTCGCGGGGCATCGCGAGTGTTCGGATTGTTCAAAATTTGAGACGAGGACTGGCAAGGGGTCCGAACCCCCGCTAGCATCGTCGAACATTGCTGAGGGATTGGCGAGGCCCTCGGAGATCCTCGGCGACATCGGCGAGACATCGACGAGGGTGTCGCACGAAAAAAATCGTTGCAATGTTCCGAAACGTCGCACTATGGCTCGCCGATGCTCTCCGATGTTCGGAGAGCATCGGCGATGCACAACAATCATCAGCGATTGCCTCGTCGACGTGCGACCTAATACTCGTCGAGCGTATACCCGCCAGATGTATACTCTGAACGAGGCATGCGAAGGGCTGTGCGACGTCACCGACTCCTCAAGACACACCTCGCCGAGGCCAAAGAGCACCTTCGGTGAGGTAGGAAAAAAACCGGATTATCTACCTGTCCACCCTTTTTGCTTATCACTTTTCGTTTGTTGTAGTCGCACTAACCCTTTATCTAGCAATAGTTACGGGCAATTATGGTCTGTAAGGTACACAAATTAAAATTTATTAAAATTTAACCGCCCACATACTTTACCTTCACTTTATTTACCTATTTAACACCTAACGAGCGGCCTAGGCGGTATAAAATATGTAGCCACCAGCGGGGTGTTTTTACCCAAAATAGGGCTGTTTACGTGATCATTTTCATGCCTATATAAGACCCAGAGCATAAAACAAGTATCTATCCCTGAACTATAACTATAACTATATAAACAGAGCTTTCCAATGACACCACAATGATCCTTGTATGACGGCTAGTTTTCTTGCAACAACTGCGCAACACGAGTGCAAAAACCATGTAATTCGGTACTTTCCCCATACAATTCACTATGTAGCGAGTGTGAGAGGGTGGAGGAGGGTGGGATTCATGTCAGTTGGTTCACCGCGGTGGTCTGGAGCAGTCATACGCTCACTACTCTCCTGCCACCACTTGTCTCTCTCTCTCAGCAACATTACGTGCTGAAACTGCCACACGACCTATGTCGCGCGCCGCCACATAGTCCAAATTTATTTCACTCGACTTATGTTGCACACCGCCAGTTAAGGGTTAAGTGCCAAACAATCACAAAATATATTGAGAAATAACTTGCTCATGTAAAATTAACAGGAAAAGTGCTTGGGTGACAGCAGCTTTCTCAGGTACCCGATGTACATCTGGCATAGGTGAGGTCAGGTCAGGGGGTTATACATACCACGGGAGAGGTCAAAAAAGGTCATTCCACAGTTTCCAATGAACTACTCAACAGTCTTCCACAACATTCTCCAAGTTATCAACCATGCCTGGCAAGAAAATACCACAAATGAAGAAGGGGCAGGAGAAGAAGTAGGCGGGCAGGAAAATTGTTGCCGATAATGTGCCCGTCATCCAAGCTGAGGAAGTATTGGATCTGGAGGAGATTCGGAACGAAGAAGAGGTGGAGGCCATGGACGTCGGACCCGACAAGGGGAAGGAGTGTAGTGGACTAAACCTGTGTTATGATGTAGCTAAGGGAATGTGAAGTGTGGTTAGTTGTAATATAAGGCGTTCGGTAACCTTTGAGGGGGTGCAAAGAGAGTGATGGGGCAGTGTGAGAAGGGTTGCGTGGTGTCTTTATTGGGTTTTGGGATTTTGATGATGATACCACGCTTCCAGATGTTGGGTATTGTGTTGTGTGAATAACTATAGTTTGATATGTTGGTGAGTGCTTGAATGCCTTGTGGTCCCAGGTGTCTAAGGTGTATGTTATATATATTGTCTTGGCCACAAGCGGATGCATGTTTGAGGTTATTGATGATGTGCTTTGTCTGACTGTTAAATGAAGGGTGCATAGTCTGGGTCTGTGGGGAATTGTCACTTTCGTTGGATCGTCGATTGTCATGGTGGGGGTTAAGGTGGCTGACTCGTGATTAATGATTGATGAAGGTGTTTGTATGTAGCTTGTTTGAAGGTATGGTGTCTGTTGTTGTGATGGCAGCATGTGATTGTGTTGTGTTGCTGTTGGAGAGTGTTATGCCGTTTAGTGTTTTGTAGGTTTTGATGTTTTTTGTTTTGTGATCAAGTGTTTGAAGGTAACTATTCCAGCTTAGTGTTTGTTGTTCTAGTATTTTGTTGTTTGTGATGTGTTTTATTTGTGGGGTATAGTAATTTGGTACTGTGGGTCCTGGGTCTCAATGTCTCCGGCTAGAAGTACTTAGAGAAATGACTGCCGGAGAAGCATGTCTCGGTGTTGTGTTAAGATTATGTGGTACTTGCCCGGGTGACCGAAGCCATACCCAGGATCTAGTGCCTCGATGGGTGGGGGGGGGGATATCGTGGCGATTTGGCCCCCATCGCTGTTCCTCTTTCGGCTTGCAATTCCGGGGCGTAGGTTCACAGCGAAGACGCCGCCAAACCAGTCCTGGGTGTTTTAGAAATGGGTGGAGGACTGGTTGACAGTGAGGGGTCTCTGCACTGAAGTGAACTATTTTGCCTGTGTGAGAAGTGGAATGCTATATTGCCTTGAGACATAGGCATTCATTGAAAAAGATACCTGTATACATGAGTGTATTGAAATGAATAATGTGAGATGGATGTGCCACAGTGAAGAAAAGACGAGTGATAATATAGGGAGAGAGGTATCCTGACCAGGATTTGAACCCACTTACTCCAGGTATATTTGGGAGAGTCGGGCACCGTAACCACTCGTCCATGAGCGGATATAAAGAAAGCAACCTTGGTTCTTATTTGAAGAACCAGGTTATAGTCTCGTGGAGGACTATGCCTTTGAACACGTGCTGAGTTATTTAGACTTCAACCATGACTATTTTACACTCCCCCCCCCCCCTGCCAAATTGGCTAAGTGATACGATTTTAATGGTCCTGGTACTATTGTGGAACCACTCTGAATGACAAATATTTAATGATAATGTACGACAGGTTGGGAGAGAGGTATCCTAACCAGGATTCGAACCCACTCACTCCATGTATATTTGGGAGAGTCGGGCACCGTAATCACTCGGCCATGAGCGGATATAAGGAAAGCAACCTTAGTTCTTATTTGAAGAACCAGGTTATAGTCTCGTCGAGGACTATGCCATCTAACGCGTGGTGAGTGATACGATTTTAATCGTCTTTCCCAACCTGTCGTACACTATCATTAGATATTTGTCATTCAGAGAGGTTCCATAATAGTACCTGAATGTTAGAAGAAACTGGCTTCTGGGCAGGAGATCTTTTGGTGCGGCTTTAGCTTGCCATTTACCTGGACATTCACACTTTAGCCTGCGGTCTGCCTGGTCACTTACATTAACCCTTCTTTGGTGGGGCCCGACTTAAGGCGATCTAGAGAACCAAGGACTATGTGGCGGGGCCCGACTTCAGGCAGTCTGCAATTTGAGCACATAATTGGCTCTGAGAGAGAGACGAGCGGTGAGAGGAGCGTAGGTTGACTCTGACCGTTCGGCACGGCTCCCGCGCCGCGACTGCCCTCCCCTCCACACACATCCACATCTGTTGCCTCGCTAGACAGGGAATTATGTCAGGAAATTACCGTATTATAGGGATTTTTCCTTCGTGTTGCACGATCGTTGCAAGAGAACCCGTGGTCGTAGAAGGATGGTTCTGGTGTGATTGGAAAGCTCAATTATCGCCCTTTCACAGATACATAATTGTATTACGCTCTGGCTCTTGTTTATGCATGCAAAAGAGCACGGAAATAAGCTCGTTTAGGGTAAAACTACCCGCTTGGCAGGTAGTAGAAGTTACCGACCTAGCCGCTCGTGGAGTTTTAAAGAACACCCAAAACTGTGCTAAGCATTTTATTAATTATTATTGTTCCAGAGACCTAATGTTTTGAGATTAACCTAACCAAACAACCCAACCTAACATAACCTAGACCTAGTAGGTGGGATGCAAAATTAACCCTTACAGTAAAAACTTTCAATAGCAGTTACTGATGTAATTGAACACACTAACTACAGCATAGTACAAGACTATGCTATCTTTTAGAAGGGGACCCAGCAGCTTCTGATCGATCCAGGTGTCTGTATTCACACCTCGGATTGTGTGTGCTGGGATTCTTGGTATACCCCTGCTTGCTCGCTATAGGTTTTGCAATTTAAAGAATTGTTGCCGTATTGAAGACATTTTGACGCTTTATTTTGGCCTTTTACTACTTTTCAAACCATTCAGTTGTTAATGTTTATTCTGTCAAGCAATAGCGAGCCTGCAACTCAGTAGCAAAGTGGCCTTTGGCCGAGAAATTTTCTACCGAAAAATTTACAAATTTAGCTTGAAGAGGAGTCTTTAGGGCGTTTTATCTTAAAGGTTATTGAGGGGCAAACTGACAAAAATATGCTCGGACATTGGAACAACAATCAAAACCCTGAAAATAATGAAACTACAAATGTATAATGGTATTACTCACAGCAGCATAGTACCAGACGATGTTATCCTTCAGGAAGGGACCCAGCAGCTTCTTCTGACCGACCCAGGTGTCGGCACCCACACCTCGGACATGGTGCTGCCCACGGGAAAATGGTAATCCTTAACCTTATCAGTACCATCACACAATTTTTAATTTGCGTTTTTTATTATGTACATATGGCCACATGAATTTATATACACACTTTGATTTTATGTATTCATATTTGTTTTCACCAATCCACCAATTAACTTACAAATAAACCTAATTAATGAAATCAATGAAAGTAATGAATACTTGTGGTACTCCAAGGACTAGAACCTAGGATACTCACACCGAAATTCCGCACACTAAGCATTACGTTATCAAGACAGTTAAGGTTCATGCACAAGCCTACGATATATGCATTATCGAATACTGCATATTGATCTAAACATGCACATACTCCCTTATATATATATATATTCCTATATGGGTCCTACCGTCCTTGGACTTGTGTTGAATTGAAATACATTCTCCAAGTTGTATTTCCCTTCTCCTTTATATAAATAGGAAATGGTTAAGTATCCTTTATCACGTTATGGTGTAGTATATTAAAGCATGGACACTCGTCCTGACTGTCGGTGGCTCAAGTCCGACTGGGAGTATAAAACATTTAGTAGTTCATGTGTATTTGTGAGAGATATACTTGACATTAATGACTCTTGTTTGGCTGGGTGAGAATTAACCCTTACCGTACCAGCGATGTACAATGGCCGACAGTTAAAAAGTCACTCGCCAGTACCAGCGCTGTACGACGTACGTCAGTAATAATCGATCCTTGTACTGAGCGGTACCTGGCACCATGACTTGTAAAGACTGCTTTGAGACCTTGGCAACACTTTTCAGATTGTATTTAAGGTCCCACGGGCGAGCTGGCTCAGTACTCGTCCAGCTTTCGGGGTGAGAGGATGCTCTCTCTCGACTTTAAAGCCATTTTGACCACAATGCTTGGTACTGGAGGTTACATTTTTAGTAATACCCTCTGGTACAGTAGGGGTTAAATGAAATAACTATAACCAGAGTTGCGTGGGGGTACTTGTAAAAAATCCCTGTATGGTATCCTGGAATATGGATCCTACGACTTGGTCTTGAATTGAAATACATTCTCCAGAATACTGTGTAAAAACGTGTCCTCAAGCATTGAAATATTTTACTCGTTCAGTATTCGAGGACTCATTTATTCCTTTCATTTTGGCTATCAATATACGTTTCTTTCCAGTTTAAAATGGGATTTTGGAATTCAGAGGATCAATGAAGATGTTTTTTACCCCTTTTAGTCCGAGATATCCTTCTTAAACTGCAAAGAATCGTCTAATAACGGCCAGAATAAATCTGAGAAACATGCCATCTTATACTGAATGGGTTAAAATAGTTCTCACCACTCCATTATACTGCATCGGTTCGTCCATATCCTCAAAAACCCAGGGCGGCTGCAACGAGACCGTCCCATTCTGGTCCACGATAACGTCCCCGGCAGAGGTGAGGTTCTCAATGCGTCCCACACTGCAGGTCCCCAGGTTCGGCAGCATGTAGTACACCAGGCCTGAGGGGTCACCAGCAAGGTTACCAAATGAACACACAAAATACAGCTAGATCCGTTTTCATATGCCGCTAGATAGTAAATAAATGTAAACAAACGCTAGAATAATACCACAATCTCTAGCATATTGCTCTAAAATGTCTTAAATCTCTGGAATATCGCTAACAATTATGTCGCTTGATATAAAGAATTGCCACTAGATTGAAGTAAAACCTTTACATCTAGCGGTAAAGTAGCTATATTGGCAATACTGTTCATGAATTGTGGTTATGTCACAGTCACCCAAGAATGAGTAACACGAGAACCATAGATAAACTACAGGGGAATATAGTGTATTTTGGTAATTTTTGACTTCATAAATTTTTTTTTTTTTTCTATGTGATTGAGGGAGGCAAAAGGCAGAACTGCCTATAACGAGTGCCTCCCCCATAGTTGAAAGAGTGACAGGGCCAAAATCAAGGGACGTTCGAGCCAAAATGCCTGGACACACTGAGTTTGAAGCAATTTAAGTCATAGGAAGAGGGAAAGACTGATTCTGGGAGAGAGTTCCAGAGCTCAGCTGTTGAGTAGAAGAAAGTTTGAGAGTAACGTTTCACTCTTGGGTTGGAGAGTTGCACAGAGTAGGGGTGGGATTGAGTTGCAAGACGGGAACCACGTGCCCTACGTAAAGGAGGTGGTATACACTGGGAAAGCTCTGAGGAACACTGATTATTATAGTAGCGATAAAATAGCGAGAGATATGCAACATTGCGGCGGAGAGAGAGAGATTGCAGAGAGTTGGTGAGTGGATGGGAGTTAATGATACGAAAGGCCTTCCTTTCAACTTTGTCTAGGAGAGCGGTGTGAGAGGAACCTCCCAACATATGTGAACAATACTCAATACAAGGACGCACTATGCCCCTGTACAGAGCAAGAAGCTGTGCAGGGGAAAAGAACCCCCTAAGGCGGTTGAGCACACCCAGCTTCTGGGAGGCTGCCTTAGCAAGACTGGTAATATGGTCCTTCCAACTGAGAGCAGAAGAAAAGGAGACACCAAGAATATTGAGAGAAGAATCAGAGGCCTCTCGAAGTCAAGGGGCCTACGAGCCAAATCACAGAATTTGAGTTTTCACTGGTTCCCAATAGGTGGCAGCACGCTCTATCATGCTGTGAAGACCGAATTGGGAATTTCGCCCTTATGTGCACGTTGCATAGGGTTGAGCGTCTCGTGTTTTGACTCGATAAATGTACGGATGAGGTAGGGCAAAGCGGAAGTATATGGGTCTAGCCGCCGCGCGTGGCTGACCAATGGGAGGGCGGCTATGTTCCCGCGTGTTTGTGTCGCGGCTCCCGGCCAATCAGAGCCGCCGTCTCGCACCTCCCCACATCAGTCATGTGGCGGGAGTTTTTTAACTGGTCATTCTCGCTCGCTCTCCCTGTTTTTACCCATATTTCACGGTGTTTGAGGCTGAATAATGAGTGATACTAGTGATCCAGATGTGGAGGAAGGTTCACCGTTGATGCCTAGTAGAAAACGGCACCCTGAAACCTGGAAAAGTGTAGTTAAGAAAAGTAAAAGAGATCGTGGTGGCGAGTATGTTTCTCGTAAGGGCACTGTTGTAGGGGCTCGTGTTTTGGGGCCCCCGTGTAGTTGTGCTATGAAGTGCTATGATAAGGTTGACAAGCGGATTGGGCAGCAGTTTAGAGGTAAATAATATTCAACTTTATAATGATTTTTTTACCATTGTTCACACATCAAACACGAAGGAACTAAGTCTTTTCTTATAATTTATGAAATTAAATGATTATAAAATGTAATTATGGGAATTATGCTTTCTAATTTGGACTAATTCTTAGTTACATCATGGTTATTCAAAAAATTGAGTATGAAATAAATCGGCCCATAATTACGGATACACAAAAAAAACACCCATTACGTGTTTGTTTGTGTTTTCTAGGAATTACAGATTTTCACACAAACACTGATACGATTTCATCCATTTATTTACACTCTATCTTTTGATTATGCTATAATATAATTTGTGTGCATTTTTTATGTTTTAATAAAACACCACCAAAGAGGCAGATGGAAAAACACGCATAAAACACGCAATTTTAGGAATTTTGCTTAAATGTTTCGGCTGTCTCCTAGTTATTGCAAAATGTTGTAATGTTCCAAGTATGAATGTAATCGAATAACATTTACGGGTACATGAAAAAAACCACTATGTGTTTGTTGTTGTTTTACCTAATATTTACGGATTTCCACAAAAATATTGCTATGATTTTTCTTTACAATGTGTACACTCATTCTTTTGATCATACTACCATAATAATTTGTATGCATTTTGTATGTTTTGATAAAACACCATAAAACATGTCGAACGAAAAAACACGCATAAAACACGCAATTTTTGGAATATTGCTTTCAAATTTGAACTGCTTCTTAGTGTTATCAAGTACTCTGAAATTATCATGTTTGAATTTAAATTGAACAATAAACACACATACACAAAAACACACCCCTTGGTGTTTTATGGTGTTGTATTATTATTTTCAGATTTTCAGAAAAAACACCAACATAATTTTTATTTGTCAGGTCGAGAGCTTTCCATTGATGTATAATATTGCCATAGGAGTATAATTTTGGAGTTCAGTACCTTTCTTAGACTTTAACCCCTTATTACTCGAAACTGTGATTTGGTTCGTTGGCCCCTTGACTTCGAGAGGCCTCAGATTATTTCTGATTATTCTGATGAAGGATTGATTTTTGTATTGTTGAAGAATAAGGGATAGTCCGCTGGGAGTTCCTTACGGGTAGATAGATAGAGAAATTGGGTTTTGGAAGCATTAAAGGTAACAAGGTTTTCTCTGCCCCAATTGGAGATAGTATTTAGATCATAATTTAAGAGTTCTATGGCTTCATTACGTTTGTCGTTGAGGGATTGCTGGCTGGGGCGTTCTGAAAAACTAATGGAGTAGTGTAAGGTTGAGTCGTCTGCGTATGAATGGATGGGAATTGAGGTACAGTTGAGGAGATCATTTATAAAAATTAGAAAAAGAATAGGTGATAGGACACAGCCCTGAGGAACACCGGAGTTTATAGGGTGAGGAAGTGAACAATGGCCGTCCACAACCGCGGCTATGGAACGGCCGGAAAGGAAATTAGAGACAAAGGCACAGATGGAGGGATAGAAACCGAAGGAGGGTAGTTTAGAAATTAAAGATTTGTGCCAGACTCTATCGAAGGCTTTTGATATGTCTAGTGCAATAGAAAAAGTCTCACCGAAGTCCCGAAAGGAGGATGACCAAGAGTTAGTAAGATATGAAAGAAGATCACCAGTAGAGCGACCCTTAAGGAAGCCATACTGGCGATCTGAGAGCAGATTATGAGAAGAGAAATGCTTAAGAAATTTGGAAGCAAGAATAGTTTCAAAAACTTTAGAAAGACAAGAGATGAGAGAAATTGGACGATAGTTGGAGGGTTGAGAGCGGTCACCCTTCTTTGGGACAGGTTGAATGTGAGCAAACTTCCAGCATGAAGGTAAGACGTTAGAGGATAGACAGAGACGAAAGAGTTTGCCTAGGCAGGGAGTCAGCACGGAAGCACAGTTTTTGAGAACAACAGGAGGAACACCGTCCGGACCGTACGCCTTATTAGTATTAAGCCCAGAGAGGGTAGAAAGTACATCTTTAGAAGAGATAAGGATATTAGGCATAAGTAAGAGAGAGGAGGGTGGAGAGGGAGGATTACATACTGTAATTGACCTAATCTAATCTAACTTCATTTAATTCAAGCTATTCGAACTTAACTTATATGAACCTAACCTTGAAATATTCAATTAAACACTTACGAGTTTCATGCTATAAGGAAGTTGGAGGTATAGACATCGATATTTAACAGAATTACCAGCTAAACTGCGGTTGCAGAACATTTATATAAAAGCAAATTCATCCTATTATCTTTCCATCAAAAAACCTACATTATTAATGTATTTTTGTTCTATATCTATGTTATCAGGTCCAACTTCCTTATAGCCTGAAACTTGCAAGTGGTTAATTGACCCTACCAAGAATTCACCTGTGACCTCTGGTGGACGCTTCCGAAGTAGCGCCAGAGCTAAGACTGTCGACATCAACAATACCCAACACCTAGGTTATACACAGTTTATCTCGAGTTTTGTGATTCTACATGTTTTTATTTTACAGTATACGACTACACCATGTGTTTATATAGTATAGTAATAAAGGGAAAGTCCATATGCAGCTGATAATGACTACAAACATTATTATAAGCTGATTAATTATCATAACAAAATAGGCGCGAAAATACTTGCTGACTTTGTATTATAAATATACGTTATTTATGAATATGGGTGATTTTAAAGTATATAAAACAACAGTATGCATAGACCAAAGAATGTGTCAGCTACAGAAATGTCAAATTACTGCTTACAATAAAGAATTATTGAAGGAGAGGGAGGGTGTATACATAGGTCAGCGATGTCACCAATTTCCCACAATGCACCGCGGTAAACATTGCGTTCAGCGTCTCTATCAGTCACTGTAGGCATTTATTGGTAGGAAGAATTAGCCTTTCGCTAAAAAATCTCCGAGGGAGACGAGAAGTGAGAGGGGAAATGAGTACAAAGGAGTACAAAGGAGTACAAAGGAAATCAAGCAACAACAGGTCTAGTGACCCTTCTAGGCTGCTTGTCCTCCAAAACACTGAGGATCAAGTGTCCAAACAGTGGTTTAGAGTGGGTAAGGGAACATTGGAAAGGGAACTACTGCCCTGGAACTAATGTCCGTGGCAGATCTAGGAAGTTAGTAGGGGACATATGGGTTAGTAACTGAGGGGAGGATAAAATAAAGTTATTCATTTACAAACGCAGTCAGTCGCGGGTTTGATGCGAGATATTTGTCTAAGCAGAGTTTAAATGAATCAACGGTGCTGCAGTCTATAACGTCTCAGGGAAGCCCATTCCACAAGTAGACAACTCGATTGAAGAAGAAATTCTTAGATTCGTGTGAGTTAAAAGATTTACCAATAATTTTGCTACCGTTTCCCCGCGTGTAATTAGATTGGTCGATAGTGAAGTACTTACTACAGTTCATATTGTCAATGCCTTTGATGATTTTGAACACTTGAATTAAGTCACCTCTTAATCTGCGCTGGGTTAAAGGAAATAGATTTAATTCTCTAAGACGCTCTTCGTATGGTTTGTTCTTTAGGCTAGGTATCATTTTGGTAACTCTACGTTGAACTCGTTCTAGCTTGTTTATGTCTTTTTGGTAATAAGTGCACCAGCATTGAACGCAGTATTCCAGTATTCATCTCGCAGTATGAGAGGTGAAGAATGGATAGGAATTGAGTACGAGGAAATTCAGATACTTGACCACTTGCGAGTTTCTGTCTATAAGGAAGTTGGAGCCGTAAACATTGGTATTAAATCGAAATGCAATGCTAATGTACGTTTCTGGTGGATAGAAGGAATGCCGAATTATATTTCTACTTATCAATGCATTACAAACGTATTGTAGCTGGTATTTTATTCTAGATCCCGAGTATCTAAAGAGTAATATTGTTAAAGCAAAGAAAGGAATGGACAAAAACGGAATAGGAAGTGTAATTTTGATATTCCGAGAATCCAAGGGCAGGGTAAACTAGCTTTCTTCTTCACTGCCATCACAGACTGGAACAACTTATCACACACAGTCCGTGAAAAGAGAACCTTGTACTCCTTCAGACGTAGCTTGAAGGAACATCTGAAACGAACAGCCGCGGGAAGGGAGCACCAGATTTATGTCTACTACTAAATACGACATAAGGTATTATATAGTAGTAAAAATCAAACAAACTATGATTACTTAATTACTTTAACAAGTTCAGCTTTAGAATGTAAGTTATCTTAGTTTAGCCAGCTAGAAATATTATATACAGGTATATATATTTTTTTTAAATTTTACTACTCGTATTCATTTACATTCTCCTCCCCCTTATCCTCAGCTAAGTTAATCCTACAAGAAGGGCTATCCTTAGTTGGAATAATGCAAAGCTGGTAAGTACATGTCATATTTAACACATATTATGTTGTACCAACATTTTAAAATGCTAACTGATGCACCGTAATTCTGCTTAATATCGATGTCTACAGCTCCAACTTCCTTATAGCCTGAAATTCGCAAGCGGTCAATTGAGATTTGTCTAGAGAAATTAAGGAAAATGAGAGGGAAAGTAAAACGGCTGAGGAGAGAAATAAAGGTAGGAGAGGGAAAGTATAACAGCTAAGGAGAGAAATAAAGGTAAAGGAGAGGGAAAGTATAACGGCTGAGGAGAGAAATAAAGGTAAAGGAGAGGGAAAGTATAACGGCTGAGGAGAGAAATAAAGGTAAAGGAGAGGGAAAGTATAACAGCTGAGGAGAGAAATAAAGGTAAAGGAAAGGGAAAGTAAAACGGCTGAGGAGAGAAATAAAAGTAAAGGAGAGGGAAAGTAAAACGGCTGAGGAGAGAAATAAAGGTAAAGGAGAGGGAAAGTATAACAGCTGAGGAGAGAAATAAAGGTAAAGGAAAGGGAAAGGAAAACGGCTGAGGAGAGAAATAAAGGTAAAGGAGAGGGAAAGTATAACGGCTGAGGAGAGAAATAAAGGTAAAGGAAAGGGAAAGGAAAACGGCTGAGGAGAGAAATAAAGGTAAAGGAGAGGGAAAGTATAACGGCTGAGGAGAGAAATAAAGGTAAAGGAGAGGGAAAGTATAACGGCTGAGGAGAGAAATAAAGGTAAAGGAAAGGGAAAGTAAAACGGCTGAGGAGAGAAATAAAGGTAAAGGAGAGGGAAAGTATAACGGCTGAGGAGAGAAGGTTGAAGTTTGAAAGAAGAGTTTTCCGTAAAAGGCGAGTTGTTGTTTTCTGCTTAGCCCCATTAGTTTTGATATTCAAAGACGTTTGCCCTGTTATGCTAGACAAAAACAAGTAGGCTGTTTGTGAATTCTTGTAACCAGGAGAAACTACGAGACAAATACTGTACTGTATATATACACAATAAAATACGAGGTGAATAATAATACAATAGGTACAAAACAACACTTTATTCATAACACTGAATACAATAACAGTGTAATATGTCAATTTTATTTGAATTAGGGCAGTAATTAAGCAAGTGCTTGAATGTGACTATAAGTTGACACACAAAATACAGAGTTGAGGTAATTATAGTATTAAATCTTATCATAGATTCTTAGACTTAATCAAAGGTTAAATATAAGTAGAATTATATCAATGCAATTACTTATTACAATCAGAGTAAATGAAAATGCTCTTCATGAATACATTGAAATTTGATCACGAATATAAAAATACACAATAGTTTGTCTACCCGCATTTTTCTACTGAACATAATTTTCCTTTTTTTTACCCGATTTTCTAATATTATGACCACGGGGGACAGTAAGTATTTTAGAATCACTAGAATATGAGGTTTCACGATGGATGTTGTTTTTCACAATTCATTCCGGCTATCAAATTTCTTTGGTTACGTTCAGTTGACTGGAATTTTCAACTGTAATCATAAGAGTATTGGATAGAGGAAGTCAAAAACAGTTTGTGTGTAGTGTTTTCCTGAAAGGGGAAATAACTTTGCACAAAAAAGGGACTCTAAAAACGGAGACAATATTTAAGTTAACTTTGTACAAGGGATTTTCCGGGTGTAGGATGTGGACCTAACGATTTATTCTTTTCAGTGTTAGATGGGGACTTTTGTCTTCGATCACTATTAGGGGAATTAGCTATGGACGGTCTTATACCACATCCTTCAATATAGGTAAAGGTGCTTCATTTCATGCTAGTCTCAAAACTATCGTGTGAGCTTCGGGCCTCACAGGTGGTACTAGTCTCAAAACTAGCTTAGGGTTCTGTCCTGTCTCCAGTCCTCTTTCTAATATTCCTTAACTCCTACTGTCCAAGTGACGTACGTTGGCCGACAGTAAAAAAGTCGCTTGTCAGACAATGTCAGACAATGCGACGGACAATGTCCGTCAATAATATGCGGTCCTTTTAACAGCCCGTATCGATCGGTGCCTGGTACCACAACGTTTGAGCACTGTTCTAAGGCCTGGGCAACACTTCTCAGCTTATATCCAAGCCCCCACAGGCTAGGAGAGGCAGTATTCCTCCATCTTTTGAGGTGGAAGAGAGTTCACTCTTGACTCGGAAGCCATTTTGGCCAAATTGCTTGGTACTGGAGGGTACATTTATGGTAATACCCTCTGGTACAGTAGGGGTTAATGATCTCCTCAACTGCACCTCTAGTCCTATCCACTCATATGTTGATGCCTCTACCTTACACTATTCAACTAGCTTTTCACACCAACCCAGCTTGCAATCACTCCAAGTCATGTGACAAGGCCATAGCACACCTATCTTCTGATCTATCAATTATTTCTGATTGGGGCAGAACAAATCTTGTTACTTTCAATGCTTCCAAGACCCAATTTATACATCTATCTACCCGTTACAATCTTCCACAAGACTATTAATTACTCTTCAACAATACACAAATCAACCCTTTATCTTCTCTCAATATTCTTGGTGTATCTTTTTCATCCGACCTTTCTTGGAAAGATCATATTACCATCTTGCTAAAACAGCTTCCCAGAAGTTAGGTGTGCTCAACCATCTCCATGGGTTTTTCAACCCTGCACAACTTCTTGCTTTGTATAATGGCACAGTGTGCCCATGTACTGAGCATTGTTCGTATACGTTGGGAGGTTCCACCCGTACCGCACTTCTCGAAAGAGTTGAGTCAAAAGTATTTCGCCTCATCAACTTACTTCCTCTTACTAGTTCCCTACAATCTCTTTCTACACGCGCCGCAGTCTTACATCTCATTCACTATTCTGTCACTATTACAACAATCAGTGTTTTTCAGAGCTAGAGCTCTCTCAGTACAATCCCCCTCCCTTGTGGCGAGTGTGAGGCACTCGCCTTTCAACACAGTCCCACTCCTATTCTGTTCACCTTTCCAACCCAATAATTGGCAAATTCTCTTTAGTCTTTCTTCTACTCACATAATTGAACTCTGGAACTTTCTCCCTCAATCAATCTTCCCTTCATCCTATGACTTAGAATGCTTTAAATTTCGTGTCCAGGCATATTGACCCCAATGTCCCTTGAATTTGGCTCTCTGTCATGCTTTTGGTTTTGGGATAGACACTCGTTTTAGGCAGCCTGCCTTTTTTCTCCTTCGTACACATAATTTTAAGATTTTTCGTGCCATTTGGTGTCGTATTTTTCCTGGCGAGATTGCAATTTAGGAGGAACTGACATTTGGCCGGGATTTTTCTACTGACAATGCAAAAAAATAAATCTAGAAGGGGGGTCTTGGGGGTTCTTTTAATACTTAATAGAGGTCAAGGGAGCAGACTAAAAACAACAACCTTAAAGAACAGCATAACGCGTCGGAAAATTCCATTACTAACCAATGGGATTCAAACCCTAGTGTTCCAGATAAAAGCTCAGAACATTACCATTGAAGATTTGGGCTGTCATTTGAAAGCTTAATGATTAAATCCTAATGGTAGGTAGAGGTTTCCTTAAGAGAATAACCCTTTTTCAGAAAGGCCAAGACACTTCAAAAATAACTTTAGAAATATTCACAAAATACACTGTAAACAATATAGGGTCATGCCGGAGGAGGGGGAGTTGGACTATATTGTTTACCTAGATCATAGACTATTGAGCAAATTCAAAAAATATTTTTTGACCGACGTATTAACCCACCGAATGTATCTTTTGAATTCGATCAATAGTCTAGGACTCTAGGTCCTAGGTCAAAAATATGATCCAACCCACCAACCCCACCTCCGTCAGGATGGCGTAGTATTGCAATCACCGTGTCTGTATGTCTGTACGTGTGTGTGTTATTTTTTGTCCGTGGCAATATTGATGATGATGGCGTTCTGTGTGTGTGTGCCACATATGGGTACACAAATCACATTAATCCCCCCCCCCCATCCCCCGTTGTAATGGCATAGTATTTTAATCACTGTGAATGTATGTGTGGGGCACATACACACATCTGTTTAACACACACATCTGTTTAACACTGGTTCCATTAGTCGTGAGAATGTGGCAGGACAGTTGTATATTCCAAAAAGTAGCGGGTTGAACTCTAGCAGTCTCTCTCCGCTGGTTGAGAAGGCCGTTTTCTGTTGGTGTTCCTTTTAGAGGGGTATTTGGCAATATCCAGTTGGAGGTCCAATTTGGAGAACCATCGTGATCCGAATCAAGTGAGGCATCTTTAATGGTGACATCGTTCCGGTGTTTGTAGTCTACGTAAAACCAAGTGGAACCATTTTTTTTATTTTATTTTTTATTTTATTTTTACAAGCACCACTGGAGATGACCAAGGGGAGGTCGAGGTGTTGATGAACCCAGCAGCTAACATTTTATCCAACTGGCGGTCTTCTTCCTGGCGCTGGATCGGATGTTTTCGTCTGGAGGGATGTCTTATTGGAGTTCCGGTGGTGAAGATGGATTGATCAATCACGTGTGTCTTGCCTATATCCTTGTCACTCTGGGGAACATGTCTTGGTATTGCAGTAATAGGCCATGCAATCCTTGCTTATGGATCGTGGTCAGGTGTTCTGGCAGGGCCGGTAGTAGGGGGGTACCAGATGTGGTGATGGCGGCACTAGGCAGCACTGGCATGACATCGAACATTTCTAAGTCACCTGTGAATAGTCCTTTAGGTAATGTTATAGGTTTGTCGGAAATGTTCGCAACTCTGATGATGTTGATGCGTGTTGGTATCACGGCAGGTGAGATCACACATTAGCTTGCAAATGGGGGGTTGAGGTTTGGGGAGAACACCATATGTTCTCTGCTCTTGGTGGTAATTGGGCTTCAGATTTGGTGATAGGCTGAAATGGTGCGAGCATTCCGATTGATGGCTGGGGAGATGAAGTGAGAGGTTTTCGTCTGGTTTTCGTCTGGTTTGGTGAGTGGAGGCCTCGTTGGTAAGGGCGTTAGTGTTCTCACAAGTTATTCTTAGTGGGTTTTTTTTTTTTTTTTAATCCCGAACTGCAGACAGCGACCTGCACAGTCGGTCTGGGTTTCCAGTTTTTGTAGCAGATAGCCCCAGGTAGACCGAAAGAGAGGTGGAAGGATGGAGTGAAGAAGTATATAGATGAAGGCAGTGCTGGTTGGGAGGAGGGGCGTCGACTGGCTGGGGACAGAGGTGCATGGGGGCACTTCATTCGTGTCCACCCTTTCGGGGATCACGGCGTCAGGCAATAGATAGGTAGATAGATAGCCCCAGGTAGCCGTCGTAACTCTGGCATCGGGAATCGAATATGATGAATGGGTGGGTAGTTTGGGCTGAAGGTTCTGGTGTTGTAACTTCTACAGGCCGAGTTTCGCCTTTTAGCAAGAGGGCCTGACCTCCTGCCCCAATTTTATGGGAGAGGCCTTTAGGGCACCGAATTTCTCTCGGTGTTTGTTGTAAAACCTGGTGTACAGGTACGATCTTGTAGCACCTGTAGCAACCAGGGCCGGTGCCCAACCCCGAAAGGAGTTGAAATAGGGGAGCTATCCCCCTGCCAAAGGTGGCTTTCTAGGGCCTTTCCTAGCTGATGATGAGAGGATTTGGTTCTAGTCATGTGGTGATGGGCTGGTCTATCAGAGTGAGAGCTTAGCGATCTATGCCATACCCATAGCTTACTCTGACTGTTCCTTTTACTTATATATTTTCTAGATCTCAAGTGACGGCGCCTCTTCCGTGGATTGACCTCTCTACTGCCAAACATAAAGGTTGGCAGAATTTAAGCCAAAGCGTCACATTTTTCCTTTGCCCCTCAACTTTCCCTTCATAATTGCTGAGGGGCACAGGGCATTGGGTGGGGCTTTGGTTTCCCAGGCATTTCCGCACCTTCCTCAGCTCCCCGCCTTGGAGTGACTTCGGTCACCTGGGCTTTATTAGTGGTAAGCAGGGAGGGTTTTTTGGGGGTGCTCAGTTATGGCCTTGGCCTTGCTTGGGACCTTGGTGCTGCTCGACCAGACAGCCTGGGGAACGGCAACAACAACAACAACAACCAGGAATCTCGCCCGTAGTCCCATGATTTTCACCTTGGTATACACAGGTGACTTGGAGGCACTGCTGGCGGCCGCCGCTAACGTCACCATCAACGGGGGGCTTTTTACAAAATCCTCTGGGGTCTCAGATAGATTCTAGGATGGTCATTCGGTCAAGTCCGTCGGTGACTTCGGCCAGGGTGGCATTGTCAGCGGAAAGTTCTTCTGTCTCCTCTTTTTATGCTGCAGCGAGTCGGGGGTTTTTCTTGGGGGGGCTTGATGAAAGATGGCAGGAATTGCTTAAGGTGGGGATTTCTAGCAGAATTACGGTGGAGTTGTTTCTCTTGGTCCCGCATATCGTGGACCACACAGTTTGCATTACAGGTGGGCCAGTCCCACGGATTCAAGGAAACAGAGTGGGGGCATTGTGGTTGCTGTCCTCATCGCGGATATTAGTTGGAACTCTGGCCCCACTCTGGTTTCCTCCACCTGTTCCGTTTGACATTTCTGTGCGTTTCTGGCTGGCCCCATGTGGGAGTTCGCCTGGAGGCATGGATTTCCTGTGGTTTTGCAGCTGTTATAGCCAGGAGGCGCCGGATCTTAGTGAGGTCTCTGTCGATCCCTACTGGGTTATGTGGAGAAAAATGCTTCCTGGCTGTGCTGGGTAGAATACAGAAAAGTTTATTGAACAAGTGGTTATTCTACTCGGCTTGTGAGTCTTGTGGGATGGCAGCATCAATGTGCTTCCTTAACTGGGCTAGAATATCGTTTAGGTCACTTTCGTATTTGTTTTACTGCATCTGTGACATCGGTACCAAGATGCCAAGCAGGGGTTGAATAGCATCAATCACTATTTGTTTGAATTCATCCCAGGTCTGGGCTCTTTAGACGCGACCGGTCACCGGCCTTGCCTAAATGTGCAAGAGCTATAGCAGTTTTCTGTGTGTCGTTGTCATAAACTACATCTAAGATGGGCTTAGCAATATCCATGTACATATTGATGTTGTAAAGTTCTGGCTCATATTTTGGAATTGGAATGTGGGAGCATTGCACCATTTTGATTGTCTTAGTTTGCCTGTTTTATCCGTAAAATGTTATCGAATTATTGCTTCTCCGTGCTCAGAACCTGTCTAATAGTTTTCTATCAGGGAAACGAGGGACTTAGAAAAAACTCTAGCTTGTGGAAGGGAGTCTCGTGAGTGTTGTTTGAGTTTAAGTTCTGGTATAAAATACACAGGAATTATGCTGACCGGTGAATGGTCAGAAGAATCCGAACTGGTTTATCTCAGAGACAGAAGGACAGAGGGTGTGTTTTGTTATTCCTTAGAGGAACTGTCTTTTTCACAAGAAGGGACTTCATAAAAGGTGAGTCTGTATTTACTCTTTATCTCACAAGTGTGTTTCCTGGTGTAGGGGAAGGACATTGGGATTTTCTAGGATTCTTGGCTTTAAGGGGGGACTGCTTCTTTTTCTTCTTGGCAAGTCCTGTGGTGCTCTTGCCAGGGGTCTTGGCAGCCTAGGACTTCTGTTTTTTTTTCATCTTGGAAGACTGTGTGGTCTTTTGGCTGCTTGTGCGCTGAGTTAGCTTCACGCCTACCTGTGCCAGTTTCGAACTTGTCTGGGTGGTTGGTATTGATGAGTCTACCTTTGCTAGACTTGCATCTCGCTGTTTACCAGTCTCAAACCTGGCTATGCCCTTGCTAGTCTCGGACCTCGCTGATTTAGTGGTAGAGTCGGGCTTACCTCTGTTGGTCTCACAATCAGTTGCAATGTTGGAAGTGGTAGGGCTATCTCTGCTAGTCTCACGCTTAGCTGTTTTATTCACCAGTCTCGAACATGGTTTGGAGGTGGTAGCGTTGGGCTTACCTCTACCCGTCTTGAAGCTGGGTGTACTTTTGATAGCATCGAACTTATCTCTGCCAGTCTCGAACTTGGCTGAATTTGTCAGCATCGCGCCTACCTCTGCTAGTCTCACACTTTGCTCGGCTAAAAAATGGCAGCGTCGAGCCTACCTCACCAAATACCAGGGTTTGAAGCCTGAGGGATTGGATACCTGCCTCAGTTTGGCTGCGGTAGTGTTGCTTTTCTCTGCTATCTCGGAGTAGGTGGTGGTGCAGGCGAGAAGGGCCTGCTTGGCACGAGCTAATCCTTTGAGGTTTGGGGTGGGTGTCTAACTGGTTGCAGTGCTAAGTTGGTGGATGTTTTGGGCGAGAGGGGCGCAGGGAGGCTGGTCTTGTTCTTGTTTGTTTTGTGCCCTTGTGATGTGGAAACTGCAACGGCAGTGAAGCTTCTGATTTAGACTTCCTGTTCTCTTTCTGGATGTGTTTTTTCTTCTGTTTCATCTTACAAACAATGACGAATGTATCACTATCAATATAACCAGCTTTATTTGATCTACCATTGTTATACCTTTTATTGTTTTTCCAGCATATCCTGCATTATAAATAATCAAGGGTATGTAAAATCTATATAATATCATTGAGTATCATGAGAGATGAACTGCTTGAGGAGTATAAGTAGAGTGACGCATACAGACAGAATGAGGAATGAAGGAGAGTGGAACAGCAACAACCCTTATTGGCCAGAGTGGACAAAAGGGTGCCGTGCTGGTATGGACATGTTGAACAAATGGGAGACGAAAGGCTTACACAGAGAGTATATGAGTCAGATACAAGGGGAGGTAGAGGGAGAGGAAGACCTCGGATAAGATGGAGTGATGATGTAGTACAAGCATTGGAAGATAGAAGATAGACTGTAGAACAGGCAAGAGAAGTGGTAATGAATAGGAATGAATATAGAATGCTTGTGAATAAATGAGTGATAATGTGGTCGTAGGGAGAGGGGCCCAGGTGCCAGCTGGACTAGATAATAGTCCGTCAGGCGCTTGGCCCGGGAAGCCGGTCTATCTTGTGAAGAGCCATGCATGGATGTAAGGGGGCGGGCATTGTGGTGGTAAAGCTCCACTGCATGTCTGCCTGCTGAGACCGAACCTCTCCAGGAGGTCTGGAACCTTGGTGTTTTAGCTGGGGGCCCCAAAATGGACCTGGGTCTCTGGGTCTTCTCCTGGGCAACCTAGATGTGTGTGAGTTTTTTGTTTTGTTTTCTTGTGTTGTGTTGTGTTTGTCCCAATTCAGGCTCTGTCTCGAGTTGGCCACCCCCAGCTGTGGGGTATGTGCCTGAGTATATACATACTATACATACATACATACACATCATGAGAGAGATGGGTTGGGTTTGAGGGGGATCTGCCGGGTGTTGGTTAATCGGTGCTCTGCAGACCCCCGTTTCCTGACCTCTGACCGTTTTGGTGAGGTCGGTCCTCATGGTATTAGTGAGCTAGGCCTATAAGTAGGCCTTATAATTGGGGTTGGGTCAATCGGCTTTCTGCAGACTCCCATTTTCTTATGTTCTTATATCAGATTGCTTTATTATTACATATAGGCATTACCTCTATAAAATTATAATGTAAAACTTGCAAAATAAACAAACATTATTTTGGACACTTTAATTACTTGTTTCATATTGCTTTTATTTATCTATTTGTTTTAAACCGTATACATTCTAAACTATCTTGAACAATTCTGACGAACTAATGAAATGTTTTGAAACATTCCATTTAAGCATATGCCCAAGTCAGCATTATTCCTCAATCAATGTTCACTGTTTCAAGTTAATGATGTAGAAGTGGTAGTATCATGACGTACCTTGGTTGAAATCCTGTACCCTCCTGGTGAACATCTCGTAGCGGTACTCCTGGCCAAAGACGAACCAAGGGGTGTACTCCACTTGTACCACCTTGGAGTTCCAGTCGTAGTACTCCTGTCAACGTACGATATATTCTTACAATATTCTCTCTATATCTCTCTCTCGGAAACTTCTTAAAATCTCAGTTAATTGGTGCTCTCTCACTCTCACTCTCTCTCTCACACACACACACACTCTCTATCTCTCTAAAACTTCTTATCATTTTGGTTTAATGGTGGGAAAATCCTATTGAAGTTATTGCCATGGTTAACAGTGGGAAGACAGCCATGAACTGGTTCCAATGTGCCTCATTGTCATTTCCTGAACGGAAAGGTCAGGTCAAGTGGTGGTATTTCTCCCTGTGAATGACAAACGTCTTATAAAGCTTGGCTAAATGGTCTAAAACTCCTTAATATCGCTCTCTAGAATTAGTTAGCATAATCCAATTGGATCGGTTCAGTTTTCTATTGGCTCATTTAGCTCCCCTTGCTAGTATATGAATTGATTAAAATGTCTTAAAATCGCTTCTAAAAATTAAGTTAGTCCAATACCATTGTCTCAGTTTGCTCCTCGGATAACCTCTACTGAACGTACTGAAAGGGTTATCAGTTTACCGTGTTAGTGAAGACCGCCGTGAACTGGACCCTCTGAGTCTGGTTGTCACCGGTCGGGAAGGCAAGGTCGAAGCCCGTAATGGCTTCGCTGTTGTAGGAGAAGTACCGTGGGACCTTGGGCGGCTGGAATTGACTGACGCGGTTCTTGCAGTACACGTCCGCGGGGGGCTGTAGACGTTAAATAGAGCGAAGAGATAACAAGAAATAGTCCAAAAAGGGGACAAAAGAATATAATGCATAAACAGTCTGAAAATGGTTTCATGAAAACATACTGAGGGGTAGTTCTGCCAAGAAAACCATATGATCTAAAGAAGAGGTCATTCATATCTGATTATAATATAAAGCATAAAGAGAGTAATAATAACAATAACAATAGTAGACGAGGTCAAATGATGGCCTCGCTGTTGTAGAAGTGCAATGGGGTTTTGAGCACTTGTAGTATTCTAACGCGGTTCTTAAAGCACACGTCCGCAGGGGGCTATATAAAATGATAGGGCATGAATGAAAAAGAAAAAAACACAAAAACAAGAGAGAATGATTGCATTGTGGTTTCCCCCAATGTGGGGTGGGTGTGGGAGGGGGCGTGATATGGGCATTCTCTTATCTCTACAATACTATAACATGTAACTCTTTATATAAGAAGTTCTCTCTTTGATTCTTTCTTCTATGTACTTAAGTTGCGGTTTTATTGTTTCCTTTACAAAAGGCTCCAGTATGTATTTTTGGATGACCTTGAAGGCCCGTTCCACATTACTAGCCACCAATCACATTATTCAGGCAAAATACCTGCAATACTTGATGCGAGGTAATCTGGTAGAAAAGCTCCTCCCCCATTCCTATCATTGCAAATGATCCAAGCAACTCAAACGAATGAGTGGCTGAGTGGGCTGAAGTGTATCGGTATACATAAGTGATTTATTTATTTTTTTTACTACCAATTTGAACGATTATATGTTGATCAAGTATGAGATCCGAACTCGGAGACGTAATAAATTATACAGTATACATACAATTTACTTGGATAACAGAGTGAACAGGAATGGATTATAAAAATACATCAATATCGTCCGTGAGTCAGTCACGGGATTGGCTCATCATCTTAGCCAATAGGAGCTTTGATATATTCTCACCTGCAAACTAACAAAGCCTCTGCCACGCTTCAACTCCACAGAATGGTTAAATGTTCTTTGGATAGATTATAAACACATAATCAATTATCATAATATACTTGATCCTGTCATCCTCATAAACTCATATAATACCAGCATCGAATATCTATAATATACAAACATCAACTTACCTCCTATGTACAGTAGGCTATATTGTTTCTTTCCTAGTTTAGTTCGTTTATTGTCAGAAAATATTATTGATTGTATTTGAAGTGAGAGGTCTAAGCACCAATCAGCAAGCAGTATTCTACCCAGAAAACCACAGGAAAAATAAGCCAGATTGTTGCACTAACACCTCTAACGTGTCCATCAATCAGGGTCGTCGCTTGGAGCCTGCCAAATTTCTAACTTAGCTGCCTAAGAATCGACTAAGTTATAACTTGCCCTCATTCATTTCCCGTATATATCCCGGCAAAAAACAGTCAGATACCACGGTGCCAGTCTTATACTCCCGTCAGCCACTTAAAAATGTGGAAAATGCCTTGCCAGGATATTATCACGATAAGATAAAACAAGAGAAGAGAGAGCGAGAATTTTAAAGCTGCCGCGTGCACCCTGGTAACTCCGCCCGGGTGTCTCCATCAATCAACCGCCGCCTGCCGTGAGGGGCGGGTATTTAAAGGTGAATTCCAGGGATGAAACCTATTCAAACTACAATGTACATTGGAATCTGCTTGGTTTTAGGGGTATGATACTGAAGAACTTTCATCAATGTGCCCTAACAACATAGAAATATAGCTTATCTAAGTTATTTTATGTGGCGAGCACTGGCCTGTTTACCATGACATCATTATTGTCAATGGCGGGAACACTAGACAGGGAAATGGGTGAATCTGTGTTTTATTTTATGTGAGCAACTCTTATAAATTGTATGCATGTTTACATCTCAACATTTGGCTTAATCACTATCTGGTCAAGGTACTGCGATATATAAAATTAACAGAAAACGATACTTTCATTAAGAAATAGGCCTTGGAAGCGACCTCCCTCGACTCGTGACCAGGATAAAACACTCGAAAACACTGCCTGTATGTTTATTGTTGGCGAGATTGGATTATTTCTTGATGTGCACCACATCTTCAGGACCTTGTTCAATGTTTTGCAGAGCTTGAGTATTGAATTGAAAGGTACTAAATAAGAATAACAGACCTGTCCACGAGCGTGTGTGATTGGGACAAGTATCTAATGTTTACATACAATGTCGTCACATGAATCAGCTGGAACTCTCTCAACTGACGGTCCAGATGCCAACGGCGCTATAAACTAGTATTTTTTTCTGGAGTTCAATGGAATTATATCGATATTGCCCATAAACATATTACAGTATATTCATGCCAAGTTATGACCCTGTAGTAAACTTCGTTTTTTCTTTCATCCCTGTAATTCACCTTTAAGGAGGGGGGCGGGGTTGGAGGAGGTTGTGGTAACCCTGGCCAATGTGGTTGGCAACGCTGGTTTCGATTAGCGGGGTTAAGCTGCGTAGGGTCTGGTCAGTACCTGGATGGGTGACCGCCTGGTACCAGCACAGCAGTTGCTGGATGGGTTGTGGGGCCCGGTACCAGCACAGCAGTAGCTGGATGGATGAACGGCCAGTACCAGCACAGATCAGATGTTGCCACACATACATGGGGTGGGTGAAATTTCCTTGGCTCGCCACCAGGGTCCAAGTAGCCCAGGAGTGTTGAACAAACTCCAATCCCTGTGTAGTTCCGTCTCACTCAGACGAAAATGAGTACCTGGATTCGTTGTGGCTCAAATGAATCCAGGGACCTGATTGATGGTTTCCTGCAACCAATCAAACACACGAGAATGAGAACTTGGTTAGCCAACAGGATTGCTCATAAGTCATTGGGCTGGCTTTCTCTCGTGTTAGCCTTGTCCCACCCAGACGTAAAAGTGGGTACCTGGAGTGTAAAATCGGCTTTGGCATGGTCGTATCCTGGGGTAAATTTGATTACTTGTCTCACCTTTACAATATTCCCTGTCTATCTATGTTCGTCCGTCCTGTCTGTCCTTCCGTTCGTAAAGAACCACAACTCACGCAGGTTGGGTCAAGCCCCAACGCCTTCATCTCCTACTACAATTTATTTCCTCACCCCCTACTACTTCCTCTGTCCCAACTCTAGTATTTGAGGTATTGGGGTGATCAAAATTATTACTTGTCTCACCTTTACTATATTCCCTGTCTGTCTCGGAGGAGGCAGACCGTGACACGAAGCAGTCAAGAGAACTTCTCTCTACAGGCACTACCTACAAGCCTACCATCCTTCTCAAACACCATGGGGGGATAAATGAAGAGATAATTCTTGGACAACTAAGTGTGGTAGAAGCAGCATATATCCAGAGTAAGGAGAATATCAACCACTCTGCCTCTGCACAAATTCACCTGCGGTATCCAGTAGCGTGTACACATATAGTACGCTTACACACAACATCCCAAGCTATTCAGAACTGGAACCAGGTGGTGAATGGAACAGAAGAATTTGGCCGGCGCGGCGCTGAGATGGTAGAAGCCAGGGGAAGAAGAAAGAAGAAGCTGATCAAACAAATAGACTTTTATTAAATAGACCCTAAGGGGCTTGAAAATATTTACTGAGAGAGAAAGAATGGTCTGGACTGACTATCCTGCGTCACTAAATATTTGATGTGCCTTATTGGGCAGACCTTTTCAAAGATGTTTTAGACAATTGATGCAATAAACATTCCAAGAGTTGAAGTATAGCTTTAATTTGGTTTAGAATAGCGGAAGCTATTTAGTTAGAAATAGTGTTAGGTTCTGATAGCCAGATCAATGATAGTTAAATATACGTAGTCATTTCTTAAGAGTCTTTGAGAGGTTATCCGTAGCTTATGTAATCGTTAGATAACGGACATATTGCCTAGCTATCGAATGAGACTAGGTGAATCAGTTGAGTAGACTTTCAAGCATTGTCTAACTCAAAGCTGAGGAATAAGAATTAACATAGAAATACCCACAATCTATGTGAGCTTGACAAATTGGGTTGTGTTAGTGAAACTTAGCTGGAGTAATAGTTAGGAAAGGCAGTCAAGCCTCCCCATTTGGAAACTTCTCTGTTAAAAGCAAACTGCATTATCATTTATAGATATAACCTTGTTGTTGTTGTTGTTGTTCCCCAGGCTGTCTGGCCAAACAGCCCCAAGGTCTCGAGCAAGGCCAAGGCCACAAACGAGCGCCCCCACAAAATCCTCCCTGCTTACCACTAACAAAGCCCGGGTGACCGAAGCCACTCCAAGGCAGGGAGCTGAGGAGGGTGCGGAAACGCCCGGGAAACCTTGTTAACCTTGTTAAAGCATATTATCGATTGCCCGTAATACCTATCAATAAGAAATAAGGACGTACCATATTAAATGCATAGTTCTCCTTTTTAGTTAATAGTTATTGCGCCTTGAGACCGAAGTCGAAGTAAGCCAAACTCTGAATAGCGACCATACAGATAGGTTGTAATGGGAATTTATACTTCCGAAGGACAAGTTATAGTGTCTTGTCGTAAGTATTCAACCCCTTCTAGTTTGAACGTATTTTGACCCAGTTTGAGAACAATTAACTACGAAGAATATTGATTGCCTTTGAGTTTATTAAATAAAATACATACTTCCGAACAACTGTCAAATCATTCCAACCCAAATAGTATAAGTAATTTCTAAATTATATACTACAGTAATAATTACTCAAAACATTATGTGAACACTGTAAACAGAAACATCTAAAGTTAAATAGATATATATATTGTCATATTAAATGAATAGCTTAACCCAAGCTGTACCCGCGACGAGAGAGTCTCGTCACCCTGACAGTTAAGCCCGCGTCATACAGAGGACGAACGTGGGGCGAAAAACTCCCGAATAGGATGACTTGCAAAAAAAATTCAAATTTCAGCCGGTTCGGGTTGATTTGGATCAATTCGGCCAACGATCTTGATTATTAAGGGGACGTTCTGGGGATGTTCATGGGTGTAGGCGATTGATCCGGTGGGTTGGCCAAAAGTTAGTGCATGCGTTAAAGCCCGCGTCATACAGAGGACGAACGTGGGGCGACTAACTCACGAATAGGATGACTTGCACATTTTAACCGAATTCAGCCGAGAGTGTCCCGAAATTTGAAGAAGACGAACATTCCCCGACAATGCCCCGAACGAGTTCAGAATATAAACCGATAGTCAAGAGCGACTTACAACAAAAAACCGAACAACTCCCGAACATGAATCGAACTTAAACCGATGATGCCCAGATCATGAGCCGATTATATCCCAAATCAGCCGACCTTTTTCAAATGAGTTACGATGATCAGCCGACCTTCAACTGATATAGAAGAACCTAGTCCGAACGCCAACCGAATCGGACGAACATCAGACGATCATCACGAATGTGGGAAGACCACCTGTACCTGCCCTATATAACCTGTACCTGCCCTATATAATGGGTGGGCTCACACCCACACCATTCGCAACTCAGTGCTCAAAACGGCAACATGGCAGGCAGGATGAACCTGTGAAATATATATGGGGGTTAGTTAATCAAGACAATGGTGACAGTATGTTATTTATAAAGCATGTTCCTCAAATAATTTCAGTCAGAATATGAGGTAAAGAGTGATTAAGTTTGAGAGTTTCATATTTGTGCTATTGAATACGATGTTCTAGACATTTTAAATGAACAGAATTAAACAGAAACAACATTTAAAATTCCAATTCTTATGGCTTGGTACCACTTTCGCATTCCCACCGCCCCTTTCTCTGTCTCGTCTAGTAGATGAAATTTACAAAGGGAGGAGGATTCCTAGCCTACCGTCCCCAGAAGGAAAAGTAGGACAGTAAAAGAGACCGATAGAAAATAGTAAGTAAAACGTATATATACAGTATAGTACAAATATATAGAACACATATATAAAGAAAAGAAATAGCCTAAAAGTTTCATAAATTGTCGCACACATTATCGCTTGCTTACAGACCGAATGGAATGACCTCTTCCCCTCTATCAATTTACTGTATCTATCTTCTGTATCTAATTATCTTCCTTATTAATGAACATAGTTATTTGTTGTTTCATCTTTTTTTAATCATTGTTTAGTTTCTGATGCTATAGAATGGACAGCGAGCCTGTAATTTAAGAGGAACCGGCCTTTTGCAAGGAAATTTTTCTATCGAAAAATGTACAAATGTATCTTGAAGCAGGGTGTTGGGTGGGTGTTGTTTAAAAGCTTGATGGAGGTTTAGGGAGGAAACTATTAGAATAATAAACAGATACATAAATGAGCTAATAAAAACGGCCTTTATGATGATAAAGGATACAAGCGAATGATTGACTGGGGGGGGGGGGGGGGGGGTGAAGTGTATTGGCATAGATGTTATCTTTATATCTTGTATTTCTTTTAAATTATGCAATTACAAGCAATTTTAATGATAGAGTGTTGATCAAGAATGATCTCCGAACTCGGAGACGTAAGAAATTATGCAGTATATATATATTAAGAACATGGATATCAGAAACTTAACTGAAATGACGGGGCTGAAAGGGAAGGGCAACCCAAATACTGCACAGGTCCTGATGATGTCAGAAGAAGAACCACAAACCATGGTGAAGCTAGCTGCAGTGAAGGAAAGCCGGAGAACGAGAAAGAAGACACAAAGGAAGAGGGAACCCCAGGATTCCCATGATCTACAGCCTGACACAACAACACAGTCTACCCGGCTCGCTTGGTGTAGTGACTAGCGTCTCGGACTTCCACCCAGAAGGCCCGGGTTCGCGACCACGCTCGGCGCGTTAAAGATTTTTCACAAGCACAGAAGTCGTTACCATCCCTCATGAGCAAAGGGATGGGGTAGTAGTACAGGACCCCAATGGAAATACGCCTAATCGGCCTTATTGAGCTATCCTTAGCTAGCTTAGCATGCGCTAGCTTTAAGAACTATTATTATTATTATTATTACCCCATAAAGAGGATCTACCCGTGCTTTAATTCCTGCCGGATTAACACAGTCTACCAATAAAAAGTCCCTCCCTCCGGGACCCCACAGGAGTTCAAGCTCGGACCAATCCCGAGGATGCATACCCGACCAATGGCAGACCCCGGCACATGTACCTAAGGCAGGGAGTCAACAACCACTGCAGGTGTTGTATTGTGAACAAGATTTTATGCAAATGCAGCACCAGGAACCAGGACAATACCTCTACCGATGGAGCCAAGAGAATCACCTCTACAGTACCGCACATGAGGAATGGCAGTAACCAACAAAGAAGAGAAAGGGACAGAATTATAATAAGTAAAACAGGAAATTCCAGACAGCACCAAAATCATTAAAACAATTGTTATGCAGCCATATATGCCTTGTAAATAAATAATAGAGTTTTAAGATGAAAACAATACCATTAGATATGCATTTGTAGTTTAGCTATATTTTTAGAATAAACATTACCTTCGCAATAAAGAAAAAAATTAAATCACCATGTCCTTATGATATCGAAATAGACCAAATCTGGTTCAAATTATAACCCAAATATAGCCTAACTGAAATTGAGAGAAGGTATGCAAGTACCGGTTCCAGTCCTCTGTTAAGGGTACTTCACACAGTCAGGAATGCGAGCTAGAATCACTAGGAGTAATGACTCCTGTTGATTCCTGGGAATACGACCGCGAGTGTCTGAAATTCGCCGTGCACTCATAAGACCGTAGGAGGCAGTGGGAGTGTACCTACGAATCACTGGGAGTCACCAGGAATCATTGGGATAAAACCAGGAATGAAGTGCGAGTTATTGAAAAGTTGAAAATTAACGGTCGCTTTCGGATTACTGTAATATACGAGTCGATAGGAGTAATACAGGAATCACTGGGAGTTAGATAGGAGTCACTGAGAGTCACCGAGCATCACTGGGATTTGTTAGGAATGAGATGTGAGTATGCCAGGCATGGCCCCCATTGTGTGTTTGACCCTAAAATTGAAATTAATTTTTCCTCAAGTATGTCTCTTGTAGGCTATACCTACAGTCCTCTAATATCATCATTAAGTACAATGACTGTATTCATACATCATTACAGACATTAATATAATACGATAAGTCTGTATTATTATGTACCGTAAGGTCATGATATCAATGCTTACTATACTTTACGAAACAAATATATTTAAATTACAGTATTGTCTAAATAGTGGATAGTTAATCCTTCCCACCTTCTTGTTTTCATTCGTTACCGAGTTCTGTAATATTTCATACGATTACCTAATATAGGCAACACTTATAGGTTGTGTTAGTTTGCCTAGGTTAGGTCAGGGGAGTTGCAGAACTTCTAGATTATTAACCAGCGACTACAACTGCCCCTAAACAACCAAGCCATGATTACGCTGGCTCAAAGTCTACCCCGGTGACTACAACGCCCCTCGAAGTAGTAATCCAAAAGTCCACTCTCCACCACCAAGCGAACTTGACATTTCAAAACACATACAAACACGTATCCACCATTCTCGTTATGTTAGGTAAGGGGAGTTGCAGAACTTGTAGACTACAAGTAGGGTATTGTAACATTGACCATACATTGTTCACATTATTAATTACCTCAACTACCGTAATTTCCTTCTCTACACACAATCACTGGGTGAATACAATGTCTTGTGGGAAATTGTACTTACACAGGTTACCTTACCTTTGGATACCTTTGGATGTGTTCGCCGCTCTTCTAGCATCACCAATACTAGGCCTATTTATAATGTTTGACCAAGAGTAGGTAGTAGGGGTAGGCAGCCCCGCCCAGGGAAGTACTACCGCCAAGGTTTCGGGAGACTCAGGGAATAGCCTGAATTCCATTTTCTCTCCCAGGCCTTGGTAGCTGGACACATATCTTTCTGCCTCACACATCAGGGGTATCAAACATACACATCCAACTTCACGACATTGCCCTACATTGCTATCCTCTATCCATAAAACACTACTCTTCCCACTACATATCATACATGTAACACCATACACCTTACCCAATAAACATGGCAGTACAATTGTTAAGAGCAAACCTGGTGGTCCCTCGGATATCCACCCCCGGCAGGGTTGGGTCATTGACACAGGGCCCTCCCGGTCGTCATCATGCGACTGTGTCAAGAGCATTGCAACGTCCCAAAGCTGCTCGTCGGTGCAGCTTTTTCTTTAGCAATATAAGGGGACTTCACTCTAACATCAATTCTGTACACCAATTTCTTCAAGCAGAATCCCCTACTCTCCTTTTTTTGACAGAGACTCAAGTAACATCCACATCTGACACGTCTAGATTTAATTTTCCAGGTTATCAACTGCTCCAAAATTTCAGACCTAAAGGAGGTGTATGTTGCTTCGCAAAATCTGAAATTGCCGTGGAGGAGGTTACTAGTTTCAATTGTCCCTATTTTGATTATTCTATTTACAAATTAATTTCTGCTGGTAAATTTAAATACATATGTTGCATCTACCGTTCCCCAAATACTCCTCCAGAGCAAAGTCTTTTTGATTCTCTGTCCTCACAACTCCGTGTCCTCAACTTAAATGCTTCTTCTGAAATCACTGTGTTGGGTGATTTTAATGTCCATAATGTTGAATGGCTCACTCATTCAGCCAGGACTGATGATGCTGGTCTTGAATGTGAGCTATTTGCAGACTCATTTAATCTCACTCAACTAGTCAACCAACCCACCCGTGTACCAGATAATCCTAATCATAATTCCCACCTACTGGACTTATTTTTAACAACCAATTCAGAAAATTATGATGTTACAGTGAGGTCCCCGCTTGGATCTTCTGATCACTGTCTGATACAGGCCACCTGTCTATCACCTACCACACCTTCCCACTCTGAACCTGTTTTGGTGACTAAATGGCATTACGATAGGGCAGACTGGGAGGGTCTTCAAGGTTTCTTTATTGATATTCCCTGGACCTCTTTCTTTTCTAATGATGCACACTCCACCTTGAGCCACATGCAAGATTTTGTAAAAATTGGAATGGAAACTTTTATTCCTCATCAAAAGTACAGTAAAAGATCTAATTCACCTAAATGGTTTGACCATAATTGTGCTAGAGTAACTGAACAAAAAGCAATAGCCTACAATGCATACACAAGATCAAAAACACATGAAGCCTTTAATTACTTTAGAAACATCAGAAATCATGCCAAAACTGTATTAAACCTAACTAAATCAAACTTTCTCCACAAGCAGGCAAATAAACTTCTAAATAATCCAAATGATAACAAAATATTTTGGTCTACTCTTAACTCATTTAAATCCAACTTCACTACTGCTTCATCCATTCCACCATTAAAATCTCCGACTGGCAATCTTGTAAGTGACCCACGAGGTAAAGCTAACCTTCTTGCGGATATTTTCTCCACCAACTCAACCTTAGATGAAATAAATCAAGATGTCCCTGTACTTAATTTTAATTTGCCTGAAATTCCCTCACTTAAGATCCACACCAGACATGTCAAAACTATTTTGCAGAATCTCTCGGTAGATAAGGCTCCTGGTCCAGATGAAATTCCTCCAATAGTACTTAAGAATTGCTCCTTGGTGCTCGCTCCTGTATTGGCAAAATTTTCCGTCTGTGTACTCATACCTCATGCTTCCCAGTACCCTGGAAAGAAGCAAACATCCATCCAGTTCCTAAAAAAGGTGCCTCTTCAGATCCATCAAACTACAGACCAATAGCTATAACTTCCACTCTTGGTAAAGTCTTTGAAATTATATTAAATAATCACATAATTAAGCATCTTGAGAATAATAAATTAATCAGTGATAGGCAATATGGTTTTAGACGATGTCGATCAACTGCAGACATGCTTTGCCTTCTTACGCATCAAATCAACCAAGCTACAGACCAACATGGTGAAACACATACAATAGCACTGGATATATCAAAGGCATTTGATAGAGTCTGGCATCAATCCTTATTGTCGAAGATGTCACACTACGGCCTTGCATCATTAGTTCCACTAGTTTCTTCTTATCTTCATAACAGAAAAATACGTGTAATGGTAGATGGCCTTTATTCTCAATTTCACTCAATAAATGCTGGTGTTCCCCAGGGATCAGTTTTGGCCCCAATTCTGTTCCTCATTCATATCAATGATCTCATATCTACCACTCATAATCCAATACATTCCTACGCAGATGACTCAACACTCCACAGTTCCTTCACATTTACCTGTGATCTGCCTTGCTTAGGCCAATCGGCTTTCTGCAGACTCCCATTTCTTATGTTCTTATGTTCTTACCAATTCTTTCACCCAACCCGATCTTATAAATTCAAAAATAAACACTGCAATTTCTCTGAACCAGGACCTTTCTAGAATTAATGGATGGGGACAAAAGAATCTAGTTTCCTTTAATGCACAGAAAACCAAGTACATTCAATTTTCTAACCGACAGAATCTCACTGACTCCCATATATTTTTTAATGATGTAAATATTCCCACTTCCCCTAGTATTGACATTCTCGGTGTAACATTAACTACTAACTTGAGCTGGACACATTATGTTTGAAGCATTGCTAAGAATGCCTCTAAAAAACTGGGACTCCTGTACAGAGTTCGAGAATTCTTCACTGACGAGCAGTTGGCCGTGATATATAAAAGTCATGTGCGTTCTCAGATGGATTACTGTTCACCTCTGTGGGGTGGAAGTGGAGTGGTTGCATTGAGGCAGTTGGACAAAATTCAAAATAAAGCTATTAGATTAATCAATAACCCTGCAATCACACAGGACCTTCCTACATTATCCATACGAAGAAACGTTGCATCCCTTGCATTATTCTACAGATATTTTCACAGCAATTGTTCCGAGGAACTTGCTTCAATTGTGCCGCCTCTCCACATCTTTCCCCGTAGAACTAGGGCAGCTGAGAGCGCCCATGAATTTACACTTTCTCCTCCACAATGCAGAACTTCTGCTTATCAGAATTCATTGATCCCCAGAGCTACTGCTCTTTGGAATTCACTTCCCTCGAATTGCTTTCCACAAACTTACAATCTACAAATGTTTAAATCCAGTTGTTACAAACATTTTATGAATGGAGGATGCCTTTAGGCACATGGACCTTTTTGTTTTATCTGTGTTTTTCCTTCCTCCGTTCATTGTCTCTTAAAAAAAAAAAAAAAAAAAAAAAAAAAAGTTAACTACCCGTATACTGTATATTATACTTTCACGTGAGAAGTATTACAGGTTTATATGAATAATATATTTATTAAAGGGTACTTCACACAGTCAGGAATGCGAGCTAGAATCACTAGGAGTAGCTGAAAATTGGGATTCCTGGGCCTATTCGCTGTAAAAATCGATGACTCCTAGTGTCTCTAGCGATATCCTAGTGATTCCTGTTAGACTCCCAGTGACTCCAAACCAGTCGCGGGCGATTAGCCCTGTCCGACAAAATGTTCACCATGTTTAAAGTTCTCGCCGCGAGTCGGACCACTCCCAGTGATTCCTGGTGACTCCCCAGTGACTCCCAGTGAGTCCTGGTGATTCTCGGTGATTCGTATCTGATTCGCGGACAGGTTTCGGTTTCAGTTTCAGTTCTCACCAGAATCACCAGGACTCACTGGGAGTCACTGGGGAATCACTGGAAGTCACCAGGAATCACTGGAAGTCACTTGGAGTGGTTCGACTCGCGGCGAGAACTTTAAACACGGTGAACATTTTGTCGGACAGGGCCAATCGCCCGGGACTGGTTTGGAGTCACTGGGAGTCTAACAGGAGTCACTAGGATATCGCTAGAGTCACTAGGAGTCATCGATTTTTACAGCGAATAGGCCCAGGAATCCCAATTTTCAGCTACTCCTAGTGATTCTAGCTCGCATTCCTGACTGTGTGAAGTACCCTTTAGACAAGCCTGTCTCTATAGTCGAGTCCAGCAAGGGCGGCGAACTAGAGGTGTGGAGGAGCCAGGAGTGAACTTCTCTATTGTCCGTGAGAGAGGCAGCTCCCTTTGCCGTCCAGCCAGAGGAAGACCTATGAGTCCTACGCCGGCTAGTTTCTCCCTCTTGGAAATTACTTCTCCTCTACCCCATACCCTAAGTGTCTCTATGTGTTTTAAGTGTTGTGAATTATTGTGAAGGTAATATTGAATATGTGAGTGTTCAACTTAATTTCTGCCTAGATCTTCGTTCGAGGATTTCCCTTGTCAATCTACTACACGTGTGAAATTTATCTAATTCGATCTACTCAGTGAATTTATAGAAGTGCGATATTCTATCTGTGTAATTCGTTACTCGCATTTAAATAATCAATGTTTACATATGTTGTATAGTCATTATTCCACGTGTTTATCAGTGAATACTCCCAGATTCTATTATTGTGTTATTATTTGTTGTGTGTCCAAGTCGAAGTGAAGTGTATAACGAAGGCTATATTCCTTCTAAGTGAACCTCATATTTAATCTCTTTATTCAACACTTTATTTTATCTATTTAACCATAGAGTACTAGTAAAGTCGCCCCCCATTTTTGAAAGTAAAGAACCCGTCCGTCGAGTTATAATAAATTAATTTCAATTTACCTATTTTCATTCCTTTTGTGAATAGTTTAACCATATACGTTGCTCGGGTCTTATAATTCTTTCACCACTGATTGAGGAAATCAGATTATTTAACCTCCATTCATCACGCCTATATATTCGGCTAGTGATACATTACTACTTCGTTTGGTAATTTCTTAATATAACTTTGTTTTCATTATATACAGCGCTACCTCGTTCTGCGTTCATCAGTAGTTTGTTAATCTAATTCAAGCCTACTTGTCTTAGAAATTATACCGCTATAGTTTATTCACTCTGTTTAATAGTGAATCTGATTTCCATACTCCGTGAAAGTATAGCTCATTTACGATCGAATTGATTTTTCGTGCTTCGTGTGAGTAAATATTCACAAAACCATTTGGATAGGTAAAAGCCTATTTAAATTATCTTTCCTTAAGACCTAAGGCGAGGTTAACTTTTCCTTAGTGTAACTAATCTAAAAGTAAATTTAACTTGACATCAGTCCGTTTGACCTAGACTCTCCTTGAGCGGTTCCTTTAATCATCTACCTGTGCGCGGTATCCCTTTGACCCCTGACCCCGTGTATTTTCACACCTCTCGAACTGTTGGACCGCCAGAGTCATACCCTAGTTAATATACTCTGCGTTAGACATTTCGCCCACATAATATTTGTAATTGATCTTATTTATTTGTATGTATCATTATGTGTCCTATGCATTTACCCATTCATTACTGACTGTAAGTGACAACCCAATATTAACTAAAGAGTAAAATCTTTTCAACTCTTTTGAAGTCACCTGAATTCGAGTTCTGCTCTGTAGTAGCACCTCGGATTGTAATTTATATGTACCTCAATATAGTGAATAAATACGAGTATATCTTTTCCTGTGTGTTTATTGTGCTTACCGGAGTGTGATTGAAGCAATATTAAAAGTACTATTCATAAAACCAGATATGTTCCTGTTGAGCATATTCAGAATCTAAACAGTTGAAATAAGGGTGGATATAATATATATAACACAGCTGGTAAGAATAAGCATCCAGCATAACATTAACAAGAATAGATTGTACAAATATACCAGTATCGTGCATGAATCAGTCACAGGAAAGGCGGAAGGGCTTCTCTACTAGGTTAGTTAGCGTCAAGTATTCTGTAGTTTGAAAGTAACAATTGAACGGTAAATATGATAATTGCAGTTACTATTATCACTAGTAGTATTTGTAACAGTATCAATTAATATTTGCATTACTAGTAAAATGATGACATTTACTGCACTGTCTACCCAATAAGCATTCAACATCAGGCCTGACATCCCAGAGGAACTCTTAGAAGCCATAGCGCTGGGAGACATTGTGAGTGAGATGGCCGAACTTTACATTGTCAGTGGGAAATGATATATGAGTAAAACTAGATTAAACAAATAATATACCTCTAAACAAACAACACCAGGCTGGATATCCCTGAAAATTCCCAATAAATCAAGGAGATGGGAGATGTTGGGAGTGGAGAGATTAACAAAATGTCTATTGGCAGAGAAAAATACATATATACATACTAAACAAAATATACAAATCAATTCTAACTTACCTGTAGACGGTCAACATCGGGCCTTATGTCCCTGAAAAACTCATAGAAGTCATAGCGCTGGGAGACGTTGCGAGTGAAAATATGTCCGAATTTACCATCGGCCGTGACTTCCACGGCAATGGGCACCTGCTGTCCATTAGAAGATACGATCCATCTGGGGTCTAGAAGAAGACATTAAGCACATAATAGCAAAATTTGGCCTTAAAATCTGTTATTACAAAGGATTATTCTGATATTATAATATTCTGACATATCTTTCATATTATATGTAATATAAATGTCTTGATAGCGTAATGCATAGTGCGCGGAATTTCGATGTGAGTATCCTAGGTTCGAGTCCTCGGAGTGCCACATTTATTTCTTGATTTCATTAATTGAGTTTAGATGTGAAGTTGGTTGGTGTAAAAAAACATAATGATACAAAGGTCCGTCAACATATTCAGCAAATTTAGTAAAAATCCATAATTATATTTAACTATGTGCTGAATTACGAACAAATAGAAAAACATAAACAATCACACAACCAATATAATGTGATGCATTTCTACTCATGTGCAGGGTTATAAATACATCTATGTATAAATGTGAGTGACAGACAACTCAACCAGTAAACCATTTCAACCAGTAGATCTCAACTTAACCAATACCATTAGGTTAGGTTAGCTTAAGTTGGGTTAGGACAGAAGTTGGCCCTAGTCAACGTAAAATGTTGCAAATTACGAGGCAAAGTAGACAACCTGTGACGTTAATGTTAACTTTCCGTTACTTGGCTACATGAATGTTTACACCCTAGGATATAAATTGTTGCTTTATTTTGTCAAAGCTGCTCCGAACTGAATTGAATCTTTTCATTATTCTTTATTAAATATCTACATTTCGGAAGATCGTTAGTGCTATTTAAGGGTTCATATTGGCTCATGATTTGTGTCTTAGAGTGTACATACTCCACAATGGGATGTATTTTTTGTTCTATGTGGATGAGGGAGACAAAAGGCAAAACTGCCTGTGACGAGTGCCTCCCCCAGAGTTAAAAGAGTGACAGGACCACAATCAAGGAATGTTCGAGCCAAAATGTCTGGACACACAAAATTTGAAGCAATTTAAGTCATAGGATGAGGGAAAGATGGATTCAAGGAGAGAGTTCCAGAGCTCAGCTGTTGAATAGAAGAAAGATTGGGAGTATCGTTTCCCTCTTGAGTTGGAGAGTTGCACAGAGTATGGGTAGGATTGCGTTGCGAGATGGGTATACGTACCCTACGTAGAGGAGGTGGTATACACTGAGAGAGCTCTGAAGAACACTGATTATTGTAGTAGCGGTAGAATAGCGAAAGAGATGCAACATTGCGGCGAAGAGAGAGAGATTGGAGAGAGTTGGTGAGTGGACCGGAGTTAATGATACGAAAGGCTTTCCTTTCTACTTTGTCTAGAAGTGCTGTGTGAGAGGATCCTCCCCACACATATAAAGCAAGAAGCTGTGCAAGAGTAAAGAACCCCTTGAGGCAGTTGAGCACACCCAGCTTCTGGGAGGCCGCCTTAGCAAGACTGGTAATATGGTCCTTCCAAGAGACAGCAGAAGAAAAAGAGACACCGAGAATAGTGAGAGAAGATGAAGGGTTGATATTTGTATGGTTGAAGTATAAGGGATAGTCCTCTGGGAGTTCACAAAGGGTAGATAGAATGGAGAAATTGGGTTATGGAAGCATATAAGGCAACAAGGTTTTCTCTACCCCAATCAGAAATGGTAGTAAGATCAGAAGATAAGTTTTGTATGGCTTCATTATGTATTTTTATGTGGGATTGCTTGCTGGAGCGTTCTGGGAAACTAATTGAATAGTGTAAGGTAGAGTTGTCTACATATGAATGGATAGGACTGGAGGTACAGTTGAGAAGATAATTTATGAAAATTAGAAAGATAATTGGAGATAGGACAGAACCCTGAGGAACACCAGAGTTGATTGGATGAGGAAGTGAACGATGGCCGTCCACAATGGAAGGAAAATTAGTACATTTTTCCTGTAAATCCATCATACTATGTTTCCTTCCATACAAATATTTCGGCTTAGATACAAGTTCATGGGGTCAACAGTTCATGACTCCTTGAACGTATTGAACACAGATTGACCTTAATTGCTTCCTAGCAAATTAGATAATTTAATGTTTCATAAGGTCTAGTAAAATGCGGTATCCATGTGATATCGTACTAAAACAATTATTGTCATACTGCTTGATAGTGCTTTGATATACTCTTGACACTAGCTACTTGACATTAGATACAGTAAGGTCGTGGTAGTATCTATACACTGGCAGTTCCCGAAAGAATTATACATCTATTAGAGCCAGGCTCTTAATTTTCATTAATACTGCTACTATATTAATGACGAACAATGGCTAAGGAACTGAGTGTTGATTTATGAACGGGAACTTAACATCAACCAGTTTCATAAAACTTGTTATTTATTTCTATATATTTATTAGTGGCCCCTCCATCATTGACGAACATGCCTATTACATAAGGCATCCTCTTCAAACACTAATCCGCCGTAGTTTTGAATCTACCGCGCAGAGCATTTAAAAACTGAGGAGCCTTCATCATGAGCGCACGCGACCTCACTCATGGCTTCAGTCATTATGAATTGGGTTCTCACTACGAAAAAACTTCGTAAAAAATAAAAACAAAAAGAAAATAAGAATAACTATCCAATAAGCTTTCCATCATATCGTGGATGTACTTGTGTGGATCTCTGACCAGACGCTGATTCAGGCGTCATTCCTCCTTCTCTGCTCTGCGTTCAGCCTGCCCGGACGTGCCTCCCCACGCTCCGCTAGTTCCGCATTCGTTGCGTCCCTAGTGAGTTTTTTCTCATTTGTTTACTCCAGGATGTATCGAGTAAGGTTAGGATAGGCGTAGCAGGAGTGTCCTGGGCTGGTTGCCCGCAGTGCAGTGTATTTTGGGTCGAGTGTATGGGGCATCTATTTCGGATGTACCCTCGTGGTCCCGTTGTGGACATGTGAACTTTTTCACAGTTGAGTTAGTTTGTGATGCAGGCGGCTTTCACTACGCGTTAGTTAGTGCTGCCTTTTATCTTTCTGATGAGGTAAGCTTTGTTTCTGACGTTCCCAGCGTATTTTTCTTCACTTAGTGAAGTTTTTTCTGGGTCCCGAGTCAGTCTTCCCTTGGTCGGAAGTATGTGCTACGGTGGTGTGTTGGCGGTGGTTCCTGTTGTGATATTTCCAGTGTTTGTGTATATTTCAACTTTTATTATGCCGTCTACCTAGGCCTAGCCAGCCGCTCGTAGCTTTGCCACATGTACTAGTGTTATTGTTTATTATTTATAAATATGCCCTACTGTGTCATGTGTATCCGGGTTTTAGTTGTGTATTGGCTAATTCCTCGGACTATAATTGTTTCCTGGTTTAGTTGTGTATTGGCTAATTCCACGGATTATTGAGTGACCTTGGGGTTGTCGTGCGTGGCTCTCCTCGTGTCTCTTGTTGTTCAGATGGTGTCTGTTCAGGGTGGGTTGCCTTCCGGCGGGGTTTTCTCGGTTTCACCATGAAAATCCCGGCCGCGAGCCGTGTTGGGCCACACGTGGTTGTTAACACTGGCTTGTTTCCCCGGCGTTGGGGTGTCTGTGGCTCTCCAGGACTGCGTCTCTGTGGGTGCCTGGTTTCAGGCCTCCTTTGATTCCCGGCGGGATGGCTGTTCCCATCTATAAACGTTGTTCATGCGGACATACGTTATGTAGTTTTTCTACCCGGTTTTACAAAAACCACATGAAAAACCTAGCTGTTGTTTTAGGCTTTCCTCCCCGGCGATCTTTTACAAAGAAGTGGGGACAGGAACTTATGGGGTTAACGTTTGGACATCTCACCCGGCGGGTGCACCTGGGTAGGGTGGGATGAACGACTTATGTCTTTCAGTTAGTTAACCAATCCATTTTAGTGATACTATGTGTATCGCCGCCTTTACTCTTACGGCGATTGAAGGTTCAAATTAGGTTATATATCGATTCTTCTCACCCGGCGGGTGCTCCGAGGTGGAGGAACTAAGGAATTTACAAAATTCGATTTCGATTTAACCACTTAATTTAGTGATACAATTCGGTATCGCCGCCTTCAAACTTACGGCGATCTTTTGTGACAATTCGTTAGACATCAGATCTCGTATCATCCTGCCCTGTGCTATTCTACTAAAATATTTCAAGGGCCGGCGTCTTTATGGGGGGTTGCTTTGTTACAAAATTGAATCTTGAGACAGTCACCACCACCAAGAGACTATAAGCGCCATGCTGGACCGTTATTATATCAGAGGGTATTCTTCACTTTCTTTAACAAAAGATTTGTTTAGATTTTCTGAACCCCGCCGCGTAGCGAGCTGTGTTCTTTGTGTCATTACATCTCGTTACCCGGCGGGTTATTAACACTTGTGTGCGAACATGTTGGGTTAACCTTATGAGCATTAATTCCTGGAAATTTTATTTTTTTCCAGAGCTGAGCTCCGGCGGACCAATACAGACCCGGCGGTAGTTTTCTCCCACCAGTCTCTGTCATGGCTACCGTGGCCCTAGTTTTTGCTTTGTGCACTACCCCTGCTTGTGCTGGTATCCCTATTTTTGCGCATACCCGTTGCATAAGGTGTGTTAAATGTCTAGACCGTTCAAGGGGTCTCTGGGTTATGCGTAATTGTTCTTTTTGCTCCCAATTAGCTATAAAGGTCCTTTGTGATAATGATAAGACCGCGGCGGTAGCGTTGAGAGAGGTTAGGCAACAGATGTCAGCCTACACTACCATTGTTACGCATAAATCACTTCAATGTGACAACGTCCCACTTTGGGATATATTGCTCTCCGAACACCCTCCCCCTAAACGTTCCTCTAGAGTCACGAGTATTAAGCCGGCGGAGACTGGTCAGGGTTCTGTATCCTCTGCTGCTACACCTAAACGCCCAAGAGAGCCTACACCCCCGGTATCCGCCTCCTCGTCTCGGGCGAGATCCCGGTCTAGGTCTCCTCTTAGACACCAGTCATCTAGTCGTGCCTCTTCACCGGCGAGTAAGAAGAGTAGGACGGAAGGTTCCACCAGTGGTCACGGCGAGGATTCCTCCAGATCTAAGAATAGTTCGCGGTCACACCGTAGCCATAAATCCTCTAAAAAGGATTCACATAAACGGAAGTCCTCTCGACATTCACCAACTTCTAGTGCATCTCATCGTACCTCTACCCCAGACAGAGTTTGTGTTAAGGCCCAAGAGTCCAGTGCAGCGCCTGTCCCAAAAGAGGATTTACCACTTAATATTTTAACCCTGGAATTGGAAAGTTCAGGGGGTTCAGTAATTGAGAATGTTTCAGACTCTCAAGAGAGCGTAGGCCAGGGCCTCGGTGTTTGGCGGTTTGCTCAACCAGGGTCTGACCACCCACGTCCGACTCAAACGAGTCACACAGTAGCCGATGTCCACAGGGACGCGGCGATCCCATCCTCTATCCCAGACTTATCTTGGCAACAAGGTACCCCTGCCTCGGCGGGGTCGTCTCAGGAGGATCAGGAGGAGAAAGACGAAGTTTCTATAATTTCGGAGATGGAAGGACAAGGGTCAGGCTCAGGCTTGGACGCCGCACAGGATACTAATGATTCACCTGTAAGTTCTTCATCAAACCAGTTTGTTACGGCACAAGAAATTAATGGGCTGCTTACTCATGCTTTATCTAAATTTTTTGGCCAACAACAGGAAAACCCCACAATGGACTTGGGGGCTCCCAAGACAAGTTCTACGGTACGGCCTCTGATGACTTCGATTGATTTATCTAAGATCCCTAACCCTCCCACTCTGTTAACCTCAGGGATCACTAGGCCTGCTACGGCGGCATTGACAACTTCAAATGTCAGGGTCATAACGGATGTCAATCCACCCCCTCTAGACAAAGCGCCTCTTCGAAAGGTAGCTATGCCCTTACTTTATGGGCCAGACGAGTCATGGGTTCTTTTGAACTCCTCTAAACCAGAGCTTGCCCAACCTACTTTGTCAAGGGAACTCCCGGTACCGCGTGAGTGGGTCATCCAGGGCAATAAGTCAAAGAAATTAAGGGCCGTGGATAGTTTGGGTAATGTTCTGGACGTAAACATCAAGGCTATACCTAGTTATTATCACCAAGATTATTTTGTGTATGCTTCTAAGCCTGCTTTACCCCCTGTCTCAGCTTCAAAACTATTTTCAGACTGGTCTAAGCTGGATGGGTTTAATGGTATTAAGACTCTGTCAGCTCTCACTCCTGAACTAGATTTACAGACCGTCACAGACGACGCAGCTAATCCAGTTTTGAAGGTGGGACAGTTGGGACCAGGACCTTGGGTAGATTGGGAGGTAGAGGCTCAAAACTTTGCAACCACTTTCACTTCTAAATCTTCCCACCAGATACCTCAGGATACTCATTCATGGTTCTCCATGCCGGTGGGTTCTGCCGGCGGAGTCCCGTCAGCTTTGTTTTCATTTCTAGCTGCCCCTAAGATTAATCTTTGTGAGCTGAAGGACCCGTTCACTACCCCTACCCCTACTCACCTAGACAGAGAATTTAGGCTACGGGGAAAAGCTTTTCGCCTGTTCTCGCAGTACATAGTATCTCAGCAGGTGGCTAAGTCTTTACTACGGTCCACTCAGGCAATCGCAGATGCGGATGCTCGAAGATCGGTTGAGTTATCCCGGCGACTGATTCTTCAGTCGTCAATCCAATCCTTGGGTGACATACGTACCGCCTTGCTTGAGGCGGTACGAGCACGACAAGATCTTAGGATGTCGTTAGTTCGCAAGCTACCTGATCGCATTGCTAATCAGGTGGTTATGTCACCAGTGCTTACTCCCTCTTTAATGACCCCTGAAGTGTGGCGAACAGTGTTCAATATGGCACAGGCCGTTAAGCACAGTCCCACCCCTTCTAAGAAACCTGCATTTAACTTCCCCAAACCCAGGCCTACTACTAAAGCTCAGCCAGGGGGATCTAAACATTTTCTTCCGCCTAAGTCCTCCCACTCCCCCCAGGGTCAGTACAGGCATAGACAGAGTAGGTTTTCAGGTCAGAGAGGACGCGGCCAAAATAAACCAGGTCAGGGCCAGTCTTCGGCCAACACCAGCCAGCCGGCGAAGCGTCCAGCACCAACCCCACCATCAAAAAACTAAAGTCTCTCTCACTCCCGGCGCCTACCTTAAGGCCGGAGGAACCGAGGGTAGTACAGCCGGCGAACCCTTGTCTGCTAACTGGGTCGTTCCGAACGTGTCACCAAGCATGGCCGTTAAACACTTGGGCACGGATGGTGGCACGCAAAGGCATCACTTGGCAGTGGCTCCGGCGACCTCGATTACGTCAGCCGACAACGGCGAATTTTGTTTCTTTAGAGGTGGAGTCACTAGCCCAGGAAATGATTGCCAAGAATGTCATCATCCCGGTCCCCCCAAATTACCCTGTATTCACGTCCAAACTATTTTTGGTTCCCAAAAAGGACAGTGTTCAGATGAGGCCGGTCGTAGACCTGTCTTATCTGAATCTTCACATTCACAACGAATCTTTCAGAATGTTAGCAGTACACCAAATCAGGCTAACACTTCCGCCGGGAGGTTGGATGTGTTCACTAGACCTGACAGACGCCTATTGGCACGTATCGGTCAACAAAAGATTTCAAAGGTTTTTGGCCTTACGGATCAGGCACCAAAATTTTTGTTTTTCAGAGGATGCCGTTCGGCTTGAACCTGGCACCTCGATTATTCACAAAACTAGTCCGGCAAGCCCTGATGCCATTGTTAAAACAAGGGATCAGAGTGTTGTGGTATCTGGATGACTGGCTGGTGGTGGCAGAGACACAACAATTATGCATAAAACATGTCAATATCATTTTAAATCATGTCAAAACTCTAGGCTTCAAGGTAAATCTGGTAAAGTCAAACCTTGTTCCCTCACGAGTAATTCAGTGGATAGGGCTGGTCTGGGACACCGCCGCTCTCACTCTGAGTCAGAGTGTGGACAATCGCAACAGGTTTCGCAGGAAACTGTTCAGGTTTCTTCACAGTCTGACTACAACGCGAAGGGTCTGGGAGTCTCTGGTCGGCTCTCTCAACTGGATTTAACTAACTGTCAAGTTGGGCCGGTTGAAAGTAAAACGATTAATATTGGAAGGCAACAAATATTTCCCGCTCTTACCGGCGGGAAAATTATGGCCCATCCCGAAATTAATCCACACCTTACTAGCGGTCTGGGCGAAGAGGGAAACATTGCACTCAATAATGTCATGGACCTCTCCTCCACCAACGGTATGGGTAGACACGGATGCGTCAGGCACAATAGGGTGGGGATTTCAGTCAAATCAGGGGCACCAGGGTCAGGGGCTTTGGTCCCACTTAGAAATCTCTCACATCAATGTCAAAGAATTACTAGTCCCCTTGTATTTCCTTCAGGCTCACGGCCCGGCGTTACGGGGCAAGTCGGTGGCCTTCAGAATGGACAATCTGAATGCAGTCCACTGTATTCAGAAACAAGGGTCAACGAGGTCAAGGAAGTTGCTAAACGTGTCGGAAGAGATTTTTGCTCTAGCCAACAGTCTAGATATTTATCTTCACGCATCTTATCTCCCAGGCGTAGCGAACGTCTAGGCAGACGCTCTGTCCCGGAGACAGAGCACGACAGTAGAATGGGAGCTCAAGCAACCCATTTTCAACCTAATGATTGCAGAGCTCTCCCATCCACAAGTGGATCTTTTTGCGTCCGAGGAGACTCACAAACTCCCTCTATACCTCACCCGCCGGGCGAAAACGCCGGCAGGGGGGCCAGACGCCCTAGTGACAGACTGGAACAGATGGAGCTCCATCTATCTGTTTCCACCGCCAGATGCGTCACTAATGTGCCACGTAGTGAACAAACTACGAGATTATCGAGGCTTAGTCTCGCTAATCGCGCCACTGTGGCCGGCACAGTTGTGGTACCAGCAATTGAAAATGTGGTGCCCGGACCCGGTATCGCTCCCGGTCGGTTATTTCCACTTAGACACGATTGGCAACCTAGCGACCTCGCTGACTTTTGCATTATGGACATTCAGGAGGCCAAGTGGCTAGCACCATACGGTAGAGATGTGACCAATAAATTACTCAATCAATATACTCAGTCTACAAAACGACAGTATCAATCACATTGGCAAGCCTTTACTTCTTGGATCGTTAGGACAGAACAAACTGTACCCTCAGTGGCATTAGTTTTTAATTATTTGAATTATCTGTTTGAGCAGAAACGTTTATCTGTGGTAACATTAAAAAATCACTTAACTGCGATTAGAGTGCCCTTTTTAGACCTTACGGGTCTTTCCATACCGGTAGCGGAGGAAACAGGTTTTATGAGAGCATGTTTTAAAACTCCGCCCACCTCCCCGTCAGCTCATGCCTACTTGGTCTCTGGACAAAGCTTTGTCTTTGCTTC
>CM064483.1:29047216-29174716 GCA_032716605.1 Paralithodes platypus | reverse complement strand
CCTGGGCAACATGCCCGGTATATATGACCAGTGTCCCTGTCACCCCAGGCCCAACCGCTAGCCGCTGAGCCTACGTCGCTAGCCACAGAGCCTTTGCCATCATCTATATCATAGGCCAAGACAGGTCCCGGATGACCGGAGAAAAGGAACTAAGACAGTGATTGGTTGAGGGAAGATACACGAAGACAAATTGCAGCAGATTAGCTCTCAATCATCCAGCAGAAAGAGGACCAGGATTTCCCAATAAGAGTTAGTATTACTTGGCACCCTACAAACCAACAACTCTCTCCCTCCTTTCCTCTGCAACTACAGCAGCCTCCTCTCCTTGCCTCTCCACCACCATCACCACAATCACCTTTGACCCCAACTTATGAGCCTAGCTGACAAGACATGCCAGAGGCAGAATTTCCGGAAGTTTGAGATACAGCCGTGATCACTATCCCCGATTGTTGCGAGGAGTGTGCGATTCCTCAAGAAGCTAGTCACCCCATTCCCAGACGAATACTTCATGCAACTAGAGGAGGAGTGGAAAGTCAACCTGACCAATACACTAAGGAAGTGAAAAGAGGACGACGTGGAATACAACCAGTGGCATAGGAGTTTACCCGGAACGTGGAAAAGCTCTGTCCGTGCAACATGTGATGCAGAAGTCGACACAAAGTGAAGTCAAACCCTTGATGTGAGATGGCACAGTCCGAGGCAAGCAGACATCTCCTGCACAGCAATGAGAACCCTGTTGCGCAACTGTGGTAAGCAGACTTCGGCCTAAGGTATGGCTGGCCCACAAGTATGCAGTTTGAATACTATAAGACACCAACTGGAAGGAGCTATGAGATCACGTGATCCTAGCAAGAAGAGCATACAACCATCTACCGAAAGTACAAGCCCCAGCACAGGTGAGTACTAAAACATAGAATTGTGGGCCGCTCCTAGTGACCCCCTGTATTGTCCCAATATGAAGCTCTCCCATGGTGACCGTAATAGTTAAACATTGTGTCCCTTTTGTGTTAATCGCCTTAACGTAGTAATTACCTACCTAGTGAAAGAGATTAATTTCCTTCAATAACTTCCAACCACTAAGCCCCCATACCCTCTTGCATCGGTTCCCTGTACATGTCTGTATGCGTGACTCTATACGTACAAATTTTTTTTTTTTTTTTAAAGACAATGAACGGAGGAAGGAAAAACACAGATAAAACAAAAAGGTCCATGTGCCTAAAGGCATCCTCCATTCATAAAATGTTTGTAACAACTGGATTTAAACATTTGTAGATTGTAAGTTTGTGGAAAGCAATTCGAGGGAAGTGAATTCCAAAGAGTAGTAGTTCTAGAGATAAATGAATTTTGATAAGCAGAAGTTCTGCATTGTGGAGGAGAAAGTGTAAATTCATGGGCGCTCTCAGCTGCCCTAGTTCTACGGGGAAAGATGTGGAGAGGCGGCACAATTGAAGCAAGTTCCTCGGAACAATTGCTGTGAAAATATCTGTAGAATAATGCAAGGGATGCAACGTTTCTTCGTATGGATAATGTAGGAAGGTCCTGTGTGATTGCAGGGTTATTGATTAATCTAATAGCTTTATTTTGAATTTTGTCCAACTGCCTCAATGCAACCACTCCTCTTCCACTCCACAGAGGTGAACAGTAATCCATCTGAGAACGCACATGACTTTTATATATTACGGCCAACTGCTCGCCAGTGAAGAATTCTCGAACTCTGTACAGGAGTCCCAGTTTTTTAGAGGCATTCTTAGCAATGCTTCATACATAATGTGTCCAGCTCAAGTTAGTAGTTAATGTTACACCGAGAATGTCAATACTAGGGGAAGTGGGAATATTTACATCATTAAAAATATATGGGAGTCAGTGAGATTCTGTCGGTTAGAAAATTGAATGTACTTGGTTTTCTGTGCATTAAAGGAAACTAGATTCTTTTGTCCCCATTCTTCAATTCTAGAAAGGTCCTGGTTCAGAGAAATTGCAGTGCTTATTTTTGAATTTATAAGATCGGGTTGGGTGAAAGAATTGGTAAATGTGAAGGAACTGTGGAGTGTTGAGTCATCTGCGTAGGAATGTATTGAATTATGAGTGGTAGATATGAGATCATTGATATGAATGAGGAACAGAGTTGGGGCCAAAACTGATCCCTGGGGAACACCAGCATTTATTGAGTGAAATTGAGAATAAAGGCCATCTACCACTACACGTATTTTTCTGTTATGAAGATAAGAAGAAATTAGTGGAACTAATGATGCAAGGCCGTAGTGTGACATCTTCGACAATAAGGATTGATGCCAGACTCTATCAAATGCCTTTGATATATCCAGTGCTATTGTATGTGTTTCACCATGTTGGTCTGTAGCTTGGTTGATTTGATGTGTAAGAAGGCAAAGAATGTCTGCAGTTGATCGACATCGTCTAAAACCATATTGCCTATCACTGATTAATTTATTATTATCAAGATGCTTAATTATGTGATTATTTAATATAATTTCAAAGACTTTACCAATAGTGGAAGTTATAGCTATTGGTCTGTAGTTTGATGGATCTGAAGAGGCACCTTTTTTAGGAACTGGATGGATGTTTCCTTCTTTCCAGGGTACTGGGAAGCATGAGGTATGTGTACATGTGTACGTTGTGAGATTGCTTCAGGTGTGCCCTGTGTGACAGCTACTTATAGAGTAGTGCCTGACCCCCAGTGACCATTACTACTCCTTTTACCCCTACATTTTTTTTTGTATTACAGGTATTGTGTGTACCTTTTTGTGTATATTGCTGTCCACTGATTAATTACTTCACCATTGAAGAGACACTCGATCTTTCTCTGTATAACGACATTTTATTTCATTCCAACTACTGCTTGATGATTATATTATATTAGGAAGAATGTCTGGGAAACTCAATTAACCCTGTTGAAACCGAGAGGTCCTTTCTTGGGCAAATACAATAACCGGGAGAGAGCGATAAAAACAAAGGTGTCACCTGATTGAAGGAATAAATCTTGAAATCTTCAACAAAGCTCTCTCTAATAATAATATGAGAGACTCTTCAGCTGACATGTTGTAGTGGACACACACACATTCACTCTTATATGTTTTTCTACTGTTCTGTCTCTACTCTCTACTAATATCATTCTCGCTACTACTCCTTTTCGGTCTTTCTCTCTCTTTTTCTCTCTCACTCACAAAGCGGAATGAATAACTCAGGGTTGCAGCCCTCTGCAAAGAGAGTCCTAAAGGGTTCTTCAGCTATGTGCACAGTAGGAGGCCATTCAAAAGTACTATTGGACCTCGAAAGTATCCAACAGGCTAACTACAAACCTCTGACACTGAAATAGCTAAATCCCTAAATCACTATTTTTCCTCAGGAATTTACAAAGGAAAATACCAGCGACATGCCAAGACCAGGATTAGTGCATGAGGGTGAAGTTCTTAGCATAATTAGATGTACCACAGAGGAGGTATAAAATAGAATAGGTAAGGTTTAAGTCATCTGGCCCAGATGGCTTTCTTCCCAGAGTTGTATGAGAAGTGCGAGATGAAATCATGAAATCGCACCTTTCTTGGCAGAAACCTTCAATAAATCACTAGAAATTGAAGGTCCCTGAAGACTGGAAACTGGCCAATGTGACCCCAATCTTTAAGAAAGGGGATCATGAGTGTTCAAAAATTAACGGCCAATTAGCTTGATTTCTATCATAGTACAACTCTTAGAATGGATACTAGTTGTTGTTGTTGTTGTTCCCCAGGCTGTCTGGCCGAACAGCCCCAAGGTCTCGAGCAAGGCCAAGGCCATAAACGAGCACCCCCACAAAACCCTCCCTGCTTACCACTAGCAAAGCCCGGGTGACCGAAGCCACTCCATGGCAGGGAGCTGAGGAGGGTGCGAAAACACCCAGGAAACCAAAGCCCCACCCAAGGCCCTGTGCTCCTCAGCAATTTTGAAGGGAAAGTTGAGGGGCAAGGGAAAAATGTGACGCTTTGGCTCCCAATCTGCCAACTTCTAGGTTGGCAGTAGGGAGGTCAATCCACGGAAAGGACGCCGTCACCTGAGATCTAGAAGATATATAAGTAAAAGGAACAGTCAGAGTAAGCTATGGGTATGGCAGAGATCGCTCGGCTCTCACTCTGATAGACCAGCCCATCACCACATGACTAGAACCCAATCCTCTCAGCATCAGCTAGGAAAGGCCCTAGACAGCCGCCTTTGGCGGGGGGATAGCTCCCCTATTTCAACTCCTTTCGGGGTAGGGCACCCGCCGATGGATACTAGTAGACAAGATAATCGACTGCCTGGAATCCACAATTTAATTACAGATTCCCAACATTAATTCAAGTGATACCGATTATGTCTTACCAATTTGTTGGAATGTTTTCATGAAATGCTAAGTATGACAAAAGTAGAGCCATAGACATCCTTTACTTAGATTTTCAAAAAGCTTTTTGACAAAGTACCTCATTGCAGGCTAATGTCAAAAGTGAGTGTACTAGGTATCAATACAGAGGTCACAAGTTGTATTGAAAGTTGGCTAACAGGTAGACAGCAACGTGTGATAATCAATGGTGTTTCTTCTGAGGGTACTCCGGTCACTTCTGGAGTTCCACAGGGATCTGACCTTCACCCACTTCTGTTTATCATATACACGTATATGTCAATGGCTTCGATATTGGTCTGTTGAGTGTGATCTCCAAGTTTGCAGCTGGCATTAAGCTTGAAGTGAATGTAAAGGACCCTAATGGGATTGAACAGATCAGGATGGATCATAATAGACTGGGTGAATGGTCTTAGACATGGCAGATGCCATTTAACTTGGAAAAATGCAAGGTGATGCATATCAGCCTAGTAAATCCAAAGTCTGGCTATTCACTATTGGGAATGCCTCTGGAAGTGGCTGACTTGGAAAAGGATTTGGGCGTTGTGATTATCAGTGACCTAAAGCTTTCCAAATAGTGTATTGAAGTAGAGAAGAAAGCTCAGAAAATATTGGGCTATATAAAAGAGGAAAGTTAAGTATATAAATATGATAATAGTCCTCACACTCTACAATGCTCTGATACGGCCTCTCCCGGAGTATGTTGTTCATTTCTCAGGAAAAATATAGAGCGATTACATCACTAGGGCTACAGTACACCTTAATTAATTGATTAGAAGACTGAACTATGAAGCCCGGTTGAAAGCTCTTGATCTTTTTTCATTGGAAGCACGCAGACAACGATGTCCGGTCATTGAAGTTTATAAAACACTTAAAAGGTTTGACAATGTGGATTATAAAAAAAAGTTCATAATATTATGAATACAACACGCAACCATGGCTGGAAGGTAGACATTAAAAATCTATTTGTGGAAACTATTTCACATATAAAATCTGTTATACCTGGAACAAACTACCCACAGCAGTTGTAAGCAGTTCATCAGTTGAACAGTTCAAGAAGAGAGTAGATAAAATGTTGCACACTCTGTAATGGGTGTAATGCACTGCACAATCTCTTTCTTTCCCGGAATGGACCGCAAGGTCTTTGAGATACTAACTATTACTTGTAACACTTTCAGTCTCTCAAATTCTCTCACACTGTAACTCACTCTCATTCTGTCACTCAATCATTCTAACTGACGCACTCACTCTCTGTGTAACATGCAGTACTCACTAGGATCACAGTTGCCATCACCGGTCTCCTCACAGGCAGTATCGGTAATAACAAAGAGAGCCTCGTCACCAGGCACGTTGTAGTGGATTATCTCTTCCTGGGCATACGGACGAGTTAACAATACACCTTCGCCTGTAAACGATAAATAATATTAAATAATTGCATACATTCCATGTATGGATAAGCTTAAGTTAAAGAATCTTGTACAACATTCATTGCTCTATTTTTTCTGTGATTGTAGCCAAATTAAGTCCACTGACATCGACCCAGTGACTTTATAAAATCGACCTTATATAAAATCATACATTTAGCATATAGGCATCAAACAGCTATTATCGTAATATTTTAGCTAATTGTTAGATGCACATAAAACATAGCTAAAGTTTGTTAGGCTATTCAATTATAACATCATCAAAGGATACTGATGATGTTAAAATATTAAATTTGGGACAATAATGCAAAAGCCAATAATACTCGCATGTAATCTACAATCTTCATAGTAGGTCATTCAACCAAAATACCATTCTATCGATATATATAAAGGTACGTTATATTATTTTGGATATGAAAACATTTCGTGATAATCCTGGATTGTGTTGTCATCAGAACGTTAGTCTTTGAGTTGTCAATATTACATTATACATTACTGTTTATTAATGCAACTATATACAAATCATAAACTACTTTCTGTATATCTTTTCTCATAATATATTCGATGTCTGAAGAAAAAAAATGCTAGGCGATGAAATGTTGTTGCAATGGGCTCTAGCATATCAGAACAAAGTTTGAAAGTAACAGATATGTTCAGGTTTGCAAAGACAAAATTAAAGCAAGAGTATAAGAACAAAAAAACAGGTTGGTGTACTATAGAAAAAAAAAAAATAATTGAAGGCGATAGTACAGTACCTATGGTAGTATTTTTTTTTCTCTCTCTCTCTCTCTCTCTCTCTCTCTCTCTCTCTCTCTCTCTCTCTCTCTCTCTCTCTCTCTCACCTAGCTCATATTGCAGTACTCCCATGTTGAAGACACCATCATAGCTCTCGGCGCCATACAGCACCTTCATCTGTTTCTCCTTCTGGTATGAGATCTCCACCTTGGTCGTGAAGGAGTTGGGCACGCTGGGAAGAGTCTCTGATAGTGAAGGGTTGACAAGTTAGTTAATACAGCTATCTGTTAAGCTATAACTTATTTATTTAGCTTTTTATCTGGTAACATATATCTAACATAGATGTAGAAGAGGAAAATAGTTTACATATATTTATATATCTTTTGATATGGTAACATCTAACATGGTTGTAGAGGAGGCACAAACTCAGTTTGTTTACATGATACTTTTAAGTTGTTGATTGGCAAATACTATTAAACAAATACTACTAATTAACTAATATTGACAGGATGCTTGAGATAGGTCGACAGATGATTTAGGTGGTAATTTATGAACAAACATGCTCGTATATATCCGTCCTCATTCTTACTCGAGTTGTTGACTTGGCCCTCAGGAGGCTTGCAGGGAGGGCTGTCCCTCATGTTCTTGAGGATGGTCTCCCTCTCCTGTGGCGACAGTCTTCGGTTATACCTGTCTCTGGCATCCTTGTCTACCCTCTCCGCCTGGCACCACCCCACCACTGCCACCACAACCCACACAATGAGGGTTGAACGCTGTGGAGAGAAATTGTATTACTACTTTACTATCATATAAGATAAGATGGGCATCAAGTTCATTATATCTTGGCCTAGGAGGATTGAGCACTAAGAGGTAGGTTAGAGGAGGTTAGATGAGGTGAGGTTAGCTTAAGACAAGATAGATATGATTAGGTTGGGTTAGGCTCAATTGAACTGCCCTGAAGATAGAATTCCAGGACACCTCAGCCCCAAACACCCATGGTGTAGGCTACTATACCCCACGCCAACCAACTTAGTAGTTGAGAAACGCCACTGATACTGTGACTGCTCTGCTCCCTCAAAGTTCTGGATAATTTCTGAGGCATCTGACTTTTGCCAGGTTAACTGGCACAGTGCATATTGATCACAATGTCAGTGTACTGTATTGTTAAAAAATCCCATTATATAATTGAGCACAGACTCTTAGGATTAAGGTAAATTATTGTATAAAGTAATGCACTCACAGAAAATTGTTAGCCCTTAGATATACTGTATACACATCAAGAAATGAAGGAAATATAGCTATGTATACTTAGATAGTTGTCAACAGAAAACAAAAACACTGAAGTTATGTGAATAAAAATTGCTTAGGGAGTAACGATCAGTGGTCATACTAAAGGAAGCTAAATGAGGTGTCCAGGTAACGATTTGGGGGTACACTATTAGCGTCCAGTGATATTCTGTCAAATAGTATTGTGTTGGGATAACCGTATCCCCAAACCTTCAGACATCATGATGTGTGTGAATAATATTCTCTCTCTCTCTTTTCTGACCCCCCTCCCCCCCCTGAAAAAATCGCCATGTGGTTGTAATAACTTGAACTATTCTCACCAACCATCTACCTAACTGACCTCTTGTGATTTTCGGAGTGTAAGAGAGCTCAATCTATAGGCATCAACATTTTCCCGAAATGCAAGCTGTACAGCGTTTTGGGTACACATTAAAATTAGTTGGTTTCATTAAACTTATACAGATAATATACAATAACTCTACTCAGAAGCACATTCCTCAAGCACAAACATATTAGGAGCACTCCGTAAAGGAGCTAATTATGTCTATGGTATTTACAGTGGTGGTCCTGGTGGTTCATCCGATATAATTATTATGCTAAACGCCTTGCACTTGTCCCTCATCCATAGGTACACTCTAGGATGCAAATCATGGCTCTTTCTGACTCCAATAATTGCTTAAATCAACCTTCGAAATGGACTTACTAGGTAAAGATTTACAACAACAAAATCGGTTCTGTACGAGATCACTTTAAAAGGCCACCATTTATGTCAGTGTACCTCATGCCCACCACAATCATATTTGATGATCAGTGAAAACACACATACACACACGCGCGCGCTTTAACTCCTCATCAACGAAAATTAATTCTTAAGCTCAATAAATCTGTTGAAATTCATATTTGTATTGAAAAATCGAAATAATATTTCAACTTAATCTAAATACACGCAACACACCCTACAATACAAAATTATAATATTTTCCTTATTTTGCTGATGGCTTGCTCTTGCTCTAGTTTAACCCAACCTACCTAATAATTATCCACCGATTTCAAATTTAATTTTAGTTTACAAACTAGAAATTTAAATACATTAGGTGTTTTGCTCTTTATTTAGCAGAAGGTTATACAGAAATACAGAAAGCTTTACCTCTCAATATAAACTAACAAGTAATATAATATCCAGTTAATAATAATATTTACCTAACCATAGAACGATAAAGCATATATATATATATATATATATATCTATATATATATATATATATCTATATCTATATATCTATATATATATATAATTATATATATATATATATATAAATAGATACATATTTTGCAGTACCTTTGTTTATATGTAACTGCGTTTTATTACATTTATCGTTATCTCGATGAAACCCATCGAGACCAACCAAGATCAACAGGTAGAAACACAATAGATTTTGGATGGTCCATTAAGCACTATAGACGGCTTCTATGGACCCCGTCTTTCATCTCTATCTGTTGATTATATATTTAGGAAAGGATACCCGCTATTACCAAAGCCCTGTTCTCGAGATAATTCATCTTAACAAATACATATTTAAAACTAAGGCATAGCAATAGTCAGTGTTCACATACCATGCCGACGTCCAGGCGATACGACGTTAAAACAATAAACAACCCCCAACTTGGTTCACGTTCCACTTTGTGCTATGGATCACTCCAACAAAATGCTTCAGCGATCCGTCACTGGGCCTCAGGTGACGCTGACTGATGAGTGATAGCTCGTGTGGTATCCCTCCTACCACGCCCCCATATAGCCCGTTATCGATCATAATAGGGCAAGAGGAAGCGTGAGCGTGATCGTGATAATATAAGTGATAGGTGACGCAACGGATATGGAGCTTTATCTGTGGGTGGATTGTTGTTTTGGATTTTGTTTCGTAAGGATGTGGAGGGATATACATGATCAATCTACTTGTTTTTGTTTTGCTTGGTCTTCCTTTCCTGTTTTGGGGTGGGTGGGAGGTGGGATTAAAGATGATGATAAAGTGTAGTAAAGTGGTCTTGCTAATGAGCTTGTAACCAAAAGTTTCCGAGTTCGAATCCTGATTTGGCAAAGGAAGATATTATTGGGATGGAATATGTGTTGTCCTTAGTTTCAGTGCATTACCACAAAGCACACCCATAATAACCACCCTTGTTTTTTCCAATATATTAGCATCGTATGAATATTCTCATATTAAAAAAAAGGCAACGAAAGTGAAAAACCCAATAGATGGCACTAGTATGAGTATAGTCCAAGGTGAATAGCCAGTGGTGAAACAAGTTCCGGTAGCTGAGCTGCTCCGAGCCAGGAGGAGACAGCTAGGTGCCCTTGATCTGGGTGTCCAAGACTACGTAGACTCAGTTGTAAAACTCATATGACTCATCACATGGAATAAAACCTCCATTCATCACCGTGTTGACTACAGTATATATAGAAGGCTTATGGATGTTATGTATGTTAACAATATTATATTTCATTGTAACGTAGTTGTGAAGTCGATTATTAACTATTATCTTTCTTAACACCAATAACTCCCAATGAAATTAATGAAAACATTTGATCCTCCGGGGATTCAAACCCAGAATACCACATACACACTTTACATGCTTTACCCATTATGCTACCAACACAGCGATAGATTGTGTACATGAATAGATTAATATCCATTTATTGAATACTGGATATAAATCTAATCATGTACTCAGACCCAACTGCACTAAGAATGGCGTAATGTATATGCGAGAAAGGGAAGCACAAAGAATGGGCCACAGATCAATAAGGATCCGACCTTTACCTATAGATCTATCTATCTATCTATTGCCTGACGCCGTGATCCCCGAAAGGGTGGCCGCGAACGAACTGCCCCCTTGCACCTCTGTCCCCAGTCAGTCGACGCCCCTCCTCCCAACCAGCACCGCCTTCATTCATATACTTCCTCACTCCATCCTTCCACCTCTCCCTCGGTGCACCTCTCCCTCTCTGTCCTTCCACCTCGCTCTCGTACACCCTCTTAGTCAATATCTCGCTTTCCATACGTTCCATATGGCCGAACCATCTCAAGTTGTTCCTTTTCACACTTTCCAGCACATCTACCTCCACACCACACCTCCTTCTTACTTCCTCATTCGTCTGTCTATACCTCCATGTAACTCCGCACGCACTTCTTAAGTAACTCATATCCACCGCTCTCACTCTTGGTCTGAGTCTCTTCCCGAACGTCCATGCTTCGTTTCCGTAAATTAGTGTCGGAATTACCACACTGTCATGCAAGGACTTCTTCACTTCCATACTGACCACTCTATTTCTTGTTGCTGCTTTCAACGTTCCTACAACCCTCTTCCCCTGTTGCACCCTCTCCCGCACTTCTTCATCCATAGTCCCATCATTACTCAACACACTGCCCAGATACTTAAAAGAGCTGACAATCTCCATAGCCAGACCGTTCAACTTCACCTCACAGTCTGTGACTTCACCCCTTTCGAAGACCATAACCTTGCTCTTCCCCGCATTAACCTTCAAATTCCGTTTTTTGCACACTGTTCCAAACCCATTTACCAGACCCTGCAACTCCCATTCATTATCGCTCATCAGAATTGTATCATCCGCAAACAGCAGTATAGGCAGCTTCCACTCATTTCCCTGCCTTTTCAGCGATACACCAACATCCACTGTTCTTCCTAGTATTTCTTTCATAACTCCATCCATATATACAGTAAACAACCACGGGGACATCACACACCCCTGTTTCAACCCAACACTCAGGTCAAAGAACTCGCTCTGCTCATTCTCCACACGTACTGCCGCCTTTGCACCCTCATACATGTCCTTCACTGCTTTCAGCTAATATCGTTCTTAACACCAATAACTCCCTATAAGATTAATGAAAGTATATGATCCTCCGGGGATACGAGCCCAGGACACCACATACAGAACTTAAGGGTACTTCATATATGCACGATAACCGTCGTTAGGGGCCACGACTCTCAAAATCGGCGCGATTCGGTGGAACATGGCTTAGTTTTGCACCAAAGGACAGTGGGACGACTGTATAATGAAGGTAACAAAGGATTATATGATGGCACCACAAGTGTCATGACTGCCGGCCACGAACGAGTAAGACCTGGAAAGATGGTGCCACGGTACGTGGCAGACGACGGCGGTAGGAATGTGACACGAGTGTGTCATGATGGCGGGACGAGGGCATATACAATGGTCCATGCCACTCTGTGAGCATATTTAAGGGGACATTGATACATATAATTTTGATGTGTGTGTGGATATATTCATTCTCATTAGGTTATATCTATTAGGTTATATCTATTCATTCTCATTAGGTTATATCTATACATTATTTATAATAATGCAATTTCTTTAGTTAACAGAGTAGTTTCCTAATGGGCAGGCCTTGTTACCTTTCTCCTGACTATTGCTCAAGCTAAATTAGACTAAACACAACTCTAATTTTATTACAAACCCGCATTGATTGCGGGTATTCTTACTATAATGAGCTAATCCTTTGCTTGGAGTCGGATTTATCTGCTCTTTGATATTATTATTTTTTGTCCACCAACCAACTTCACCTCTAAGCTCAATTAATGAAATCAACAAATACATGTGGCACTCCAAGGACTCGAACCTAGGATACTCACATCAAAATTCCGCGCACTTATGCATAACGATATCAAGACAGTAGCGCAATGGATAAATACACTGAATTTCGGTGTGAGCATCCTAGGTTCGAATCCCTGGACTGCCACATGTATTTGTTGATTTAATTAATTGAGTTTAGGAGTAAAGTCGGTTGGTGGAGGGAACATAATAATTAGATAGTATAAATATTAAAAATTTAACAATACAATTTTTGTTTTACTATAAAATTAGTAGAAAAAATAATAATTTATATAACTATTATTAATACATACAATTATATTATTAATCTAGATTGCGATATATTTGTTATTATAAAAAATAATTACATATTTTTGTATTTAATTTCCTAACACTATCTAGTACTTATAAATAATAATAATATATAAACTATTATAATAATTATTCATTTTCGGTAGCTGAGGGTTGAACCTTTCACTCCCGAGTATATAAACTAAGATAAACTCTCAAAGAGTCTTAGGAAATCACTATGTACATTTAACTACTAATTATCTGGCTAATAGATCCTAACACAAATACTACCTGATAGCTTTTCGCATAAATAACCAATTGAAAGCTAGCATCCAACTCAGTATATATTTTATTACATCATTTCAGTTGTCTTCATCTAAGTCTTTTATTGTTTTTGCCCAAAAAAGGCACATCTATTTTGGGGGGTGACCCGGTACTCTCAGTTAAACGTCTCGTCTTTCTCAGTAAAAATTTGCCGGTCCTGGAGGGTCCCTTATAATTTTTTTGTTTTTCTTATCTTATATCTCTCTTCTTGTTCTCCTTCTTTCACCACCTCAATGCTGGCCAGTACACTCTGCTATACTCGTCCTTATCTTCCACCAACTGGTTCCGGCTGTGGATTGCTTATGATGAGGTGTGAAGGAGAGTCATAAGAGTGCAAACTCTCGGATACTTGAGGTGGATTGGAGCAAAGGCAGACATGCTAATATTATCCTTCGGTGCTGTATATGGCTCCTCTACAGTGCTTGGGTGGCCTGCCGATTTCCCTTTTACAATCTCTCCATGGTAAAGGTAAGGTGCTTGGAGCGGTTAGGAGGTTGGGTGGGACCCCGCTTCTGACGGTACTGTGTCACGGAGTGAGCTCCCAGTTAGTAGTTAGTTAAAATAGGACTTCAGAGGCTAACAACCCTCTTGGATTATTAAGCCAGCACGCTGTAAGTCAAGAATAACGTCAGGCCTGGAGCCTCTCTGCGAGAACTTCAGTCCCTTCTCGAGCTCCCAAGCCATGCCCTCCTCCTTATATAGGAGTACAAAGAAAATCAAGCAACAACATATCCAGCGACCCCTCAAGGCTACTTGCCTTCCAAAATACTGATGGTCAAGTGTCCAAACAGTGGTTTAGAGTGGCTAAAGGCAAAATGGAAAGGGAAGACTACCCTGGGACAAATGTTCGTGGCAGGATTAGATGTTAGTTGGGGACAGTTGTTAGTAATATAACAGGAAAAATTGAAAAGATTGTTTTTTTTATTTACAAATGCAGTCAGTCGTGGATTTAAGCAAGGTAATTGTCTAGGCGAAGTTTAAAAGAATCAACGGTGCTGCAGTCTATGACATCTCGGGGAAGCCCATTCCACAAGTTGACAGCTCGATTGAAGAATAAATTCTTAGATTCGTGCGAGTTAAAAGATTTACCAATAATTTTGCAACCGTTCCCCCTCGTGTAATTAGATTGGTCAATAGTTAAATATTTATTACAGTTCATATTGTCAATGCCTTTGATGATTTTGAACACTTGAATTAAGTCGCCTCTTAATCTGCGTTGGGTTAAAGGAAATTGATTTAATTCTCTAAGACGCTCCTTGTATGGTTTGTTCTTAAGGCATGGTATCATTTTGGTAACTACGTTGAACTCATTCTAGCTTGTCTATATCTTTTTGGTAGTAAGGGCACCAGGATTGAACGCAATATTCCAGGAGAGGGCGAACTAAGGAATTGTAAAGAGCTAAGATTACATCTTTGGATTTATGCTCAAATTACCTTCCTATAAAGCCAATTATTTTGTTTGCCTTCTTAACAACTTCTGAACATTGTTGAATTGGTTTTAGGTTACTCGATATTGTTACTCCCTGTTTTGCCGGGCTATAGTAATTACAGCTCGTAATATAGTCTTTACTAAAATCCAGATATGTACTTATAGACCGTAAATAAACTCAACAGGAACTCCCTGAACACGTTCTTAATATCACAATAATTGTTCAACCAGGTACTACAAAACTTAATGACAACACACAGGAGAGTTATACACACAAGTTTATTCAAAGGCATGAAAAGATAGATTCATCAATGGGTTTAATTCATATGGATAATTCAGGTTATAATCTTACCTTAATAATTATGGGAATTATAAGGTAATAGGTGAATATATAATAGCAGAATAGAACAAGATAAGATCTAAATTAATTCAGTGTTGGTAATAAACAAACAGGAAATATGCAATGAAATAAACACGTGACCTAAGTATCAACCCTTAATAATAATAATGATGCTGGTCGAGTGTCTTACGTGAATGAAACAGCAATAAGCTAAAGTTAATATTCTCGATATGCAAGAGAATGAGGGAATTGAGAGTAAAATAAATACCCACACAGTGAGCGAGAGGTATTAGGTGGGGCACGCGCGCTTGAGCTAGGTAGGGCTCCTCAGGTAAACGCGACTTTTAATTAGCTAGCGTGTCAGGTCAGTAACTTTACTGCACGGTTGGAAAATACAATTCTGGTTTGTGTAAATATGAACTTATTCTCAGAGATATCACAATGAAACTGGGATTAAGGTACTGCTTATTTATTTTTACAAATTATTATGTAGGTAACTCAAATTAGGCAATTTATGAGTCGAACTGTATAATCACTTCAATCGAACGTATGCAATAATTACGAACTCGGTCGAGGAATTCAGATTTAAAGTTATTAACACTCACGGAGCGGCTAGGTCGGTAACTTCTACTACCTGGCAAGCGGGTGGTTTTACCCTAAACGACCTTGTTTCTGTGCTCTTTTTCATGCATAAACAAGAGCCAGAGCGTAATACAATTATGTATCCCTGAAAGGGCGATAATTGAGCTTTCCAATGACACCAGAACCATCCTTCTACGACCACGGGTTCTCTTGCAACGATCGTGCAAGACGAGTGCAAAATCCCTAAAATACGGTAATTTCCTTACATAATTCCCTATGTAGCGAGGCAGTGAGTGTGGGTGTGTGTGGAGTAGACGTCAGTAGTCGCGCGGGACCCGTGCCGAGCGGTCATGAGCCGACCTACGCTCCTCCCGTCGCTCGTCTCTCTCTCAGAGCCATTATTGCTCAAAAATTGCACACGGACTTAAGTCGGGCCCCGCCACTTAGTCCTTGGTTCTCTAGACCACCTTAAGTCGGGCCCCGCTAATAAGGGGTTAATATAATTATAACTGAATTAAGGAAAAATAAATATTAACTGGATATAAAGACAGTCTATATAATCAAGGGTGATTAATTAGTAAACGTCCTGGCAACGCTTATGCTGGTAATAGCGTAAGAAATAAATTAACACGATATTACTTATGTTAAGACGAACAAGACGAAGTTGTACTATGAAAATACTCAAAAGGGTATTAACAAGAGATCTGAACTGGTTAGCAGAGTCTTATGAAGAATTCACCTTGACAAGTGGTGTATTCGAGACGATGGAAGATTTAGATAAAAGACTCTATGCAATACTAGAATTCCTAGATCATAAGAATCAAAATTATCTACATCAATATTCGTATGAACGAAGATACTAATTCACACAATAATCACAACAACGATTAAGTAATCGTATAGGAAAATGGGGGACTTAGAAAGTATATAACTGGGGTAATGATAAGATTTACACTGGGATAAATTAAATATGAAATTGAGAGTAGGTTCTAGGTATTGAGTTATGAATTATGAAGGGGAATGAAGACACGAAATACACGTCGACCTCAACTTACAACATACATAACAGAATACATAATTATATAAGGAAAATGTGTGAGTACGTGGTGTGATAAGCGAATGAACACAATTATGTAACGTATGCGTAGGACGTTCTAGAGGAAATTTAAACAGGCGTAATATAGGATCTTGAACACAGGTCTTAGACAAGAATTACTATTACTTTCAGAAGGATTAACAGGTACGCAAATTGCAAGATCTTGGGCACAGATCTATTTATAATCACACAATAACACGATTCACATATTTTAACCTATACCTCGACAACAATAATCACAACTCAAAGATATACAGAGACACTTAGGGTAAGTTTGGAGGGTAGTGAGAGCACAGGGCTGGTCGATGTAGAGCGTAGGTTCTAGGGCAGCACCTCAGGAATGTAGGGTGTCACTCGAACAGCACTTCAGGTTCCCGACGTCAGAGGGCACCACAGGGCGAGCACTTTCACTAGCAGGGGGCAGGGCTGGGGCAAGCTTTAGCTGTGGTTAGCTGTCCTGTCCTTTTCAGGCTAAGTACAGTACCGCAGGGTTGGTTTGCATACTTTTCTCCTAAATTTTTGAAGCAATATCTGACTTAATTTTTTACTCTCGTTTACACAGTCTCGTGGCAATAGGGGTACATGTATTATGAATTCGTTGTGATGGAGTTGTGAGGTTAAATACTATTAGTAGACATGGTTGGGTAATAGATATAGGTGGACTTATAGACTAGGTAACATATTCATATCATATAAAGTCTTTATTTATCCTAGTCTGTGAGAATTCTTAATTCTTAGGATTACATCATCCTCCAAACTCTTAGACATATTGAGGTATTGCTGGCCTATTAGTGCTTCTTGTCTGGAGGTTATTGGATCTATCGGACCGGCATAACTGACACTCCTGTTCAGGTCCATTTGTATCTGTACTCTTCTGGTGTCTGATGTGCAATTTGCATAAACATTGCTTCATCGTAGTGTAGATCTGGTGAAGGAAGGAATGCTGGCCTGTCATTGGCTGGTGTCGTTTGAAGGCAGTGCTGTGATTGGTTGGTACAGTTTCCCATGCTCATAACTGCTTGTGTGTGTGAAAGAAAACGAGGGGCTCTGGGTAAGAAAATGCAGGAGCCACCCCGGCTCCTGCATTTTCTTACTTCTCCGCTGTTTTCTGGTGGTGGATTTGGCTGGTGGACCCAGCTGCAGACTGGCTATTCTGCAACTGGTTGTTGCATGTGGTGGTAGCAATCCCGTCATTTCACTCCCAAATCAGTTTCTCTGTCTACACTCTTAAGCTGGGTGCCATTCATTGACTAGTTTGCTTTCTCATTTCGGTATCGGATATGGAGTACTTTACATTTATCCGCATTGAAACACATTTACCAAATTTGAGCCCAATGTGACAACTTATCTAGATTATGTTGCATATCTTCAACATGTTCATTTGAGAGTACCTATTTGCAATTTTTGTATCGTCAGCAAACTTTGAGATTGCACAATTGAAACCCTCATCTGTCATTAATGTAAACTAAGAAGAGAACTGGCCCCAGCACCGATCCCTAGGGTACCCCGCTACTTACATTGCTCCATTTGGATGCTTTACCGTTTACGACTACTCTTTGCTTTCTGTCACTGAGCCAATTTTCTAACCATTTCAACATAGCGTCTTGTATTCCATGCGCTTTTAGTTTTATCAATAAACGTTTGTGCCTTTTCCCCTAATATTATCTCTTTATATGCTTATAACTGTTACCAATACATGTACTGTTTTGTTTCAATGTCATCAGTGTTTAATTTATAATGCACTAAAATTGAAATAATATACAGTACAGTATATCTTACCACATATACTGTATAATAATATGACAAAGGATTCAATACCCAAAATTCCCCATTATTTAACTTTGACTGTACTGGTAAATTGTTATTATTAATTTTTTGAAATTTATATTTTCATTAATCATTTTTTGTGTACCATGACATAAGAGGTCTGGAGAGTTAAGCGAGTTTCTATGTTTTTTTGTTGTTGTTGTTGTTGTTGTTGCTGTTGTTGCTGTGATAGCTAGGGCGGAAATATACGTCACAGGTATTTCTCTGTGTTTAGCATTTTTTCTTGATTTTTGCTAGTGATGATGGTGAAATAATTATTCATCGAGGCTATCACATCAAAGATTAGTCACAAAATAAATGAACACCAATCAGTTAAATCCTTTTCATCATATACTGAACTCTATTAGACTTTTATTCAGCTTAGGAAGGATCTGTGGTAGGTTGATGGATTTAGATGAGATAGTCTGAAGTCTTTTAATTGTTAAAGGTCCTCCAGGGATTCGAACCCAGGACACCACATACAGAACTTACACGCTTTAACCATTACCACGAAGGGGGAAGAAGTCCATTGTTGATTACATCCAATTTAGTTATCGGAGTCGTAATGTAATCTTTTAATTTAGGATTAGTGATAGGAGGCCTAATATTGTTATAGGGTTGGTTCATGATAGCTGTACAAAATAAAAAGCATAACATTTTGCACTGCAACATAAACGTTTTGCCACACTTTCATAATTCAACTTGAAGTTCAACAGAGCTTCCCGAAGTCAAACATTACTGAGGATAGATCTACCATCATAATAATGTTGGTCAATGGACTTTTAATACTGGGTCACCGTGTTCGTGTTGATACTTGCCAGACCATTTTAGTACACACACTCCATATTAATTTGTGCATAGTGGAGTACCATACCCAAGATCAATGATCAATAACACCCCCGAATAAGAAAGCAGACTGCAAAGTCTAATTACTTTTCCATATTATTACATGGCCAGGTACTGGCTAGCACACTTTAGTAAGCACTGTATATTTAACACTGTATCCTTATGTATGGATACATAATTGAATGATGTATGATACAGAGGTGTGTGTGTGTGTGTGTGTGTGGCCAAGGGTAATTGTAATATCAAATTAGGTGCACTGGAGACAGCACCAAAGAGGGGTCCTTCGAGAGGAAGTGGGCAGAGTTACAGGAAAAGTCCGTTCGGAGGTTTCAAGGCACACAAGGAAATTGTAAAAAGAACAAACTTAGGGAATATCCATAGACACGTTTCCTGAGGGTGGCTCATATTTTGCGGGGTAACAGAGGAGAATCCTTCAAAGGATTCCAAAAGAGTAGGAACTCAAAGAAAAAGGCTTAAGGGGGGTGACCTGTTTTTGTTCTGTCCTTTTCTACCTTTCTCTGGCTTGTATCCATTTGGCACAATTCAGCCTACTGTTTTAAGACGTTTATCCCCATCCAGGTGTCAATTTTTTACTGGTGAGGGGTAGCGAGCCAGCATATTATTATTTTTGTTTTGACAGCAGGCTAAATTTGTACATTTTAAATGTGATGATCTCTAAGGGATGGCCCGTTAGGGCCTTTAGACAGTCTCTCTGAGGAAGGACATTAGGGTATAAATTGAAGAGGGGATCCTTTGAAAGGTACCAAGGTCCTGGGAACAAACGTAGGGCCACTAGGATGGAGCTAAAATGAATGATACCTGAGGAAGGATCCCTGGGGTAAGGCCCTTTGATGCGGTTGATGCCGGTTCGGTTTCAGTCCTATTTGTGGCATTCTAGGCAGCCTTGTTCTGGGATGTCTCACTTACCAGCTTCTTAAATATATCCAATCGGTGTGATATAATCTCATGTCTTTCAAGATTTACCCATCGGTGCACCCAAACCTGCTTGGGTGGTTTGGTCTTCGATGATATTCTTGATATCTAACCACCTCCTCAGCTCTTCATTTGATATACCATCTTCCAGTTTGGTCCAACTCCTAATGAATCTGCAAAATTCGATAACCATAAATTATTATCTCTAATTTCGTGATCATTGGTGGAGGGAGAAAACAACAACAACATAACTTTGGTAAAGGGCATAAATGAGTACATCCTGATAGTAAGAGACAATTACATTATATATATAGATTAAAGGAGAGAGTGCCCATGCAGTATGTACGCGTGTATGTGCTAACTACACACAGTTACAAAGAATAGATAATATCACAATTTGTTTCGGTCCATTCCAAGTAGAAACTTTGAATGGACCATGGAGATTGCACTATCACCGCAAATTGGGCAAATACCATCTACAACTCTCCCGATAAAACAGGTATTTACGAACCCAGACAGAAGATTGTTCCAGGTAGAACAGATATATGAGCACATTTTTCCTGATTTATATATAATATTTCTGCATCATCTACCATCCATAGAAGGGTGTTATATTCGCAATAATGATATGAGAGAGAGAGAGAGAGAGAGAGAGAGAGTGTGAGAGCGAGTGAGGGTGAGAGTGTGAGTGAATGAAAGAATGAATAAGGTAACAAAAGAAAGACAGACAGGCAGAGAACGGTAAGCAGAATACGAAAAGAAGATAATTATATCCCGTAATCTCCCTCTGCCGTGGTATAACAAACAGAGGTCCAGGGGTCATAGTCCACCTCTGCCAAGCCACAATACCCACAGATAACCAACACCATAATACTATTGTCTTATGATAGCCAGACTAAACTGTTAAAACGCGCCATAATCCTCATAGGGTTAATATGTTTGTAATGTCGGGTTATAATGATATATAACTTGTGATCTAGTCTGCATAACGATCCAAGTATGGACTGATAGACCTTAATAAAACTTGACAGAGTCAAATCTAGCACGTTCTTAATCACACATGATAGGTATTCAATTAGGATAATACAGAACTCAATAACAACACCGATATGTGGTGATGGGCTGGTCTATCAGAGTGAGAACTGAGCAATCTCTGCCATACCCATAGCTTACTCTGACTGTTCCTTTTACTTATATATTTTCTAGATCTCAAGTGACGGCGTCTCTAACGTGGATTGACCTCCCAATCTACCAAGATTGGAAGCCAAAGCGTCACATTTTTCCCTTGCCCCTCAACTTTCTCTTCATAATTGCTGAGGGGCACAGGGCCCTGGGTGGGGCTTTGGTTTCCCGGGCGTTTCCGCACCCTCCTCAAGCTCCCCGCCATGGAGTGGCTTCGGTCACCCAGGCTTTATTGTGGTCGGCGGGGAGGGTTCTGTGGGGGCGCTCGGTTATGGCCTTGGCCTTGCTCGGGGCCTTGGGGCTGTTCGGCCAGGCAGCTTGGGGAACAACAACAACAACAACAACAACACCGATATAGGAACATAGTTGGGTTTTATTTAAAGAATGGTCTAGCAAGAGGAGCCGTAGACTATCTGCATGTAATGGGTAAATAGTGGCAAGGTACAAATATAATCTGGTGTATTCAGATAGTCTCTGAAGCAATGAAATATATTAACAACAATGCACTGACAATATAGTGTTAGTGAATTGGTGCTTATAATCAGAGAATGGTATCAACAACTTGTGGTTAAATATAAGGTAATACTAACCTGTAGCAACTAAAAGACATAACACATATAATAATATCAACCCTCAACACAATAATCAATGGGGGTCGAGTGTCTTCCGTGAAAGAAGTAATGCAGTAATCAAATATAAACAATCTCAAATGGAGAACTGGGGAGAGTTGAGTGTGAAACAAACACGCCGGTATAAGGGGTGAGTCACACGGTAAAAGAAAGGGGGGGGGGGGCGCACCAGGTGTGAAGGCACGTATCCTAAAGTGACCTTCCGACCTAAGGTAGACAGGTCAGAGGTCATTAGCTGGACTGAGATGTTGAGAATTTAATTTGTAGTTAATGCAACTACGAGCCGAGTCTCAAAAGTAGTTAAAAATAACTGGTGGCAGATGAATAAGTAATTTAATTTACACAAAGTTAGGGGCGGTTCGTTCGTGGCCACCCTTTCGGGGATCACGGCGTCAGGCAATATATAGATAGATAGATAGACTCGCAGAATAGTAAACTATGCGTGATTATTTTATCTCTTATATTCACGTTAAGCGATCGTATGTAATAATAACGAATCGAGCTTAGGAATTCAGATATAAATATAATGAATATGGAATCAGAAATATACTGAATAAATCACTACAAAGTGATATAGAGACTGACTAAAATGAATATACAAAGTTAATCAAGAATGGCTCTGGGAACGCTGTTATAATTGAAGCGTAAAAGTAGAATAAACTGATCTACAAATAAATCAGAAAAATTGGGCGCATACGACGAAGTTATGCTAAATAATACTTACAGCAGTATTAATAGAAGTTCTGAACAAGTTAACAGAGACTTTAAATTACATACACTAATATACGAAGTGTAAGGGAATGATGTTGAACTAAGTAATTGAAACTATGCAATGCTGGAATTCCTGAGCAGGAAGGATCATAATTACTTACATCGGTCACATGAACGGTAATACGAGTTCATAAAATAATTACATAGGTGGTTATATCACTGAGTTTAAGAGGGGAGGGGGAGGAGTGAATTAATTCTCACAGGGACAAGTACATTCGCTATGAAATTGAGCGTAGGTTCTAGGTAATAATGTTTGCAGAAGGAAATCAATTCACGAAATACACTGCGGCTTCAACTCACATAATACAGCACAGAATACATATATAGGAAAATCTGTGAACGTGGGAGCAATGTAACTGATTGAATATAATTATATGACGTATGTAAAAGTGTGATGGCAAGTTAATTAAGGAATAAGTTTAGTGTTAAATCACAATTATAACACGAGTGGTAGATTAGGTTCTGAAGGATTAACACTTGTGAAAACTGAATGATCTTGGGCACAGATCACATACTTGCTTAACACAGCACGGTTCACATATTTTACCTTATTACCTCAACAACAATAACACAACGTAAGATACACAGGGACACTTAGGGTATTTGGAGGACAGGGGTCGAGAGTACAAGTCTGGCCAACGTTGATCGTGGGTCCGTGGAGCAGCACTTCAGGGGTGTAGGGCGTTGCTCGAGCAGGGGTCTAGAGGTCCAGACTTCCGCTAGGCCACAGTCCACTAGTCCACAGGTAGGACTTCAGGAATACCTCAGACAGGTACTCTCTGGGGGGGGGGGGAGGGGGGGGGGGGCAGACTGGGGCAAGCCTACACTTTTAATTAGCTACTCTGAGCCCGAAGGTTTTAGAATAGTATTGAGGTGTGGATTGCATACCCCTCTCTAATTTTCTAGAAGTAATATGCGGCATTATATTTGACTCTCGTTTCCCCGGTCTCGAAGTCACAAGGTTAGGGAGAAATGGTTGTGTGGTTATTGTGAGGTAAATACTTAGCCTAGACTTGGAAGTTTGGTATTGACATAATGGTATACTTCCAAGGTATAATAATACATAGTTAATGGTTATTTACTTTGCCTAGTGATTGAGAAATCTCTCGTAAACTGGGATAGGCCTTTATTCCTAGTTCAACATGAATCTTCTTATATCTTGCTGGTTAGATCTCGTTACCTGGAGATTCTTGTAACTATGTTTCCGTCGTCGTCCGGGTTGTCTTTCAGTTCCCTTTATGTCGGTAGGCCTCGGGGTGTTCATGTTGCATTAGCATAAACATATTTTCATTGTAAATGCAAATCTGGAGAAACGGGGAATGCTGTGTGTTGGATCGTCGACTTCATTTGAAAGGTGGGAGGTAATTGGTTGACACAGGTGAGTGGTGATTGGCTGAGGTTTCCCATTCTCGAACTGTGGGGTTGATGGGTCAGAGCATGTGGTAAATTGGGTGACATGTATTCTGGTTGGGTTAATCAGGGGTGACTCCTCTATTTTGTTTGATCTTTCCGGCTGCTTCTTGTTCTTATTCTTATGTTGTGGGGGGTGAAGACTGGCTATCCTACATGTTGTTCCTTCCGGGTTTGCTTGAAGGCCCGCCATTTCACCACATTCGTCGTAGAAAAAGTCGCGACCTCGCGATTTAATAGTGTAGGACCTGGTGGTGAGTGAATTTGCTATTGGTGTCAACCCTTGGAGAGTAAGGAGCCAAAGTGTGGTAGGGACATCTGTGGGTGCACTGGTGTCCATCGTTATGTCTATTTGCCAGTCTTCCTCGGCTTTTCTGGCTATCTGCAGTAACTTGCTGGGCGTCTCTATTTTTGTAGGTACGGCGTCCTTGAAGAAGGTGACCTTGTTTATTTTCATGGTGGTAGGTATTTCAGGAGGAGGCGCTGGAGGAGGAGGCGTGGTAGACTCTGCAGTAGGAATCGTGGGGGTGGTTTGGCAGGAGGAAGCTTGCTGGATGTTCTGCTGGTTGTAGCCGGTGGAGGAGTGGTGAGGACATTGGAGGAGGTAGGTTGAGGTAACTTTGACCTCGCACTAACATGAGGGGTCACCTTAGTTGTTGGCCTGGTTGGTTGCATTACGTCTCGCCGGACGTAGGTGGGTTGGAAGGTGGGAGCCCATCGTTGAGGGGGCATCACATGCCGGCCATATCTTGTACATGTGGGGTTAGACCGAATAGGGATTAGAGAAGGTTTATTTACACGTGATTGTGGGGATGGGGAGGCAGCTTATTACGTCCTTTTGTGGTCGGCCGAATTAAAGGTGGAGAATGAGTGCTAGTAGAAGGAAGAGGACTGCGTCTGGGAAGGAGAGGTACAGGTCGAACAACAGGTTTATGTGTAAGATTAGAAGTAGTAGGAGCTGGAGATTTAAGTTTGGAGGCATAAGATGGTGGTTGTGTCGAGTGTGACACCAAAGGGATAGGTAATATGGGGGGAAGTGAGGAGGGAGGTGGAGCAGGAGGTTGCACAGAAGTTTGAGTGAGAGGAGGAATGTTAGCTATAACAGGTATTGTAGGTCGGGTGCCGGAAGATTCTGAATATGAGGGCACACTGACAGATGGAGAAGATTGAACAGGTATAGTTACTGAAGGAAGAGAGGGTTGAGAAGGGAGGGTGGGCGGGGCAGAAACTGTGCGTGTGTAGGTAAGGTATGCATGGGTGTGTACCCCAAAGGTGGGGGGTGTATTTGAGGAAGAGGGGTGGGAGTGTGAGGTAATTGGTTGAGATTTAGAGTACAAAGGAGTACAAAGGAAATCAAGCAACAACAGATCTAGTGACCCTTCTAGGCTGCTTGTCCTCCAAAACACTGAGGATCAAGTGTCCAAACAGTGGTTTAGAGTGGGTAAGGGAACATTGGAAAGGGAACTACTGCCCTGGAACTAATGTCCGTGGCAGGATTAGGAAGTTAGTAGGGGACAGATGGGTTAGTAACTGAGAGGGGGATAAAATAAAGTTATTCATTTACAAACGCAGTCAGTCGCGGGTTTGATGTGAAATATTTGTCTAAGCGGAGTTTAAATGAATCAACGGTTCTGCAGTCTATAACGTCTCGGGGAAGCCCATTCCACAAGTTGACAACTCGGTTGAAGAAGAAATTCTTAGATTCGTGTGAGTTAAAAGATTTACCAATAATTTTGCAACCGTTTCCCAGCGTGTAATTAGATTGGTCGATAGTGAAGTACTTACTACAGTTCATATTGTCGATGCCTTTGATGATTTTGAATACTTGAATTAAGTCACCTCTTAATCTGCGCTGGGTTAAAGGAAATAGATTTAATTTTCTAAGACGCTCTTCGTATGGTTTGTTCTTAAGGCTAGGTATCATTTTGGTAACTCTACGTTGAACTCTGAACTCGTTCTAGCTTGTTTATATCTTTTTGGTAATAAGGGCACCAGGATTGAACGCAGTATTCCAGAAGAGGGCGGACTAAGGAATTGTAAAGGGTTAGGATAACTTCTTTGGATTTATGCTCAAATGACCTGCCTATAAAGCCAATTATTTTGTTTGCCTTCTTAACAACTTCTGAACATTGTTGACTCGGTTTAGGTTACTCGATATTGTTACTCCCAGATCGGTTTCTCTGTTTACATTCTTAAGCTGAGTGCCATTCATCGAATAGTTTGCTTTCTCATTTAGGTATCCGACATGTAGTACTTTACATTTATCCGCATTGAAACTCATTTGCCAAATTTGGGCCCAACATGACAATTTATCTAGATTGTGTTGCATATCGTCAACTTGTTCTTTTGAGAGTACGCTATTTGCAATTTTTGTATCGTCAGCAAATTGAGATTGTACAGGTGAGACCCTCATCTATGTCGTTGATGTAAATTAGAAAGATAATTGGTCCTAGTACCGATCCCTGGGGTACCCCGCTACTTACATTGGTCCATTTAGATGCCTTACCGTTTATGGCTACTCTTTGCTTTCTGTCGCTGTGCCAATTTTCTATCCATTTCAACACACCGTCTTGTATTCCATGCGCTTTTAGTTTTAGCAGTAAACGTTTGTGGGGAACTTTGTCAAAGGACTTTTGAAAATCAAGGTATATAATATCTACAGCATTACTCTCATCGTAGAGGTTGAGGATATCGTGGAAGAAGTCTAAGAGGTTTGTTAAACAGGAACGTTTTATACGAAAGCCGTGTTGAGTATCTTTAAGTAAGTTATTTGCCTCTAAGTGATTTACGAGTCTGTCTCTTATGACCGTTTCTAGCATTTTACATACAATTGAGGTTAAGCTAATTGGACGATAGTTACTGGGTAGGGATTTGCTGGCTTTTTTTAATATCGGTGTTACGTTGGCTAGCTTCCACGGATCAGGCATAGTCCCAGACTGCAAGGATTCATTGAATAGCAATGTCAGTGGTTTGGAGAGCTCATCCTTAGCTTCCTTTAGAACTCTAGGCGAGATTGTATCAGGTCCAGGCGTTTTATTTACCTTGAGTTTATCTAAACAATTCAATACTTCTCTCTCTGTAACGGTGATATTGCTTAGAACATCTGAATTATCAATCTGAATCGGCGATGGTGTAGGGATATCACTGAGGTCTTCGGTTTTAAAAACTGATGCAAAGAAGGTATTGAGGGCATTACTCATTTGTACTTCGTCTTTGGTGTATTTGGCCTTTGGCGGCATGAGAGAGAGACAGATAAAGGTAGCTCAGGAAGGGTGGGCTCTGTGGATCCTAAATTGTGGTTATTAGTTGCAGGCAACATGTCATTCTGATCAGGATTAGCAAGCATCACATTATTATCATTGATAGGTTGAAATCTACGTATATGTCTGTTACGATACGTGCGTGACTCACCAAAATAATTAATGGTAACCTGGTAACAGTTAGTTACAGCTACTATCTCAAAAGGGCCTTTGAATTTTGGGTTTTAGTTTGGATGGAACTGTTAAGTGTGCAACCCTAACTAAATCACCAACACAGTGTGGGCTGGAGTTGGGGTTCTCCTCAGGTTGAGGGTCTTGGACATTTTTGATTTGATGGATGGCGTTCCTTAACGCACACGCTTTGCAAGACTCTGTGATGCGTTTTGCAGTGACATATGGTGATGGTGTCCAATAAACCTGTTGGAATGTTGAGATAATTTTCTGCTGAGTCAGATGGATCCCATTTTCCCTATGTATTGATTTCATAGTGGAGAATGCTGCTTGGGGAGTGATCACAATTTTGTCTTCCAAATTGAAGAGATGGTCACCTCGCCTGGTTAGCTGATTGAAAATTTTCCTAGGCATCCAATCTGATTTCATTTGTTGCTGATATTGTTGCAACAGGTCTTGTTGGCTGTGGTCCAACGAGCCTTGATGTTATTTTGGAAGGACAGTATGGATTGGTTCGTCTTGTTGAAATGTAGAACTAGGAGGTGGTAACGGGATGTCATTTAATCGATGTGGTAGCAGGCTAGGAGCGGTTAGGCATACCCCATTGACAGGGTCTTGGAGGTGTGGGGTCACAAGGACATTTCCTTGTATAGTAGGAACTAAAGGAATCCATTTCTCATGGTGAGGGGGGACTGTAATGGAAGTGGATACTATGGCAGGAGAAATTACATGATGGGGGTAGGGGGCATCATTAATATTAGTTTGGGGTGCAGCAGTGATAGGGGGAGTGACTGGCAATTCTATGGATTTTAGCTGCTTCAAGTTTCCTAGAGGAGGTGAGGGTTTTGGTTTTTGTTCAGGTTTGGACGGTGGGTCATAAGACAATGTCCTGTACCTACAATTAATGGAGGCACTTAGAGAGATTAATAAATCAAGCCCCAGGTATCCATCATATTTGGATTCACTGGAGTTGTAGATCACGAAGGAATGCAGAGTTCCGTGATTAGGGTGGGGGGTTTTAACATATAGGGGGAGTGACTGACCCAGGTTGGGAATAGCCTGGTCGTTTTCACTAATTAAGATGATAGGAGAGGACTGGATTTCCCCGAAAACCTGCTTATGTTTTCGGAAAAAGGGAAGGAATAGACAAGAACGGGAAGCCCCCGTATCTAGGAGAAGTCGAACTTCCACCCCATTCAGGGTGATCTTTCTGTACACCAGCAGACCATTATCCGATGTTTTATCTTGAGCCCCCACCATGGTCACGACGATTGGTTTGGGGGGGGGCCGCCTAAAAATCCAGTGGCTCTGGTTTTAAGGGTTCTGGTTGATAGTTGTTGTTGTTGTTGTTTTTCCCCAAGCTGCCTGGCCGAACAGCCCCGAGCAAGGCCAAGGCCACAACCGAGCGCCCCCACAGAACCCTCCCCGCCGACCACAATAAAGCCTGGGTGACCGAAGCCACTCCATGGCGGGGAGCTGAGGAGGGCGCGGAAACGCCCGGGAAACCAAAGCCCCACCCAGGGCCCTGTGCCCCTCAGCAATTATGAAGAGAAAGTTGAGGGGCAAAGGAAAGATGTGACGCTTTGGCTTCCAATCTTGGTAGATTAGGAGGTCAATCCACGCAAGAGACGCCGTCACTTGAGATCTAGAAAATATATAAGTAAAAGGAACAGTCAGAGTAAGCTATGGGTATGGCAGAGATCGCTCAGTTCTCACTCTGATAGACCAGCCCATCACCACATGACTAGAACCCAATCCTCTCAGCATCAGCTAGGAAAGGCCCTAGAAAGCCGCCTTTGGCGGGGGGATAGCTCCCCTATTTCAACCCTTTTCGGGGTTGGGCACCCGCCCTCTGGTTGATAGTTGTCCAGTTTTCCTTCTATGTCTCCTTCGTCCACTCCAGCAGTTCCATCTTCAATCATGGATGAGATTTTACGTGGCTTCACCCAGGGAATCTGTGCCCACCAATTTGGAGTCCTGGTCCTCTTCCTGGTTAGTTCGCTGAAAGATCTCTTCAGCGACCACAGCATACAAGATCCGGTGCAGGGTTTCCAGTCCGCAGGGCGGATTCTTGCCCATTCCTCAATTTTATCCGATGCCCTGGGAGCTGCAGGGCGACTAGAGGAGGCTGCACTGGAAGTGGGGTGGGTGGTGATCTTGCTGATCACCGCTATTTTGCTGGTGGTGCTTTGATCGGTTTGTTCCCTGGCTTGCCGTAACGCCATGATTCTTCTTATTACTGGAAGATCTGCATCATAGTTTGTGGGTTCCACTATGGAAAAGTGGTCAGTTACGGGATCAGGCAAGATGCTGACCAGTGCTTTAAATATTGTCTTCTTTCTCTGGGCGGTGGTTTCGTCCGGGAAAGCAGCTAAAGCCAGCCGTTGTAGTTGATCAATCGTTCCATCCAAATCCCCTGAGTAGGCTACTTGATGGAATTTTGTATCCGCAATGGTCTGTCCCAACACAGGATTATTATTATTTTTTTTTTTTTTATTAAGGTGACAGTTACAAAGTGGTGCACAATCTATCTTATTCTAGTTACATTATAGTTTATCTTATTGTACCAGTACCTCCCTACAATCAACCTAGTTGTTCCCCAATTCGGCCCTCCGCCACGACCATTTCAAAGTCCAAGTCTCTCACTCTTGTCCTCTGTAGCGGGGAGGACCTTGTACCCCTGAGACATAGGAGTGCAGACCTGAGAAAAGAGAAATAGAGCCGGCATCTCATCTAAGTTATGACTTGGATTCTATGCTGGCGCTTTTTCTCCGATATTTGTTCAGCTAATCTGGCATAGCAGACACTTGCAGAAGGTCCCATTCCTCCCGACGATGAGAAGACCAGAGGAGTATAGCTTCCTTGATCCCTGTTCAAAATTCTTTCTTCATAAGCGCGTTTTTTCTCACTTTCGTTTCTAAAGTAGGCCGCCTCGCTCACGATATGTTTGTGCTCTTGGGTTGAAGATTCTGATGTCGAAAAAAGCCTGTTGTCCCCTCGTCCAAAAACCTCAAGCACTTACGTCCACTCTTGCTTCATTTGAAGTATTTGCAGTATTGTGGGCCAAGCGCTGTCCGTCCATAGGCAGAAGTTCCGGTTCGATTCTGACATCATGGCACACCGCGTCCAGTATTTGTGTAGTGATGTCTCGTACTTCATCATGCCGGATACAGATGAATCGTCCTTTCTTACAGGTCATGCAGTGGTCTGAGTTGTTTATTTCACCACATGCACATTTCAGCGGCAGGTTCGAAACTGGCCACCCATACCTCAAGTCTACGGCATCATTGAATTCTTGTTTATTTAAGCTGAAGCCTTTTGTCTTTATTGGTAATGAAGTGAGCCAATTTGAAGCCCCCGTGTCTTGTGCCATCTCAACTCTAATTTTCAGCTCTTCACTACATTCGGTCTTTAATTTGTTCTAGGCTATGTTTCTGTCTCTCTTCTCTGCTCTTTGTAATTTCCTGTCTTGCATTTTGTTGTTCCTCTTCGTCCACCTCATCATTTTCATTTTCCTCCCGTATTTTTTCTGTCAGAGAAGTAGTAAGTTTAAGGGAATATTGGTACTCATGAGGTGCCACCTCCACTGGGTTTATGATCCCCATACCTCCGAACCTTGGCGGAAGAGCTAATAGATCTCTTAGCTCTTGCGTGACACCTTCCATCTCTGTTAAAGCAGGTATGAATGCTCCTCGGTTTGCTTCTTCCAGTGGTTGGAGCATCTGTCCAATGTCAGGCACTGTTCTCATAAGAAAGGTCCATCTGTGCTTAACACCATATGTGAAGGCAGTATATGCAGCATGTGGTTCAGATTTCGCAATGTCTGCCAGGGTTTTCACTTCCTTTACCCACTCCGCTACCTTTTTTCGCACATAGACTCTCTTGCATTCCTCTGTGCCTATTACTGCTCTCAAATGGCATTGACCCTCCTTTGTAATCTTCACTCCTGTCCCATCAAAAGTCTGCACTGCTTCTTCATACTTGTCTTCTTTCACTATTAGTACAGATTTACTAGCATTAGGATGGTACCCCATGACTGCGCCAACCGATTGTACTCTCCGCCACCATTCTTTGAGATCCCTTATTCTTCCTGCACCTGTAAGGTCATCAGAATACGCCACTTGTTTCACTTGGGTTGCCTCATGTTTTATTTTCTGCTGCAGAATAGATAGTGCCAGTGCGTACATTGCCATTGCCATTGGATCTCCTTGCGTTGTTCCTTCATTTGATTTGAGAATTTTAATTTCTTCCTTCTTTGTGCTTCCAATTATATACAGGTTAGCTGGCTCCTTAGAAATGTTTTCTATGTACTTTGCGATGCTCGGGCATTTGATCTTGATGTTGTGAATAGCTGCCTCCCTATTAATGGTGTTAAAGGCATTTGTTGCATCCAGTAGCAGTACCGCTTCACAATCTTCCTCATCATACACCTTCCCCATTGCATGTATTGCTGCTTCTCCTCCGGCTTGCTGTCCTGCACATACTTGTAAGTTGCCCACTGCTCTTTGTACATCTTTTCCAAATACGGACATGACTGCTTTTCCTATAATCCTTCTAAGAACTTCCCCAACGCCTACTGGTCTAACTCCTGGATTCTTATTTAAAGGTATCAGGCGACATGCTGTCAGAGCTTCTATGTTCACACATGGTGATGATGCAAGTTTCTTTGCAAGCATTGCTATTGCTTCACAAAGGTCACCCACGGCTGAACCAAACTTGTTTTGACTTAGGAAGATCCTCCAAGTCTTAGCATCTACACCTGATGGACCTGCTCCTCCCTGTGTTTTCAGCACCTTTCTCCATACGATGTCTCCAGTTATATTCTCATATATCACCAGGTCTGGAGGAACATATTCCCTGTCTAGTTTGGCCTCATCACTTGCTGGTTTTGCTTCTGGGTGTTTCTCCTTTAGCTGGTCCAAGGTGTTTTGATTCACTTCGTGCACCCCACTTGAGGCTTCCCCAGTGACCATTCTGACTGCCTGTGCCACTTTACCAATCCTCATGCTATTTCCCACTGATCGTGCCATATTATCTGGCTTCCCCTTTCTTCGTTGTTTTGTTTTCAGTCTTTGCTGGATTGCTCGTACTTGGCAAAGAATTTTGTCTAACTCCCCATTTTTCCACCACTCCATTCTCTGTTTCAGCGCTTTAATGTTCTCGTTCAGTTTTGCCTTTGGTCTTTTTCTTTGAAGGAATAACTGAGGAATGAAAGAAGCTATCTTGATTGCCACGTGCGCCAAAGAGGCATCCTGAACATAACATAGGATCATACGTCTGAGTTCCCCCAGCATGTCTTTTGCTGCTTCACAAATCGGTAGTTCAAACTTATTATGTTGCCATTGTATCACTTCTGTATAAATTTAATTCACTAATGTTGTGAGTCTGTCACCAGAATGTCCCATCCATTCTCCACCATTCATGTTTACGTTACGAGGTCGTTCGTTCTGTTCACGATTTTCGATAATTTCTCTCTCATTATCTTCGTTTACACCATTTCCATTATTTTGTTCCACACCTCTGTTGTCTTGCTAATTATTGATTCCTGAATTTTCTTCTGCAGGCTGCAGTTGTTGATTGTTATTATCTGCATTTTCTCTAACAGGGTTTGCTTGTACATCCCCATTAACTACATTGTCTGTTTCACGGTTCATTTGTACTGCATCTCTCACTGCGTTTTGTCTTTCATCAGGATTATTCCTCGACTGGTACCGAGTTACTGGTATCTTGTCTTATTATCTTAATTATCTACCTATTCCCTAAATGCTGAGTCTATCTATCATTACTTCCTAAGGGACGAGCCTCTGCCCGATAAAGGTGAAAATGTAAACATCCTATGAGTAGCGTTAGAAATAGAAAGAGTAAGAGAAGTTATTTAACTCACATAGTTTAATGCAAAGTTACAGAAGATCAGGCTATATTACAAGACAGTGACTGCAAAAGAAAAAAGAAAATAAGATAAAATAAAAGTATTGTTTAAAAGTAAGCACACAGAATAAACGCGAAAAGAAAAGAAAAAACATTAAACACCAAATAAATTTAAAATATAATACAAAACGATTATTGTAGTGAGAAAGGAAATACTCTAATTAAGAGAGTCAAATGATTAAAAAGACAAGTGTCAAAATAGTGCTAAGGATTAAAGAAGGATGTTGTTAGAAATCTACCTTTAGTTTGAGAAAAAGGTCCTGGTTATCAGTATGCACACAATATATCAGCAAATTATACCTTATTTTAAATAGTATACTTAGTTACTAGTTCGTTAGAGATAACTCTCACATGAAATATACCACTTCAAGTCTGATTTCCTGACTCGGCCATAAATCATATAGAACCTTACCTGGCTTCGCAGGCGGCCTCGCAGGCCGCCTGCCAAGACACTCTGCACTAAATGATGTCATAAAACGGGCCCTGCAGAGTGCTAACTGTGCATCAATCCTCGAACCACATGGACTTCACAGAGAAGACGGCAAACGGCCAGATGGGATGACCACTTTCCCTTACAAGAATGGCCGGTGCCTCGTGTGGGATGCCACATGTGTTGACACTTTCTCCACAACCAACACCGCCAGAAACGCCGACGAAGCAGGTGAAGCCGCCCGGATAGCAGAAAATAAAAAGCGAGAAAAATATCAAGCCATCGCCAGAATTCATCAGTTCGAGCCCCTGGCATTCGAAACTTCAGGAGTCTTCGGCCCTACCACCCTTAAGATGATGAATGAAATAGGCCGTAAAATCAGAGAAAGTTTCAGGAGAACCCCGGGAAACCCTCTGGCTCAAGCAAAGACTAGGGATGGCTATCCTCCGGGGCAATGCCACCAGCGTCATGAGCTCAGTTCGACAGGACTGGGTCATGCCACTGTGTGAGGCCCGGGCAGGAGTGGTGTATCCGTAGTCTTTCCACAGTAGGGTAAAACAAAACATAAACTTTATTTGTATGTAACATGTGTGATGCACATTAATAAAAGGGGATGTGTCGGATGGTTGAAAGCCACAGTTGCTCGCGCGTTTGGGGCTAGCAACACGTATTATGAAAAACATGCATCCTCCTTCATTCACTGTCCCCCCCTTCACTCACTCAACCCCACAATTTGCCGGAGGATAACAGGTTTTTCACAATACGTAGACGGAGATCTTTAAAAAAAAAAAAAAAACTTACCTAATATAATCGGCATGTTTCCTCGAACTAAATGACTCTATACAATGCTAAAGAAACCTTGGCAATTTGAGCCGCTTTACATTCTAAATATACCTAACTTTAAATGAAAACCAGCCAATTATGTCTTATGATTTAGTTATTTTCAGGACAAAAATATGTACACAATATTACATCATGTAACTCATGTAATAGTAGCATGAGGGACTATATAGGAGGTGAGGTTTATATGGGAGGTTTACAGGAGGGGAGGTTTACATGGGGGGATGTGGGATTCCTTATGGATCTCCCAATGTATCCAGCTTTACAGCTACAACATTCAAAAGAATAAACGATGTTCGAACACAGAAGCTTGGGGATCCTATCCTTACAACGAACAAATGAACCAATAGTAAATGAAATTGGCAATTTTTCACGAGGAAGTCAGTAAGTTGTTCACCTTCTTCACTAGTAACAGCTACCCTTCGACCCTATTCAACAACATTGTAAAGGAATTTTTAAACAAGAAACTTACTGTATCCCCTCAAACGTTAACTGTTCCTAAGGATATCAGATAAATTAGTCTCCCGTTTTATGGTCATTCAAGTTATAACATTAGAAATCAACTCACAAAAATCCTAAATCAGGCGTACCCGCAAATTTCGTTTAGATTTGTTTTCAACAATTCATTTACTATTGGTTCATTTTTTCGTTGTAAGGATAGGATCCCCAAGCTTCTGTGTTCGAACATCGTTTATTCTTTTGAATGTTCTAGCTGTAAAGCATGATACATTGGGAGCTCCATAAGGAATCTCAAGATACGAGTGTTCGAACATAGAGGCTTGTCTTATAGAACTTCTTTGCCCCTTTCAAAGCCAACTATGTCAGAAATACGAAATCACTGTAATGAAAAGAAACATGCATGTGGCTTGAATGACTTTAATATTTTGGATAAATGCACCGATAGGAATAGCCTTCGTATTTTAGAATCTATTTACATTCATAAACTGAAGCCATCTTTAAATAACTATGAAACTTCAACAAAATTATATACGTTAAAATAGCCATTCTTGGGTTTTAATTGCTCGATGTTTCATATAGTCAGTGATTCATTATCTGTTTGTAGTTATTAGTTTATGTTCGTATATTTTCTGGAAAGGTTAGTTTATTTAATAGATGGATAGTTTGTATCTTTTTCAACCTAAATATTTATTTACGATGAACTGAAGATAGCTTTTTATCATTAAATTTAAGTTTTAATGTGTTGGCATTTGCTTAAATAATATTTGTGAATTGTGGTTTATTTTTCAAATCACTAAGTAATTTGTTTTTAAATGTTTCGTTAAGGTCTGATGATGGGAAATGTTCCCGAAACTAGTCACCAATAAAGATGATGAAGTGGAATATATTAGTCTTTATCCTGAGCTGGCTCTACAATATATATATATATATATATATATAATGAGTTTCCTGGGGGGAGAGGGGTTACCAAAATTGCCCCCAGTGGTTTGGCCCCTGATGGTGACCCATCAAAATGCACTGGACCGCGACCTCTCACTCTTACTATAAATTTGTGCAACATTCGTGGCCTTTTCTCTAACTTCCACTCTGTGGAACACCACTTCTCCTCTGCCAACCCTGATCCTCTCTTTCTCACCGAAACCCAGTTGTCTGGGACTACTGACAGCTAACCCTTCTCTGTATTCTCCTACTATCTCTATCCTCAGTTTCAAGCCAAAGGTAAATGTTGTGCAACAATATTGCTTTCTCTCGTGTTCCCAACTTTAATTCTTCTGAATTCTCAACTCTCTGGCTAAAGCTTTCTTGTCACGCATAAATTAAATTAGTCTGCGATGTTTATCTCTCACCAAATTCAATTGACTATCCAAAATTCTCTGACTATCTAACTTCTAAAGTGGAACACATTCTATCCATCTCTCCTTTCACAAAATTCTCCATCTTGGGAGACATCAATGTTCACCACAACCAATGGGTCTTCTCCCATTTTACTGACCAACCTGGTGAACAAGTCTACATCTTTTCTATTCTAAATTACCTAGAGCAGTTAGTCCAGCACCCTACTCGAATGGTTGACCGCCTTGGATATCAGTCCAACATTCTTAACTTATTTTCTAACTTCTAATCCTTCTACTTATGCTGTAAACCTTTTCTCTCCGTTGGGCTCATCCGATCACAATCTTATCTCTGTTACCTGTCCTATCTCTCCAGTACGGCCACCCGACCCTCCCAGCCGACTCCGTTTGTGTCACCTTGGCGCTGCCGACTGGGATGCTCTTCAGCAGTACTTCTTTGATTTCCTATGGAATGATTTTTGATTCCATGGGCGGGGACCCTTTGAGTGTGCCGAGCGCATAACCGAGGTAATCCTCTCAGGCATGGAGGCATACATTCCATTTTCTTTCTCTCAGTTTAATGCACACAAATTTTGGTTTAATCACGTTTGTTCTACGGCTGTCCGCAATAAGGAGGAAGCATTGAAACAGTACCGTCATCTTCAAACTCAAGAATCTCATGCTTTATATGTTTCTGCCCGGAATCAAGCCAAATCTGTTCAACAACTCTTTCATCAATAAAAGATGTCCTGAACTATCCAACTCTAGCTCTTCCCAAGCTTTCTGGCATCTAGCCAAGAACCTCTCCAACAATTTTACTTTCTCATCTTTCCCTCCTCTTTTCCTCTCTGACGGCACTACCGTCACTTATTCCTCTGACAAAGGTGAACTCTTTGCTCAAACTATCGCTAAAAGCTCCACCATGGATGATTCTGGTGCTATTCCTCCCTCTTCACCCCCTTTCAATTACTTATACCTAATATCATAATCTCTTTTAAGGATGTACTTTCTGCCTTCTCTGGGCTTAACCCAAGAACCGCGATAGGCCTCACGGAAGGGTCATCATAGCGAACGCGATAGGCCTCACGGAAGCAAGACCATAAAAAACCTCTTCCAAAGCACCCCAGGGACTCTCAAAACAAAGGAATATGTCATTAGGTGAGGTAATTCCCATCTAGTACTTCCTACCACTCATCCATATGTTTCTCCCCCCCCCTCCTTCCTCTCCTTCCCCACCTTTTTTCCCCCTCATCAATTATCACCTATTTTCCCTTTTATTTACATAATTTATCGGTTATTTTTCGCGTGAATTTCTCTCCCACGATTTCGGAGCACAAGTAGGTTGCATAAGAGTCGTTATATAACACTGACACATCGCCCGCTTGGCTCAGTAGAAATAGAGACCTTGGAGGGGAAAGATGTATGTCTCTACGCCTCCCGCCTAAGGATAAGACCAGGTGGCGAATATTTACGATTTTTCCCACCCAAACGCATTCCCCACTTATTTTATCGCTCTTAATTCAAGGTTCATATATTCATCATATATGTAAAATAAAAGTACATTGAAAACAAAATAATGCTTTATATCGTACATATAACGAATTCTGCCAGAATCCAAGGCTAGAAATTCACAAATAACTACCTTAGCCCCTAGGGCAATTTCGCGTATTTAAAGATTAATAGTAGGAAGGTGTACAGACTGGATGGTGCTCCTCCTGTTGTTCTTAAAAACTGTTCTTTTGTGCTGAACTAGACAAACTCTTTTGTCTCTGTCTTTTCTCTAACGTCTTTCCTTCTTGCTGAGAGTTTGCTCTTATTCAACCTGTCCCAAAGAAGAGTGACTGCTCGCAACCATCCAACTATCGTCCAGTTGTTCTAATTTCTTGCATCTCTAAAGTTTTTAAAACTATTTTTAACTCAAAATTTCTTAAGCATTTATCTTCCCATAATCTACTTTCAACTCGCCAGTATAGTTTCCTTAAGGGCCACTCTACGTGTGATCTTATTTCTTATCTTACTGTGACGCTCTTGCATAGTAGCCACGTGCGAGCTTGCGCGCGCGTCGGCTGCCCAGCCGTTTAGAAACCGACTGGCGGCAGCCGGCCGGCCGGCTTTTCCTTAGTATATAGCCTACGACAATGTAACTAATGTCTGGGATATTCTTATGTTGTTTCACAGCTTGAAGCTGCCCTTATTCTTAACCAACACATCTTAGTATATTTTATTCTCGATAGTTGATTGTTTCATTATAATACATAAGATGCATTGTAGTGAAGGAGAGAGAGAGAGCGAGCGAGCAGGGTGGGGGAGGTGAGTGTTGCTTTTCCTCCTCTTCCCTCCTCCCTCCCGGAGGAGTTGTTCGCCCGCGTGGTCTTTTCTCTCGGTTTTGATTGGCTGGTGGTTCCTGGCGCCTTCTGCAGGCCTGCTGCCGGGTGACGTAGCGGCCTGTGATTGGCTGACCACCGTGCCTTTGTGTGGGATCCTGGAGGGGTCCAGAGGAGCTATTCTCCTCAGAGCTCACCTCACTGTCGTACCCTTCGGATCCCCTTGATATCTATCCCTCTCAACCCCACTTAGAAACTTTCTCTCTTACTTTGTATACCTTCTTTCCACTACTTCACCAATCTATTTAATTATCCCATCCCCTTGATAGACCTTATATCTATTATTGTATTAACGACGAGCTCTCAGATAATTAGATAGGATTTTGGGCCTTATGCAGAGATGTAATTGTTAATGAGACCTAGGAAGCTTTTTTGTTGTCTCATATTTGGTGGTTTCATGCTTGCTAGTGTGTTCTTGTGGCAGGTGAGCAGGGGCTAGACCGGAGGGGAGGCTTTTTGTGATCCTTTAAGTAAAGTCTGCTGGTGCGAGTCCTGTGGACCTGCACGACTTTACTAGGATGCCCGTGGGAGTCTGAGGGCATTTTCTTGTCTGTGTGCCTGTGTGTCTAGTGTTGTGTTGTGTGAGGGCCCTTGCCTAGTCCACTCAGCACTGCGCTAGCACGCCTTGCGTTTGTTTTAGGGTCGCCAGGAGAGAGTCAGATACTTGGGATCTGAGTCTCTCAAGAGAGCACCTTTTCAATTAGAGTAATTTGGCGCACAGACTTGGGAACGTCCCTAGGCTAGAGCAGGTGGCTCAGCCCGGGTATCCGAAGCCTATATCCTTCCGGCTAGACCTCTGCCACCTGGCAGATTAACAGCTAGCGGTTTATTATACCTGTATGCTTGTTATTGTGCCACAGTTTACCGTCTTTGTGAGCATTGTGAGTCAGGGTGTGGCTTAGAGACTCTGTTCGAGCAGGCTTGCCTGACTAAGAGTGAGAAGCACACCTGTATGTGGTTATGTTGCGAGTTGCTGCCTTTATTTAATTATACCTATGCCATTATACACTGTAGGTCCTATCACTAGTATTTATTCCTGCTTATTAGTTAAGAGTTCTCTAAATCCGTAACGTACTTTCTTTGCTAAGCATCAGATCCTACAGTAGCCGCATGCAGTTTAGAAACCTGCATCTTGTCTACCTGTACGATGTTTTGAGGACTGTTTGCTTTCACCTTCTTTCACGCAGGGGTGATTAGTTGTATTAATTAACGTAACGTTAAATGTACTTTCTTCTAGTTTGTTATTAAATTGTTTCTGCAATTTAATTCCGTTATCTATCTTTTCCTTGAAGCTTTAAGTCAACTTAATTGTGTGATCTTTTATATAGCCTGCTTGACTATCAGCAGTCTATAGTGCGTGCACCCTGTAACCGAGTCATAGTATACCTCGTTGTCCAGGCAGGACTCTTGACGGTTTAGGGTGGTTTGTTGCCTGGGTTTATAGATAAGGGTTGGATCTAGCGTTTTCCGTTGTTGCTTGTTGCCACATACCTAGTCCAATAGAAAGAGCCCAGCGTTTATATATCCCAGGACGTAACATTACTAACTCTTGGTCATCCTCCTTTTTGGATTTCGGTGAGACTTTTTCTATTGCGCTAGACATATCGAAAGCTTTCGATGGAGTCCGAGACAAATCTCTAATTTTCAAACTACCCTCCTTCTATATCTATCCGTCCATCTGTGCCTTTGTCTCTAATTTCCCTTCAGACCACTCCATAGCTGCAGTTGTGGACGGCCATCGCTCACTTTCTCAACCTATCAACTCCGATGTTCCTCAGGGTTCTGTCCTGTCTCCAGTTTTCTTTCTAATATCTATTAATGATCTCCTCAACTGTACCTCTGGTCCTATCCACTCATATGCTAATGACTCTACCGTACATTATTCAACTAATTTTACACATCAACCCAGCATGCAATAATACCAAAACTCACGTATAAAGGCCATAAAGCGCCTATTTTACGATCCATGAATGATTTCTGATTGTGGCACAGAAAATCTTGTTACTGTCAATGCCTCCAAGATCCAATTTCTCCCTCTATCTCTCCATCGCAATCTTTCGCATGAATATAAAATGTCTTCAACATTACACAAATCAACCCTTCATCTTCTCTCAATATTCTTGGTGTATCTTTTTCATCAACCTTTCTTGGAAAGATCATATTACCACTCTTGCTAAAACAGCTTCCCAAAAGTTAGATGTGCTCAATCATCTCTGTGGATTGTTCACCCACACACAGCCTCTTGCTCTGTATCGGAGCACAGTGCGCCCCTGTATTGAGTACTGTTCACATGTGTGGGGAGGCTCCACCCATACTGCACTTCTTGAAAAAGTAGAGTCCAAAGCATTTTGTCTCATCAACTCACTTCCACTTACTAGTTCCCTACAATCTCTTTCTACATGCTGCACTGTTGCATCTCTTTCAATCAACTATTGCTATTATAATAATTAGTGTTCTTCAGAGTTCTCTCAGTGCTCTCAATACTCGCCTTTCAGCACAGTCCTACTCCTATTCTGTTCAGCTAACCAACCCAATAATTGAAACATTTTCTCAATCTTTCTTCTACTCAACGCGTGAACTCTGTAACTCTCTCCCTCAATCAATCTTTCTTTCATCCTATGACTTAAACTGCTTTAAATTTCGTGTGTCCACGCATTTTGACCCCACCGTCCCTTGAATTCGGCCCTGTCGCTCTTTCGGCTTTGGGAGAGACACTCGATTCAGGCAACCTGCCTTTTGTCTCCTTCGTACACATATACAAAGAAAAAACAGATAAGCTATCAATTGGCCCACTTTCTTGCAAATATGTAGCCTAAACACAAACCTATAATCAGTTCCGAACAATAGCATGCCATGTTATTACCAGGACAGGTTGATATCAGAGGGCAGTAATAATGTAAGGGTTATTGAACTCAAAATGGGTATCGTACATCGTACAAAGTCATGTTCTACCTCCACACTTAAGTCTCTACTTCAAGCTACCACTATAGTCTATACATTTTTTGACTTGGCGAATATGCACTTGGTTCCTTTAATTTATTTTTCAATTTTTTTTTCTATGTGAATGAGGGATACAAAAGGCATAACTGCCTGCAGCGAGTGCCTCCCCCAGATTTCAAAGAGTGACAGGGCCGAAATCAAGGGACTTTCGAGCTAAAATGCCTGGACACACGGAGTTTGAAGCAATTTAAGTCATAGGAAGAGGGAAAGACTGATTCTGGGAGAGAGTTCCAGAGCTCAGCAGTTGAATAGAAGAAAGTCTGAGAATAAAGTTTTACTCTTGGGTTGGAGAGTTGCACAGAGTAGGGGTGGGATTGTGTTGCAAAGCGGGTACTACGTACCCTACGTAGAGGAGGTGGTATACACTGGGAAAGCTCCGAGGAACACTGATTATTGTAGTAGCGATAGAATAGTGAGAGAGATGCAACATTGCGGCGAAGAGAGAGAGATTGCAGAGAGTTGGTGAGTGGACGGGAGTTAATGATACGAAAGGCTTTCCTTTCTACTTTATCTAGGAGTGCGGTGTGAGAGGATCCTCCCCACACATGTGAACAATACTCAATACAAGGACGCACTGTGCCCATGTACAGAGCAAGAAGCTGCGCAGGGGTAAAGAACCCCTTGAGGCGGTTGAGCACACCCAGCTTCTGGGCGGCTGCCTTAGCGTGACTGGTAATATGGTCTTTCCAAGTGAGAGCAGAAGAAAAAGAGACACCGAGAACATTGAGGGAAGATGAAGGGTTGATTTTTGTATGGTTGAAGAATAAGGGATAGTCCTCTGGAGGTTCCTGAAGGGTAGTAAGATGGATAAATTGAGTTTTGGAAGCATTAAATGCAACAAGGTTTTCTCTATCCCAATTGGAAATAGTAGCTAGATCAGAAGATAAGCATTTTACGGCTTCATTACGTTTACTTTTGAGGGATTGCTGGCTGGGACGTTCTGGAAAACTAATTGAGTGGTGTAAAGTAGAGTCGTCATCTGCGTATGAATGGATGGGACTGGATGTACAGTTGAGAAGATCATTCATGAAAATTAGAAAGAGAATAGGAGATAGGACAGAACCCTGAGGAACACCGGAGTTGATAGGATGAGGAAATGAGCGATGGCCATTCACAACCGCAGCTATGGAACGGCCGGAAAGGAAATTAGAGACAAAGGCACAGATGGAGGGACAGAAACCGAAGGAGGGCAGTTTGGAAATTAAAGATTTGTGCCAGACTCTATCGAAGGCCTTCGATATGTCTAGTGCAACAGAAAAAGTCTCACCGAAGTCCCGAAAGTTGGATGACCAAGAGTTAGTAAGATATGAAAGAAGATCACCAGTAGAGCGACCCTTAACCCGTACAGCCCCGGCCGGTTTTATTATTTTTGCGCACCAGAACCCGGGCAATTTTTCAATTTTATTTTTTCTTATAAATATATCAGAATGTGTTAGAAAATAATGATAGACATGAAGAAATGTGAAAAAAGTACTTACCTAGGCCATTTGGGGGTCCTGGGAGGTAGTGGGGGCCCCAGCCTCAGTGGAGCCTTAGCGCCATTTCAAATCTCCCGCGCCAGCAGCCAGTTGCCAGCCGCCAGGCAGCATGACTTATTTTGCACCTCTCGGACATAAAGTGCACTTCAGAGTTCATAGAATGTCTTTGTATATCACATAATGTCAATATAACTGAAGTTGTAGTGTGATAAGTGCCTTCATTCAAGTATTACAAGTGCGCACGAGTGTTAGCGTCCCCGTTGCCATGGTGATGGCAGCCATCTTGGGCGGCCATCTTTGCTCAGGACAATAACAAAACGCACGTACGAACACACGGCCAGACAGCGGACCGAGTGACCCACATTCCACAGCACCCTTCCCTCTTTCTTTCTCTGTCTGGCTGTCACTTTCACTCAAGGACACTCTGTCTCTCCTTTTCATTGAATTATTTGTACTTGTTCATTGTTTTACCTAAGATTATGAGGTGTATATACATTGTTTTACGCACTTATTGTCTCGTATTCTTATAATTATTTGCACACAGTTTTATAAGTTTAGAATTTACTTAGTGTTTTATATTGTTCGGTACTTTGCACTTGTAAATTATATATATATACACACTGTTTTATATTCACTTTTTGCGTCTTTTATATACACTGTTAGTATTACATTATAGCGTCTTTTATCGCAGTCTTTGAACACTTTGAACACTTAGAAGTGCTCGAGGGTGTGATAATCCCTGAAGCAGGTGGGAAAACACAGTCCCACATCACATTCTTCACACATCGTCCGGGTGTCTGTCCGTTTGGGTGTGCGTCTGCCTGTGCTGCGACACACATGACACCGTCTGCGTGGGTTGGGGATTACTTGGTTGGGCGGGACAAAATAGCAAAAGTGGCGTTGTGTCAGTCTGGCGGGGCCTTCTGGTGCTTTTTTTGTTTTTTTTAAAAGACCTCCGTCTACGTATTGTGAAAAACCTGTTATCCTCCGGCAAATTGTGGGGTTGAGTGAGTGAAGGGGGGGACAGTGAATGAAGGAGGATGCATGTCTTTCATAATACGTGTTGCTAGCCCCAAACGCGCGAGCAACTGTGACTTTCAACCATCCGACACATCCCCTTTTATTAATGTGCATCACACATGTTACATACAAATAAAGTTTATGTTTTGTTTTACCCTACTGTGGAAAGACTACGGATACACCACTCCTGCCGGGGCCTCACGCAGTGGCATGACCCAGTCCTGTCGAACTGAGCTCATGACGCTGGTGGCATTGCCCCGGAGGATAGCCATCCCTAGTCTTTGCTTGAGCCAGAGGGTTTCCCGGGGTTCTCCTGAAACTTCTCTGATTTTACGGCCTATTTCATTCATCATCTTAAGGGTGGTAGGGCCGAAGACTCCTGAAGTTTCGAATGCCAGGGGCTCGAACTGATGAATTCTGGCGATGGCTTGATATTTTTCTCGCTTTTTATTTTCTGCTATCCGGGCGGCTTCACCTGCTTCGTCGGCGTTTCTGGCGGCGTTGGTTGTGGAGAAAGTGTCAACACATGTGGCATCCCACACGAGGCACCGGCCATTCTTGTAAGGGAAAGTGGTCATCCCATCTGGCCGTTTGCCGTCTTCTCTGTGAAGTCCATGTGGTTCGAGGATTGATGCACAGTTAGCACTCTGCAGGGCCCGTTTTATGACATCATTTAGTGCAGAGTGTCTTGGCAGGCGGCCTGCGTTGTAATTACATGACAAGGCATGGTGACCTTGAGCATCCATCCTCCCATCACACTTGCAAGTGTGTGGGTGACAAACTGCCGCACCCACTCTGAGCGCGATGGCGACCCGGAGCGCTTCAGCATCCAAGTGAGTTCCAAGAGGTGGGATGGGGATGGCGTGTAACCACAAGCCACTCTCCGAACGGGCGGCTGCCTGGAGGTGTGCTTTTGCAACCTGGTCTGCATTGGTTAGGAGATTTTCTTGAGTTTTCTTCGCCGAGATGGTATCCCACGCTTTCTGCTTGCTCCTGGAGGTACCCTGAGGCTCCTCCTCTACTCCTGTACTTCCCTTCCAGGTGTTAATCGCTGCTGTTACGTCCCCATTAAGTGTCATTCCGGGTTTAGAATAAAGGATGGACAATACGAGGTCGTTGGTCGCGATGAGGGAAGAGATAAAGGCTGCGGAGGCAATATCCGAGGCTCTCCGTATGCCCAAGCCCCCGAGGCGGACAGGAAGGGTGGCTTGTGTCCAGGCCCGTTCTTTAAATTCCACGTTGGTGATGCTGGTCACTGCTTCTCGGATTATGCTGTCTAATTCTTGGAGGCCGCCATTGTTCGTGTAAGTCATCGATGTGCGCAGGAGGTATTGGAGTTTTGGGATGGAGAAACAGTTCTTGAGCAGGGCCAGAGCTGAGTGGGCATCGATGTGTATCAGGCGACTCACGAGACGTTGAAGCTCCTCCTTTTTAACTTGAAGTGCTGGTGGGATTGCTGCCAGAGTTAGTGGGGAACCTAATAGGGTTTGCTGGTGCTCCTGAAGGATCTTTACATCTGGCAATATGTTTCGGAACAGGGCCTGAGTCTCTTCTCCTTGTTCACGTGTATGGTTGAGGAGAACAAGTTCACATTTGGTGTCATTTATCACTAGCCCGGCCTGGCCGAGGTCAGTTATGATGTTATTTAGGTTGGTTAGAACGTTCTCTACTGACCCACCCAAGGTTGTATCGTCCAGGTACCATACATTCAGCTCTGACCTTACTTTGTTAGCTGCTGCATCCACCCTTATTGAGAAAAGAGCAGGACCACCTGGATCTCCCTGCTGTAACCCGGTCTCTGATGGGATTACCGTCTCGCAAAAAATCAGGATTGAAGGTTTGGAATAAGCCTGCCAAAGTAGGGGGTACAGAGTGGGGATGTGTTCTTGAGCTGCACGGAGGAAGACATCCCTGCGAATGCTGTTGAATGCGTTCCGCATGTCAATCTTTAGAAGCACTCGTTTTTCTTGGGCTTGGCTGAGGTAGGAGTTCCAAGTGGAGTTCCGAAACCTAGTTGAACTGGTCTTAAGTGTTGACCTAGGCCATTCGAGAGTGGTTTCAAACCCACCTTTGTGGCAAGGCGGCGGAAGGTGTTCCCTACTGCTATTGGGCGCACACCGCCATCTTTTTTTGCCAGTGCACAGAGTGATGCCCCAAAAAATAGGGGTGTGGCACAGTCGGGTACTTCCCCTCTTAAAACCATGTTGATGAATTTGGTGAGGGTTTCCAAGAGTGCCTCCCCAGCAGCTCCTGATCCCTGACCCAAGAGGCCTTTGAGGTGGGCGGGTCGGATACCATCTGGGCCCGCGGCTGAGCCTGCTGGGAATGAAGTCACTGCGGCGACCACCTGCTCCTTCGTGACAACTAAAGGTTGGCGCATCTGGTCATTTGGGGCAGGGGGGAGGTTTAGGTCCCTAGGTGTACGTGGGTGCTTTTCTTGTAGGGCTTCAACAACTTCGGTGCCTTGACCAGCAAAACCTTCTGAAGAGGACAACAGTCTGACGGCCCCTTTGATGTCACTATCCGCCAGCTTCGCCGCGACCCTCTTACGTAGCTGTTCAGCCTCTTCCTCTTCCTTGTCCTGGTGCTTCTGGGCCCTGTTTGGTTGCTGTTCGGGGGGTTCCACCAGTTTGTTTCCATCCATATACTGTGCTACTTGACGTTTCACTCTGGTGGCTAGTGAAACCTGAAGATGGTCTTGTATGTTGGTTCTGGGTGGTTTTCGGAGGGCCCCATAGGAGAAACCCAGGAGCCGTGCCCATGCGAGGGGTGTCTTGAGCTGTAGGGCCTGCTTTATGATGGTTGTAAGGGCCTCCGCCACTTGGATTCTGGCTCCTTTAGGTACCCGGGCAAGGACCTGGATCCGCGCTTTCCATTTGGTCACCAGTTGGGTCAAGTCGGCGACCGGTGTTGCCGGTGTTGCCCCGGTTGGCTCTGCAGTGGGCCCTGGGCATGCGAGACATTTCCAGTTTGGTTGTTCTCCTGATGTTTTCTTTGTCAGCTTAGCACAAGATAAATGAATAGATCTAAGACAGCCGGAACATTTTCGCGAATTCTTTCTTGCATTGGTTGTACCGCACTTAAGACACTTAGTATCTGCTAGGCCATAGTCTTCCAAGATTATCCATTCCTCTGCCTCTACCAAGCCGTCCTCCTGATCTTCCCGTGGTGCTTCCATCTCTACCATGTCTCCCTTGTTTCAGAAACCCCGGGAAATCTCTCCTGGCACATATCTAGATTATTGCTGTTGTTATTAATGTATAATTGGCTGGATGCATAACAATTCACTTATCATAGTCAACCTTTCTGATGGGATATGTAAAAAAAAAAAAAAACAAAAAAACATCACATATCATAGTTAACCTTTCTGATGGGCAATAGGCCTGCTTCTAAAGCTAAGTGGTTAAATGTATAAATCCTCGGCATTGGGCACCGGTACAACTAAAAGATCTAATTGATTGAAAGGAAGCACGCCAATTATATCCTATGATTACTTACACTGGCGACGCCACCCTGATGTTGAGTATTAATAAATGCTTAGGATATTAATAATGATGTCAACATCAAGATAGGGAGAGAGCCAGAGAGTGAGCGAGAGCCAGGATCTGAGTGGGTAACCGAATCTAGGGCAGCAGTTATGGAAAAATTATTAAATTGTAAAAAATGTTAAGAGAGGGAGAGAGAGAGAGAGAGAGCAGGGGCGGGGGCGAGGGAGAAAGAAAGCGAGCTGGAGAGGGGGCTGGCCTGGTTGGGTATGAAAGATGTTAGAGGAAAACAAATAACTAAAATGATAAAAAGCGATCTGAACCAAAAAAATAATAGCAATGAGGCGGTTAAGTGCGGTGATTGAAAGTGGATGGAAAGATGTTAAGGATAAAAAGGAGAGAGAGAGAGAGAGAGAGAGAGAGAGCTGGAGAGGGGGCTGGCCTGGTTGGGTATGAAAGATGTTAGAGGAAAACAAATAACTAAAATGATAAAAAGCGATCTGAAGTTATAGATAACCAAAAAAATAATAGCAATGAGGCGGTTAAGTGCGGTGATTGAAAGTGGATGGAAAGATGTTAAGGATAAAAAGGAGAGAGAGAGAGAGAGAGAGAGAGAGAGAGAGAGAGAGAGAGAGAGAGAGAGAGAGAGAGAGAGAGAGAGAGAGAGAGAGAGAGAGAGAGAGAGAGAGAGAGAGAGAGAGAGAGAGAGAGATAAATGAAAATGGACCTTGTAGCAAGTATTTCCTAAATGGTTAGAGAGAGGGAAATGAAAATGGACCTTATAGCAAGTACTTCATAAAGGTTAGAATTGTTTAAGAAGTTGAAGGACCGAAGGTCAGGTCCTTGGGGTAGATGGAAGATGAGGCCTATGGTGGGGAACCATAAGGGTGAAACTGCCTGCCCTATAGCCCTATAAACGGTCACCTCACTCACCTTGTGGTCACTGCTGGAGGTTTATGGTGCCTGGGCAGGGCTGGGCTAGTGCCTGACGGCTCCTTGTCCCCTCACTGATACTGGTAATAACACTCTCAAGATTAAACTAAATATGCTTTGTGGGCGATGTTTAAACAAGAAACCAGTTCTGTTTACTATGTGCCGAAACACCGTATCATCGCCGATCTTCTGATACGTATATGGGTCACTCAGCCCCACGATACCCCTCCGAAAATCCCCTCTTTTGAGGAGCTCAACTGACCCGACCCGTGTGCTCTCACTGTGCTCTCACTCACTCATTCTGGTGCTTGAAAACGAGCTGCGGGACGTTGCTGGCGGCGTGGACCATCCCTGAAGAAGAACAGAAGCTCCCGTGCAAGTTCGATGCAGTACGACTCCATCGTCTCAACTTCACCTGTTATTTCATGATATTGGATGTGGCAGTTGTAGAGGGTGAAGTCGAGTAGGTGGAAAAATAATTTTTTATACCACCTCATCGTCTTCCTGGCACACTCGACCGACGATATGACAGAGTCTGACTTGTCAACCAGCCGCATGTTGATGTTGTAGTCAATGATTGCAACTGGTTTTTTGACCGCCTCACCTGTGGCTCTATCACGGCGTTTTTTTTTTTTTTTTTTTTTTCTATGTGATTGAGGGAGGCAAAAGGCATAACTGCCTATAGCGAGTGCCTCCCCCATAGTTGAAAGAGTGACAGGGCCAAAATCAAGGGACGTTCGACCCAAAATGCCTGGACACACAGAGTTTGAAGCAATTTAAGTCATAGGAAGAGGGAAAGACTGATTCTGGGAGAGAGTTCCAGAGCTCAGATGTTGAGTAGAAGAAAGTTTGAGAGTAACGTTTCACTCTTGGGTTGGAGAGTTGCACAGAGTAGGGGTGGGATTGAGTTGCAAGACGGGTACCACGTGCCCTACGTAAAGGAGGTGGTATGCACTGGGATAGCTCTGAGGAACGCTGATTATTATAGTAGCGATAGAATAGCGAGAGAGATGCAACATTGCGGCGGAGAGAGAGAGATTGCAGAGAGTTGGTGAGTGGACGGGAGTTAATGATACGAAAGGCCTTCCTTTCAACTTTGTCTAGGAGAGCGGTGTGAGAGGAACCTCCCAACACATGTGAACAATCTCAATACAAGGGCGCACTATGCCCCTGTACAGAGCAAGAAGCTGTGCAGGGGAAAAGAACCCCCTAAGGCGGTTGAGCACACCCAGCTTCTGGGAGGCTGCCTTAGCAAGACTGGTAATATGGTCCTTCCAAATAAGAGCAGAAGAAAAAGAGACACCAAGAATATTGAGAGAAGATGAAGGGTTGATTTTTGTATTGTTGAAGAATAAGGGATAGTCCGCTGGGAGATCCTGACGGGTAGATAGATGGAGAAATTGGGTTTTGGAAGCATTAAAGTTAACAAGGTTTTCTCTGCTCCAATTGGAAATAGTATTTAGATCAGAATTTAAGAGTTCTATGGCTTCATTACGTTTGTCGTTGAGGGATTGCTGGCTGGGGCGTTCTGAAAAACTAATGGAGTAGTGTAAGGTTGAGTCGTCTGCGTATGAATGGATGGGAATTAAGGTACAGTTAAGGAGATCATTTATAAAAATTAGAAAGAGAATAGGAGATAGGACAGAGCCCTGAGGAACACCGGAGTTTATAGGGTGAGGAAGTGAACAATGGCCGTCCACAACCGCAGCTATGGAACGGCCGGAAAGGAAATTAGAGACAAAGGCACAGATGGAGGGATAGAAACCGAAGGAGGGAAGTTTAGAAATTAAAGATTTATGCCAGACTCTATCGAAGGCTTTCGATATGCCTAGTGCAATAGAAAAAGTCTCACCGAAGTCCCGAAAGGAGGATGACCAAGAGTTAGTAAGATATGAAAGAAGATCACCAGTAGAGCGACCCTTAAGGAAGCCATACTGGCGATCTGAGAGCAGATTATGAGAAGAGAAATGCTTAAGAAATTTGGAAGCAAGAATAGTTTCAAAAACTTTAGAAAGACAAGAGATAAGAGCAATTGGACGATAGTTGGAGGGTTGAGAGCGGTCACCCTTCTTTGGGACAGGTTGAATGTGAGCAAACTTCCAGCATGAAAGGAAGACGTTAGAGGATAGACAGAGACGAAAGAGTTTGCCTAGGCAGGGAGTCAGGGAAGCACAGTTTTTGAGAACAACAGGAGGAACACCGTCCGGACCGTACGCCTTATTAGTGTTAAGCCCAGAGAGGGTAGAAAGTACATCTTTAGAAGAGATTAGGATATTAGGCATAAGTAAGAGAGAGGAGGGCGGAGAGGGAGGAATAGCACCGGAATCATCCAAGGTGGAGTTTCTAGCAAAAGTTTGAGCGAAGAGTTTAGCTTTGTCAGAGGAAGAAGTGATGGTTGTGCCATCAGAGTGGGAAAGGGGAGGGAAAGACGAGGAAGAGAAATTGTTGGAGAGGTTTTTGGCTAGATGCCAGAAAGCTTGGGAAGAGCTAGAGTTGGATAGTTCAGTGCATTTATTATTGATGAAAGAGTGTTTGGCAAGTCGAAGAACAGATTTGGCTTGATTCCGGGCAGAAACATATGAAGAATGAGAGTCTTGAGTTTTAAGGCGTCGGTACCGTTTGAATGCTTCCTCCTTATTGCGGACAGCAGTAGAACAGGCGTGAGTAAACCAAGATTTTTTAGCATTAGTCTGAGAGAAAGAGAATGGAATGTATGCTTCCATGCCCGATAGGATTACCTCGGTAATGTGTTCAGCACTCTCCGAGGGTCCTCGGCCATGGAAGCAGAAATCATTCCATGGGAAATCAAAGAAGTGCTGCCGAAGAGCCTCCCAGTCGGCAGCGCCAAAGTGCCACAAGCGCCGCCGGCTAGGGAGGATCGGGTGGCTGTACTGGAGAGATAGGACAGGTGACAGAGATAAGTTTATGGTCGGAGGAGCCCAAAGGAGAGAAAAGATCGACAGTATAAGAAGAAGGGTTAGAAGTTAGAAACAGGTCAAGAATGTTGGGCCGATCTCCGATGCGATCCGGGATACGGGTGGGTTGCTGAACTAACTGCTCTAGGTCATTTAGGATAGAAAAGACGTAGGCTTGTTCACCAGGTGGATCAGTAGTGTGAGAGGAGAGCCATTGGCGGTGGTGAACGTTGAAATCTCCTAAGATGGAGATTTCTGAGAAAGGAGAAATGGATAGAATGTGTTCCACTGTAGAGTTTAGATAGTCAAAGAATTTAGGAAAGTTGGTAGAGTTAGGGGAAAGATAGACAGCACAGAAATATTTAGTAAGAGAATGACAGGAAAGTTTGAGCCATAAAGTTGAGAATTCAGAGGAGTCGAAATCGGGAACACGAGAGCAAGTGAGTTTGTTGTGCACATATGCACAACATCCGCCTTTGGCTTTGAAACTAGGATAGAGAAAGTAGGAGGATACAGAGAAGGGGTTGCTGGATGTTGCTACAAACACCTGGGTTTCGGTGAGGAAGAGAAGATCAGGTTTGTAGGAGGAGAGATGGTGCTCAACAGAGTGAAAGTTAGAGGTGTCCTCTAGGCGGGGCAGGTGGATACTGGTGAGGATATTGACGTCACGATTGTCCATCCACGAGAGCATCAAGATATTATTTTGTCTGGAGGTGGATGATGGAGCCCTTCTCCCGCCTTTCGGGTAGCTCTGGCATGTAGACACGATTCCTCCTGACGGTGCCACAGACGCCAGTGTTTCTGCTGTACAGGAATTTGGCAAGGGAAGGGCTGGTGTACCAGTTGTCGAGGTACAAGATGTGGCCCCTGTCCAAATATCCCTCCAACATAGTGATGACAACGGCCCCAGATATCCCATATGTCCTCTCCTCCACCAGTTCAGTGACCTTGCCCATGTAGAGGATGATGTCCTGGATGTAGCCGGTTTTGCAGTCGCACATCACGAACAGTTTCAGGCCATAACGGTGACGCTTGCTGGGGATGTACTGTCGGATGCTAATATTCCCCCTCCACAGCACCAGACTCATCAATGATGAGTTTTTGGTGAGGTTTGAAGGAGGCTGCAAACTTAGTTTTCAGGTATTCAAATATAGGTCTTATCCTCTCCATCGGGTCTTTGGTATTCCTGGGGCGTTCCTGGTTCCTGGTGTGGCTTGCCAGGCTATCAATAAAGTGCAGGTTTCCCATGATTGCCGTGAATCTATTCCTGCTCATGACTTTCCCAAAGAAGGGGGTTGCGATGAGGGGATCACATGACCAGTACTTCCTGAGAGACGTCTTCTTGGTGACCCCCATCAGGATGACCAGTGCCAGGAATGCGTAGAACTCATCGGAAGACAAATCCACCCATGAGAGACGTGCCGAGTTCCTCTTCTGCTCCTTCCCTGCCATAAAATAATAGTTGCACCCGTTCGTCTGGTCAACAATCAAGCCGACAAGGTTGGCAGTGAAGAACTGCAGAAAAACACCCAGTCTTGTGGTGTCAGGTCCACGATTGGGCATGGTAGGGCCGGCCTCAGCTGCCCCCACAAAGTGGTATTGTCCTGGTAGATAGTTCTCCCCATCCACCCAATCCCACCTATCAGCGCCTTCGTCGTCGCTAGATGGGGCATCGGGCTCATCAGGGTCATCGTCAGGGGCACCGGGGAGGGTCGGGCGGGTGCGGGTGGAGCATGGGCGGCGTGGGCGAGAGGTGGACCTGGGTCTGGAGCTAGATCTCGAACTTGATCGAGAGCTAGATCTAGAGCTCGAGTCATTGCTGGGGCGTCTTATTTGCTTCACCTTCTGCATTCGGCCGCGGGTGGCACGCCCGCGAGATATGACACGCCCACGTCGTTTGCTTGCAGGGCGTTGGGGCAGGTCGGGGCGTTGTGGAGAGGCTGGTGATAATGCAGTGGCGCGGGAGGGGCCTGGTTCAGGTGAGGGAGACATTCGTGGGGGGGTGTACGGGATGGAGCCTGAAGGTGATAGTGGGGGGGAAGAATGGCAAGGCGGAGAGTCTGGTAGTAGTGGTGGTGGTGGTGGTGACTCATCCCTCCCCGCGTGCTCTGGATCGGGAGGGAAGAGGGAGCGTTTTGGGTCACGTGACTGCCCTTGTCTCGCACCACGTTGTGCCCTTTGTCCATCACCAGGTTGTTCCATTTGTCCATCACCACATTGTTGTTCGTCACTATGTTTATGACGGCCATAGAACCTCCCCGGGGTATTTTTCTTGAGTGGGGAGATTATGCGAAGTGGGGGAGAAGGCAGGCGGGGTTGTGGGGGTACCTCCTCTTCACTCCCAGACTCGCCCCTTCTTCTCTTCAATCCCCTTCGTTCTTCCCCAGGTACACGCACGTAATTTTGAGGGTCAGCAGGTTCATCTGGAACAACAACCTCTTCCCCACTTTCTGAGGATTCAGTGGGGTCTTGGGGAAGTGGGCGGCGGGGAGGTGCACTTGCCCCTTGCTGTCTTTGTGACGGCCTTCGCCGCCTGACAGGAATCTGAGCAAGCTCTTCCTCTAGCTCTCTTATTTCGGCTTGCGAGGGGGCATACTCGTCCCCAGACTCGTCCAATGCCGAGTCAGTGTCACTATCAGGGCTGTCAGTGTCGTACAGTATATCCATGACCTCCTCTGTATTGCAGGGGCGGGTAAGGCGGGCACTATAACGTCGAGACATGGTGTTTCACTCGAGAGGGTGCGCGGTAAACTGACCATGAGGTGTGGGAAGGCGGGTGCCCTCTCCCGTCCCCGCGCGCGCACGCGTATGGACAAAACGTTTTGGAATTAGTCCGCCGGATCCCAAAGTAGTTCCCATATAAATCTAGAGCCATTCTGAGACTTACGACTGGAGCTATAAGGGTGACGCGTTAGGCGCGTCTCTGGGGCTGTGCGTTACATACATAGCCGACGCGTCAGACGCGTCGCTGGGGCTCCACGGGTTAAAGAAGCCATACTGGCGATCTGAGAGCAGATTATGAGAAGAGAAATGCTTAAGAAATTTGGAAGCAAGAATAGTTTCAAAAACTTTAGAGATACAAGAGATGAGAGCAATTGGACGATAGTTGGAGGGTTGAGAGCGGTCACCCTTCTTTGGGACAGGTTGAATGAGAGCAAACTTCCAGCAAGAAGGAAAGACGTTAAAGGAGAGACAGAGATGAAAGAGTTTGCCTAGGCAGGGGGTCAGCACGGAAGCACAGTTTTTAAGTACAACAGGTGGAACACCGTCCGGACCGTACGCCTTCTTAGTATTAAGCCCAGAAAGGGTAGAAAGTACATCTTTAGAAGAGATAAGGATATTAGGCATAAGTAGGAGAGAGGGGGTTGGAGAGGGAAGAATAGCACCGGAATCATCCAAAGTAGAGTTTCTGGCAAAAGTTTGAGCAAAGAGTTCAGCTTTGTCAGAGGAAGAAGTGATGGTTGTGCCTTCAGAGTGGAAAAGGGGAGGGAAAGACGAGGAAGAAAAGTTGTTGGAGAGGTTTTTGGCTAGATGCCAGAAAGCTTGGGAAGAGCTAGAGTTGGATAGTTCAGTGCATTTGTTATTGATGAAAGAGTGCTTGGCAAGTCAAAGAACAGATTTGGCTTGATTCCGGGCAGAAACATAAGAAGAATGAGATTCTTGAGTTTTAAGGCGTCGGTACCGTTTGAATGCTTCCTCCTTGTTGCGGACAGCAGTAGAACAAGCGTGAGTAAACCAAGATTTTTTTGCATTAGACTGAGAGAAAGAAAATGGAATGTACTCTTCCATGCCCGAAAGGATTACCTCGGTAATGCGTTCAGCACTCTCCGAGGGTCCTCGGCCACGGAAGCAGAAATCATTCCATGGGAAATCAAAGAAGTACTGCCGGAGAGCCTCCCAGTCGGCAGCGCCAAAGTGCCACAAGCGCCGCCGGCTGGGAGGATCGGATGGCCGTACTGAAGAGATAGGACAAGTGACGGAGATAAGTTTATGGTCGGAGGAGCCCAAAGGAGAGAAAAGATTGACAGTATAAGAAGAAGGGTTAGAAGTCAGAAATAAGTTAAGAATGTTGGGCCGATCTCCGAAGTGATCCGGGATACGGGTGGGTTGCTGGACCAGCTGCTCTAGGTCATTTATGATATAAAAGATGTAGGCTTGTTCACCAGGTGGGTCAGTAGAGTGAGAGGAGAGCCATTGGCGGTGGTGAACGTTGAAATCTCCTAAGATGGAGATCTCAGAGAAGGGAGAGATAGATAGAATGTGTTCCACTTTAGAGTTTAGATAGTTGAAGAATTTGGGAAAGTCGGTAGAGTTAGGGGAAAGATAGACAGCACAGAAATATTTAGTATGAGAATGACAGGATAGTTTGAGCCATAAAATTGAGAATTCAGAGGAGTCGAAATCGGGAACACGAATGCAAGTGAGTTTGTTGTGCACACATGCACAACATCCGCCTTTGGCTTTGAAACTAGGATAGAGAAAGTAGGAGGATACAGCGAAGGGGCTGCTGGCAGTTGCTTCAGACGCCTGAGTTTCGGTGAGGAAAAAAAGATCAGGTTTGAAGGAGGAGAGATGGTGTTCGATAGAGTGAAAATTAGAGGAAAGGCCGCGAATATTGCAGAAGTTGATAGTAAGAGTGACAGGCCGTTGTCCAGAGTCTTTAGAGAGGTCGTCAGGGGAAGGTCGGGTATGTGTGGGGGTATTTATGGTCCCCCCCCCCCCCCCCCTGGGGATTCCGAGGCTGGGCCTGTGTTAATCATCAGTTATAATAATTATGAAGGAGGAATGGTGGTGTGTATGTTTAGTGTAGTGAAGTATATAGGAGGAGGAGGGGTTTGTGAGAGCATGCTGGACTACTCTCAGTGTAAGTGAGGCACAAAGGGAATCAGTAAGAGAGGCCAAGCAAATGAAACAGGAGTTCCAGCGATTCATTATCAAATGCCCACAGCCTCTCCTGGGTATAGCCCTGTTCGATTGGTGCCTACAATCTACCCCCATTCCCCCTATTAGTCGCCTTGTATGACACCACGCAGTAGGTATTAAACATAAATTAATTATAAAATTATCCAATAATTATAGGGAATAGGCTCGCAGCCTTATTATACATAATGTATTAGGGACAATGTAGGTCTATGGAACCCTTATACTGTACTCGTGGGAGAATAATTTTGATCACATTTATAAAACCCGATATTAATGGAAAAAACGCCCATTCTAATCAATCTCAGAGCTCTTTTGGACATCCTCACTGTTTACAAATGCCTTCTTTATGCAGTATAATCGATATTTGCCCCCTGCTGGCAACATAGATGACAATTTCAATAATTCATGGGGGAGGGGGGGGGGGGGGGGGGTGAAGGGGGGGCCCCTCAACCCCTCATGTATCCCACATTGGAATTATAACTAAGACCATGAAAACACTAGTTTCTCAAAATCTGGAGGAAAAAACATGTAAAATAAGGGTGCGAGCCTATTCCCTATAATTACCAATTATCCTTATCAAATGTAAATAATTAATCTTTGTACAGAATCGATAACGCAGCTTATATACCAGTGCTTATTAAACAGCGTTATTAAGGGGGGTGACCTGCCTTTTTTCTCTCCTTTTCTCTCTTTCTCTGGCTTGTATCCATTCGGCCCCATTCAGCCTACTGTTTTAAGACGTTTACCCCCATGCAGGTGTCAATTTTTTCCTGGCGAGCGGTAGCGAGCCAGCATATTTGTTTTAAATGTTTTTGACAGCAGGCTAAATTTGTACATTTTTCGATAGAAAAATGTCTCCGGCGAAGCCGGATTTCTCCATACAATGCTGGCTCGCTATCGCTTGCCAGGAAAAAATCGGCACCTACAGTAGATGGGGATAAACGTCTTAAAACAGTTGGCTGAATGGGGTCGAATGGATACAAACCAGAGAGAGAAAGGAAAGGAGAGAAAAAAGGCAGGTGACCCCCTTGAGAAACCTATTCTTATAATGTAGATGGCATTGTAAAGTACATGTATTCCTGGCGACTTCGTTCAACTTAGTAAAGACCTCTCTTGGCAAATCGTTTATTGTGATAACTTATAGCTCACTGATCCCTAGAGGTTCTTCCCAATTTTATCAAAGTCGTCTGAAGGTATTAGGAAAAAGGAGCATCATCTAAAAGAAGAGGTTAAGCTGTGCTAAAAGTGATTTTATTTAAAGACACGTACGAAAAATAATTCTAATTCTAGAAAAGAGATTGACTATGCTCCCAGTGCTCCTAGTATGAAGAGCTTCCTCTGTCCCTAGTATGAGGATTACTTTATGTTTCTAGTACGAACAGTTCCAAAATGTCATCAACATTAGAGTTCACTATGTCATGTGGTGCACTGTTTAGTGAGCTTGGATCATAACCTAATATCTCATATAGTTCCTGAGCAGGACGAGACGGATGGGTAGTCTCCTGACACTCTATGCCTCTGTTAAACTAGCAGTAGATAGAAATCTAAGGTTAGTGAACATTTGTGATGTTCCGTCTGGGGATGTTATTATCTAAGGGCAATAATACGAAAACGAGCGCAGCCTAGCTTAAGCTTTTATACCCTATAGTGACGAAGTCCTAATAGCACCGAATTACAGTTCTTCCCTTTCCCATAACCCTATACCCACTTGCAATCGATTTAACATTCCCGAATTTACACTTTCCCCTCCGCGACCATCAACACCACTGAATCACCTTATTTCCCCTTTAGCTAACACCCCTCTTAGACTAGGCAAGAACTAGACTCTTCCTCCCCTACACATCCTCCTAAGTCCTCCTCTACCACAGTCACCACCGAATACTCCCTCATAAAGGAACCCTCCAAGCTCAGAACACTAATCATCAATTTCCGCAGCATAATAAACAAACGAGCCGCTTTTCACCATACCCTAGACACCTATGACCCTGACATTATTATAGGGACAGAGACATGGCTCAACCCTGACATATTGGACAATGAAGTCTTCCCGAAGGACAGTCCCTATAACATGACTCTACACAGGAAAGACAGACAGGACGGAGACCATGGCGGAGTTTTGATAGCGACAAAGCCAGGACTAGATGCGACACCAGCCATCGAACTTAGCGCGGACTCAGAAATTATATGGATTAAAGCACAGATAGAGGGCTGCACTAGATATAGGATAATTTTACCGGCCCCCTAATTCTAACGTAGAATACCTGCAGTCCCTTGACGAATGTTTATCTAAAATTGACCCCTCCAAAAATATATGGTTGGCTGGAGACTTCAACTTACCGGACATTAACTGAACAGCATACACGGCACTGGAGAATGACAATCATGGCAGACATTATATTGCCACAGACTGACAAGAGATCATTACATGAAACATTTATTGACATAATCAACACCCACTCACTCTCATAAACAGTACTTGAACCAACACGTATACAAGTTAGTGTAACAAGGAATAACCCTAACACTTGACATGGGGACACATCCAACATACTAGACTTGTTCCTTATGAACAATATCTCACTTATAGCATGAACACGGGTCTTGCCGGGGCTTAGTGATTATGACATGGTACTTGTTGATGCAAACATTAAACCTAACATACAGAAACAACTACCCAGAAAGATAAACCAGTACAACAGAGCTGACATGGAAGCCATCTCCAAAGGCTTAGCTAACTTCCTTGACAACAACCCAATGGCTAATGCTGTTGAGTTTAACTGGACAAGACCTTGTGACTTTATTCATGACACAATGGACAAACATATACCCAAGAACACTGTTACATGTAACCAGTCTCCACCATGGTTCAATAGACAATTAAGAAGACTACATAGAAACAAGGTAAAGGCATACAAGACAGCTAAACGATGCAACGATACAGAACACTGGGAACACTACAAAAATACCCAAAAAAACATTACAACGAGAAATTAAACAAGCAGAAACTAACTACACAACCACTTTTCTCACAAACAACATGCAAAATCACAAACAGTTCTACAGCTTCTTCAAAGCACGCAAAGAAGACTCGACTGGTATAACAACATTACGACACAATAATTCCCTGGTCACACTCCCACAAGATAAAGCACATGCACTTAATTCACAGTTCCAGTCAGTTTTTACACAAGAACAAGCAGACTTGCCGGAACTGTCACCATCACCACACCCACCTATACCTCCACTGACTTTACACACCCGTGGAATCGAGAAACTATTATCCGAGGTAGACGTTGACAAAGCGACTGGACCAGACAATATACCCTGCAGGATACTTAAGGGGAATGCTACCATTCTTGCTCCTATCCTGCAGGTTATATTCTCGCAGACTATAGACATCGGAGAACTTCCCAATGACTGGCTTTTGGCGAACGTGACACCAATTTTCAAATCTGGAGACAGAACCCTCCCTGTAAACTATAGACCTGTCTCAATTACCTCACTTCCTTGCAAAATTTTAGAACATATCCTCCACCGACATATTATGGACCATCTGGATAGGTTAAATATACTTACTGACGCACAGCACGGCTTTCGACCTAAGAGGTCGTGCGAAACTCAGCTACTAGTGACCACACATGACATTTCCTGATCCCTTAATGACCCCAAAATTAGACAAGTAGACGCCATAGTACTTGACTTTGCCAAAAACCTTCGACAAAGTCCCGCACCAGAGACTTCTAGCAAAATTAGACTATTATGGCATCCGAGGACCACTTCTTTACTGGCTTAAGACTTTCCTAGCTAATCGTGATCAACGTGTTGTTCTCGAGGGCTGTTATTCTTCTTCTGTATCTGATACTTCTGGGGTCCCACAGGGCACCGTCTTGGGCCCCTTACTTTTCCTTTCATATATTATTGACCTTCCACTATCTCTTACTTCTACTACTAGACTTTTTGCAGATGATAGCTTAGTTTATCGACCAGTTATCAATAGGGACGATTGCCTCCGACTACAAGACGACTTAAATGCGCTTGAACAGTGGGAAACCACGTGGCAGATGACATTCAGACCTGACAAGTGCCACCATATTTGCTTCACCCATTCCAATAAAACCATCCCATTCCCTTACAAACTTCACAATACCCTTTTAGATACCGTTCCATCCCACAAATATTTGAGGGTCCACATCTCAGCGGACATGAGGTGGACCACGCACACGAGCAGCATCAGAGCAAAGGCTAAAAGGGCCCTGGGCTTCATTCGCCGGAATCTCACAGAGTGTAACGCAAACATAAAAATTCAATCTTTTAAATCCTTAGTTCGGCCACACTTAGAATACTGCGATACCGTCTGGGATCCAGACACTCACAATAATATAAATAAATTAGAGGCCATACAAAACAAAGCTGCAAGATGGATCAGACGTGATTACAGACATACTACATCAGTCACTTTGCTCAAACAAGACATTAAACTAGACCCCCTTGTAACAAAAAGACAAATACACAGACAACAAATGTTATACAAAATCACAAACAATCTACTGGACATAGACAAAAATAAATATTTACACCCTACAAACATACGATTTACGAGACGCAGCCACAACTTAAAATACCACATATATCAGGCAAGCACGAACATATTCAGTCATTATTTTTTTTCCCCGCAGCATCCAATAGTGGAATCACCTCCCATCTCACATAGTTAATAGCCCCACTCTTGATTCCTTTAGAAATAGGATCACTAATAATTATCTCCCTAATCCTTGACCCGATCCTATCCCTTGCTCCTAGTTGCCCTGCACAAACCTTGCATATCATGCTGCCCGAGAGCAGCCCTCTGCGGGTTCCCCTGACAAGACAAGACAAGAAAATTTTCCTATATCTTGGGTATGAGTATTCCTCAATGGTCCAAGTATAAAGTTGCAATGCTCTCAGTATGAGCACGTACTGTACCCCAAGTATGCTATATATGAATTCCTGCGTTCCTAGCATTAATAATTCACTATGGCTCTAAGTAAAAGTGACACCTAGAAAATCCACCTAGAATAAACAGTTGAAAATTGTCACTAGTTTGTCAGTAGTAAAAATATATTCGCAATGTCAATATAATGAGCAGTACTTTATATCATCTTGAATAGTTCCCATTGTCTAGAGAAAGAGCAGCACGTATCTCACTCTAATCTCAAGACATTTCTATTTTAATACATAAAATAAAAGGCAAACTAATATTAATCTTATGCAGTTTCAGCAGTCACTACGCATTAATTGTGTACGCAGTTCGTAATATTGTGTATGGAAGAAAAATAGTATGGTTCCTTTACGAGTATATTTTGTAAAGCATTAGTGAATTTATATGATCAATGTACTGTATAATAGCTAATTAGTCTCGTTAGTCAATCATACTCATTACATTTCATACATATAATCACATAAAGGGTGCGAATTCATTTGGGCAACTACGCATCCACTTGCACAGTCAAGAGCTTAAATTGTGATGCCCCCATTTGAATCAGCATCGAACGCACACGAGACAATACAATGCAAGTGATTCAGAGACTGGCTTTAATATCTCAAAAATTCGAACTGGTAATACAATGAAGTAACTTGGTTGAGCCCGAGAACTTTCAGTCTTCTACTGTACTTCTCACTTCTCAAATTGTTCTTCCTCTGTCCAATTACTCTTTTTTTCCTATTTTACTCCAGCCATCTGGTCTGGTGTAACCTTACTTAAGCCGGTGTCTCACGAGCGATTTGTCCGGTAATTTCTTCAGAGAATTGTGATTTGGCATCTTCTTAAAGTTAGATATTATTTCAGTCTCTTAAAATCATATACATTTAGTCTAGATGTCGATACCAATGCAAACAAATTAAAACCAATATGAAAAAAAACTTGCTCATCGAAAATTGACGGAAAAAGAGCTAGTGTGACATCTCCTCTATGCTCAAAACTCTTCATTCAGTAGCGAGGGCGGAAGTGACCACTGTAACTGTTTTATATACATTTTTGTCTGCCATTGTGGGTTTACTTATTCATTAGTAAATCAGTTCACGTTATTGTAATATCCACCACATCCCTAATTTAGTGCCTATAGCAGGCGTTACACCTAGCCGATTTGAGGCCAAGACTGTCCGCGACCTAAGGGTCGTGGACAGTCTTGGTCTACGTCGCCGCGCATCATGGGCCATCGCCAACATAACAAACAGGTCGGGATGGGTCTTCACATACCCCCTCAAAATTTCAACATGCATAACTTTGAAAATCAAGTCGGTGTGGAGTGAGGTAAAAAAATGGGACGTGAAGGGGACGGGAGGCTGATGGCGTGTGACGGCGCTTGACGGCGCTTGACGGGAAAAGGTAGGCGTCAGTGCGGCGGCACACGGCGGCACACGGCACCATAAATGAGGTCTGCGTCAGGTGGTGTCACCATAACAACCTGCGGGGATCAGCGGCGGCTTGCGGCGACCCAACGATGCCCTAACGGTCAATATATAAATAAACAACATAATTAACCCGCTGAGTGCCAGCCAATTTTGACGGTTTGCTTCTGCCAGTGCCAGATATTTTTTTTTTTTTTTTCGGCTAAATCTATCAAGTTGGGAGAGAAAGGAAGGATAATGGTAAAAAAAACACTCCCCTTGTCCATTTTCGCCAGAAATCAGGTCCCCGATGGTCCCGAAAGTAGCTGAAAAGACACTATAGACTACAGAGACTTTTATGGTATCGGAATGTATGGATAGGAGGGTGGTGGGAGGGTGGTTTGGGGGATGGTGGGGGGAAGGTAGAAGCTAATTGACTCATGTTACAAATATGAAGCCGATTGGTGAGGTAGTTTCACCACCACAGATTTTCCTTTTTTTCCTTATCTTCGTACGGATGGATAAGCTGGAAGTGGGTGGTGGGAGGCTGTTGGGGGTGTGGTTGGGGGAAGGCAGAAGGGTAAGGGACTTGTCACACAAATATCGAACCGATTGGTGCAGTCGTTTCGCCGCCACAGATTTTCCTTTTTTTTCCTTCTGACAGGAACGACAGTCAGCGAGTGGGCGGGAGGAGGGATTTGGGATTTTTGTGGTGGGTAGCCAAAAGGGTAAGGTACATATATACGGCCCTGGCACTGGGCGTGACAACACCCTAGGACGTATATATACATCCCTGGCACTCAGCGGGTTAAATAATTAAATAATAAATATATTATCAATAACCATCAAAATATAAGATTAGGTATATTAATTACAGAAAAAATAAAAATAACAACATTAAATACATAATTAAATTAGTGATAATAATAAAATAACAGAATTAACTGAAATAATCAGTTAATAATCAGCGTCCATACTGAAGGGGTCGCCGTCCATCGGCACAGTAATGCATATTGACGCCGCCCTACCTCCTGTCGACGCCGTTCGTCGGGTCGTTGTCAACGCGCTATGCCGCAGATCGGCACTCCAGCGGCGACCTAGGTCTCACCTTCAGTCCTGCATGGGCGCCGCTCTACCCCGTCAGGTCGCCGTCAGGCGCGTGGCCATCCATACTGCGTCCCGTCCAAAACTCACCCCTCCAAATCCTTAAGCTCTCCGCCGATGGTCGGCACTCCTGACCACGACTAAAGGTCGTGGTCAGTCTTGGCTCAAGTCGGCATGGTGTGACGCCTGCTTATGTCTTCATCGCATGAGGGTAATGTGACGGTTAAACTGTTGTTACACGAACGCTTATTCCGGCAATTTTCTATTAACAAGTTTATTCTCGCAATATTTTGGGACTTTTCGCATTGGAATCAACAATGAGGCTGATGTCCGATTATGTTAGCTGGATGAATTATGATAAACCTTAAATTTTGAAGCTGCCAAACTACAATAATTATTACCCGAATGAAATGACGGAAAAATAACTCATGTGACACCATCTAAAAGCCAGTTCCTACCCACACAATAGCATACGAAATAATGAATCACAATGACTCCTATCGTCTGTGTGTGTTTTTTTTTCTTTTCGAATACACCGGTGAATTATAACAGACCGTATCGTCCTTCAATAGTATAAGTATCTAGAACATTTTATTTTGCTGTTTGGATATGATATAATATCTGCGCAATAAAGCTCTAGGTATAATCCTTCCACTGTCAGCTATGAAAAGAGAAGAATAGAGGTGAAGAGAGATCAGAGTGGGAGAAATTACTTAACAAGCTCTACAAGTTAACCTATCTGCAAATATATGGAGTTAGGCATATTATCCTATCCAAAAGTTAATCGTGTTTATATGGGTACAAACATTGCTGACCATATTTGATAAATGCATTAATCCACCTCTTTATATTCTAAAGACAAACAAAAACATCGTTCTATAATATGTATTTATTATTTTAAATAATAAGTTGGAAAATGACTTTATTGAGGAGGTCCCAGGTGAAATAAACCATAAAGAGGGTCATTACCTTCCTCATCATGCTCCAGTACTACCCCCATCAGAGTGGTATTTAACTGCAGTTCTCGAGCAGCGAAGAATGAAGCAAGTCTAATTGATTGTCTCTATGTAGGACCAAATCTGACTGAAATACTGCGTGATGTACTATTAAAATTCAGGACGAAGAAATTTGGGTTTGTGGCAGATATCTCCAAAGCCTTTTTGAGAATAGGGTTAAAGGAGCAGGACCGCAAATTCAAAAAGTTCCTTTGGCCTGAAGATCCTTTTCAGCCTGGTGGGCGGATAAAAGAATACCGCTTTCGGTCAGTGTTGTTTGGTTCCTGCTCTAGTCCTTTCTTGTTGTGCAGCACTTTGAGATATCATTTCCAGAAGACAGAGAAACCGGAAATGGGTCAACTGTTTTACATGGATAATCTTCAGGGCGTTGCCGACAGTGGAGAAGAGGTGATTGAAATCTACAATTTGGCAAGGCAAGAATGTAATAAAGCCAATATGCCACTACAAAGTTGGAATTCAAACTCTCATATTCTTTTGGACCAGATAAGAAGAGACTATCCAGACTATCAAATACCAGAATATCAACCAGTACTAGGATTGCTGTGGTAAACAACTACTGATGAGATGTCTCTAAAGACCCTCAAGTTTCCCGATGTAAAACTCACAAAACATACACTCTTAAGTCAGGTCTCTATGATGTTCGACCCATTGGGCATATTTAGTCCCATATCAAGTAAAGGGAAGATTTTAGTTCAGGAGGCCTGGAGAGAAGCACTGAGTTGGGATACTCCATTAACTGAAAAGTATACAGAAGAGTGGAACAAATTGCAGGTGGAATAAGGAGAATAAGATGCATAAGGTGTTGATTTTCGGTGTGAGCATCCTGGATTCGAATCCACGGACTGCCACATGTGTTTGTAAATTTCATTAATCGATTTTAGGAGTATAGTTGGTTGTTGGAAGGAACATAATAAAAGGTATCCTCAGTCAAGTTTCCTAGAAGATGTGATCCTACCTCTGATAATGAGTGTGCTCAATTGCACATATTTTGTGATGCTTCATCTAAGGCGTATGGTGCAGTAGCTTATTGTGTCACTGAAGTCCGATCTACTATTATGTCCAAATCCCGAGTAGCGCCATTAAAACAACGTACCCTTCCACAGTTGGAGCTGACCGCTGTTGAATTGGGAACTAGGTTAGCTACTTATTTGAATGGTATGTTTCTCTTTTTAGGTGAGACATATATATGGACAGATACTGAGATATGTTTGCACTGGATAGCTAAGGATGATAGTCACATAGTTTATGTGCGTAACAGAGTACACAAAATAAAGGAACTGCAAATGAACTATACATTCATGCATGTTAAGTCCAAGGATAATCCGGCTGACTTGGTGAGCCGAGGTGTTGGTGTCAAGAAACTGATTAACGAAACTCTGTGGTTTCAGGGTCCGGTTTGGCTACGTCAGAGTGATTGGCCAGAACAAAAATCATACCAGAAGGTTAATGATGATAAAGTTCATATGGACCCAATAATTATCCCAGAGCCTTCAGTGATTGACATCACTAAGTTCTCCAATTTGGACAAACTATTAACTGTAACTAAATTTGTGTTTAAGTTCCTGAGCAAGAAGGTAAAGATGGATGAATTAGACCCACTTACCTACTGGATCAGAAGGATACAAGCTGAAAAGTATGAGGAGGAATTAACACAGCTACGTAAACCCAATCCCAAGCCAACCAAAAGAATGAAGGACCTTGGGCTGTATCTAGACAATCAAGAATTAATATGTTGTCGAGGTCGTATTGGTAAAGCTGATCTACCCCTCAAAACTCGGCATCCGATCCTATTGCCCAAGGATTGCGACCTCACCAAATTGATGGTTTTAAAAGCACATGAAACCACTAAACACGGTGGGGTAGCAGACACTCTAGCCTATATGCGACAAACATATTGGATACCCCAGGGACGACAAGCTGTTAAACGCTGTATCAAGAATTGCATTATTTGCAAGAGGTATACAGCTATCGCTATTCCTTACCCTGGACCACCAGCTCTTCCGCCAGACCGCATTCACCAAAGGACACTGTTTGAGGTAACAGGTATAGATTATACTGGTGCCATCACTCTCACAGGAGATGATGGTCCACCCAAGAAGGTTTACATATGTCTATTCACCTGTACCAGCACTCGGGCTATCCATTTGGAAATAGCGGAGGACATGAGCTCGGAAACCTTTATAAATTTATTTAGAAGATTTGCCGCTCGGCGAAGTTGTCCCAGACGTTTGATTAGTGACAATGGGACAAATTTTGTGGGCGCATCACCGTTGGTTTCTGAACTATTAAAGAGCATCGCAGTACAGCAAATGTTGGATTCTAGAAATTGTTATTGGTCATTCACAACTCCCAGAGCCCCTTGGCAAAATGGATTTACAGAGAGAATGATAGGTATCGTGAAATCGTGCCTGAAAAGGGTTCTTCACAAGTCCAAGGTCACCTTGGATGAGTTAAGAACTGTTGTCACCGAGATAGAAACCAGAGTAAATAATCGACCACTAACGTATCAAAATGACTCCAATCTGGAAATTGAGGCCTTAACACCGGCTCATTTATTATATGGTAGACGATTGGACCCAGTCCCCCGTTTGGACGTGACCGAGGAATTAGTGGATCCCTCCGTTAATGAAGCAGATGCACACTTGCGACGAAGCTACCATAAACTCTGCAAAATACTGGATGCCTGGAACAAACATTGGGCATCAGAGTATATCTTGAGCCTACGGGAGAGGTATTATGGTGCGAATTCTGCTAGTAACCGTCACAAACCCGAAGTGGGAGACATAGTCTTGTTGAAAATGGACCAACCTCACTCTAAATGGCCCTTAGCAAGGATCCAAGAAGTCTATCCTGATTCTGAAGTGGTTATCAGAACCGTTAAGGTTGTATCTCGAGGACAAACCACTCTCCGAACTGTAGATCGTCTCATACCTATGGAACTCGCCATCCCACCGGAAGAAGAACAGCAACCCATAGTAATAGGGAGCCCAAGACCACCACGAGCAACTGCTGTGGGGTCTAGAAGAAATTGGCGTGATTTGTTTGCCGCAGGTGATATAACATGATACAACACATCATACTTCGCCGGGGCCCAATCTGTGAGAAATAAATTGACTACACCGGTATCTGAGGAATGTTGGCAACAACCTTCCGATAGGGTAACCTCACTAGAGTGAACAATTTCCTACCAGAACCCGGTGATTGTATATATTGTAGAGATTAATTAATGTTAGGTAATTTAGTACTGTATAAGATTACCTTGATCAAGTTAATTTAGTTATAAAACCTTGTAGAAATAAGTTTAGAAGAACTGTAAAGAGGATCAGTTTAAATATTCCCGCGACCGCATACGCGATCCACCGTTTGCTTTAGGGTCGTTAATATCTTGATATTATGTTCACTAAATCGTTGTGAAACGATGTTTACCTTTATAATTATATAATTTAAATGCTGATAATTATTTATATGATTTCGTGAAGAGGGAATGAACCCTTGGTAACGAATTAATATAGTTTATTTATGAGTCGGAATTTGAAGTTCCGATCAGACGCTAGTAAACTTTTGAATGATAGAGACGTGTCCCGTGATCTCTCCACCACAATCCCCGCGCCAGGCCCGGAGTCCTGACCCTTTAACCCTGGTCTACCGAAGCCGGAATCCTCGAAACTACACCAGGACCCTAGTATAGCTAAGTCATTGATATACATGGCCATTGATACAATGTTTAGTTAGGGCATCCTGAGAGATAGGCTACCATAGTTCATGCCATAAGGTAGGCGATCTCAGACTTTATTTTTATTTATGTTTATTAATTTTATATTTATATAATTTTATATATGAAATGATATACATAATGATAGGCGGTGGACTGGTTCAAGGTCTATGTAGAGAGGTCGGCCAGTCGACCCACGAGTTTACGCTCACTGTGCACAGGACGTAGGCAGTACCACTGGACCAAGATGAGGAACCATATAGCCGCCACAGAACTCACTCTCACTCTCTCTCTCTCTCCCCTAATTTGTTTGCATATTTGGCGTTGGCAGGCATTATTTGTACATATATAATATATGCAGTATCTGTACATCTTATAGGGGAGTACTTAGAATATATGTACACAAATATGGTTTTGGTTTGCTTGGTTATCTTTATTCCCTTAACAGTAGAAGCCCCAATACTCATGAACATAATATCAGTGTAGTCTTTCAGCATTGGAAACAAATTCTAGTGAAATATCATAGTCTAGCAGATAGTATAAGACTCTTTTTTTTTTTGCAGTATGTCACTATAGACCATAATAAGAAAGAGAATATGATTTAAACAAGTTATTCACAGCTATGTTCTCCATACTATTATTTTCTCATTTTCATTAATTTTCTATTTTCACTTCTGCAAGTCTTGCTTTTTTTCTTGTTTATCTTAATACTAGCATTTATCTTTCGAATTCTAAAAAATACAGATATTTTGGCAAAGAAGCATATGACATCAGTCGGTAGATCAACTCCAACACTTTCTATTTCCAACACAATCAGTGAATGAGAAGATAAGATTACACCTTTCTGAAACATATACAGCCCTTAATGCATTCGCATCCCTATCTCATCGTTGTCATCACTTCAATAACTCTATGCAGGACATTTATTTGGTCACATAAATTAACTCCAAAATGCGTTACGTGAATGCTTGTCACCTAACTTATGAGAAGAATTCATCATATCAAACCATTCGTCCACCAGACTTATGAAGTCAGCAGTTTCCTTAAAATTGCTGCTCTCCAACAGTCCTCTCTCTCCAAGATATTTTATTGAGCTAGAACATGTTTGGAACAATAGTTGAGCTGCAAATTTAACCCGCTGACATTGCTGACCTGATGCATTCAAATGTATTTCACCTAACTTATATGCTAAACCATATTCTGTTTTTGTTGCCGTCAGTATTTCCTTGATACAAGAATCAGACACAAAATTGCCATCCTTCAGGTAAAAACCATGATCAAGAAAATGATTCCTAATCAATTTAATCAAATGTGGCACATCTGCAAACACATGGATATCCCGATCTGCAACTGGATTCTTAAAAGACATTTGTTTAGTTCCCACCGGATCAATGCCCAAGTCCTTCCACATTTTAATATTAGTGGGCCCTAAATCATGAACCAAAGCAACAACTGGATAACCTGCATTTTCAACCTCTTCTATTAATGTCACTAAGGTTTTCGTCATGTCTGGAACATTAAAGTCATAAAAAAATGGCTGCTTCCATTTGCCTACCAGTCCGTTGAGCATCACAACCTGTACTTTATCATGAGGTTTATAAAGAATATCCTTACCGGTACCCTTGTCATAGCACCACTCACTTGTAATAGACATTTCATCTAATGATATAACTGCTAACTTTTCTATCTCAGTGAAGGTATCAGACTTTGCCCTCATGATTGATAACACAGAGTCTAAAATGCCAGGTTCACATGAAAAGTTCTTGGCTCGTTCATTTAGGGTACTTTTACTCAGCAAGGGAATTCCCTTTTTAGTTCTCAGATACACACACACACTACACACACACACGCCATTTTGGTGAGGTCAGTCCTCATAGTATTAGTGAGTTGGGCCTATAATTGGGCCTTATAATTAGGGTTCGCTGTGAAAAGGATCTGCCTTGTCTGGGCCAATCAGAGTTCTGTAGACTCCCATTTTCTTTTGCCCTACACACACACACACACACACACACACTCCCCGTGGCGTAACGGATAGCGCGTCTGGCTCACAACCAGAAGGTCCCGAGTTCGAGACCCGGGCGGGGAAGAGACATTTGGGCAAGTCCCTTAACGGTGTAGCCTCTGTTCACCTAGCAGTATAAATAGGAACCTGGTATAAGTGGACGAAGTTGTGACGTCCCATCTGGGGTTGGTGATCGGTTACAAGGTGAGATGGGTATCGTACTGGTCAACCTAAGCTACTGGTCAACCTAAGCCTTCGGGTGAGACTGGTACCGTAGTGAAAATGGTACCGTACAGATTAACCCTAAGCCTTCGTTTCCAAATGTCGCCAATTGGCTATAATACAGACTACACACACATCCACAGCCATTCCTACGATACATAAACACTTAACATGCATGTCACGCAATACATTCCCAGTTAAGGAGGCGCGATTATCGAGCTTAGCTCGCATTGCGTGGATTCCCCTTGACGAACAAGTGAGTGAGTGAATAACACACACACACACACACAGTATAAAATAATATTTGTATAGCATAATGTACTGACAGGTGTGTGATTTCGAGCATAGATATGTAAATATTTTCACATACACAATTAATTATAATAATAATAATAATAATAATAATAATAATCCATATTTTTCTTCCCGCAACAAACCTGCATAACAAATCTCTACAAGCAGCCTAGAAAATAATGTTGCTCGTTTTCCAGCATAATCCATTGTAATTCAACTGCGGCACCATTTCAACTAATTGACTGCAGCAATAACCTACTTAATATCGTATCAGAAAAGTTCTAGGGATATACCGTATTGTTAACAGTTATAGATATATCTCATATATTATTATTATTACATACACATCCACATACATACACACACACAATCACACACCCAACACACGACATATTTGATAGATCTTTGGTTATATAGTTTATTAAAATATCCATTATTTAGATAACTCACACACCCCATTCAGTAACGTTCACACACCACACACACCCACATACACCATTTACACACTCCCACACCAAACATACCATTCAGTCACTCACATACCATACACACTATTCATTCAATTACACAGACACACACTCTCACACAGACAGTGTGACAGTAAAGCGGAAGTATTTAATGTTTGATCCTGCTGGTTTTTTTTTTTTTTTTTTTTGCGTGTTACGGCACCCATATACTGAACAATTGCTCGGCATATCTGCAGCTATGAAAATATATCATCAGTCGATGAAATAAACTTAGATAGAAGGTGTTTACACAGAGAAGACCTGGGTCAGACTGGGGTAAGGGCAAGTCAGGGTCAGGGCTGGTGGTACACGTGACGTCACAACTCCCGAGAGACCGCATCCTACCTGCGCGTCGGCCGAGCTCTCTACATAGACCAGGGTCCAGAGAATATAGGGTCAACCCACCAGCCAGGTACCTGCGAGTGAGTGACGTCACTCGGCCCACGCTCTGACTGAACCCCTCATATAAGACACCTTGTTTTTGTGATATATTGAACTATGCGTGTAACTAGAGTCATATTTAATGAAACAGGACTAAAGAAAACATTGAAATAATTCAAGCTAAGTTTATTTTGAAATTAAATGTGCATAAATATGAAGTAATAAATTATATATGGTGACGAGCATACAATATATAACTTGTATACACTAAGAAAATGTATTCAGTCTCAACATTTCATATTGGAGAGAGAGAGAGAGAGACAGAGAGAGAGAGAGAGAGAGAGAGAGAGAGAGAGAGAGAGAGAGAGAGAGAGAGAGAGAAAGAGAGAGGTTGATACCTGATTAGGGCTTTAACGCACACACACACACACACACACACACACACAAACACTTAAATTCAAATTGGATACATTTCGTTTCATGAAAGATACAGGCAAATACTGGTTTGATAACAGAGTTGTAGATTTGTGGAATAGGTTCTAGCGCCGTAGTGGGATCAAGGACGATAGAGAGTTTCAATATAAAATTAAATAGACATATGGATGAGATGGGTTAGGTGTGAGAGGGATCTACCTTGTGTGGGACAATCGGCTTTCTGTAGACTCACAATTTATTATGTTCTTATACATTTGACAAGCCGTGTGTATGTGTATGTGTGTGTGGGGGGGAGGGGGGGGGGTTTCTAGCGTGTCAATGTTAAGCTGATTATTTTTCCTAATGTCACCCATACACACTGCATTTTACAAACTGTGTGTGTGTGTGTGTGTGAATTCTACCTTGCCCATGTTAAGAACATAAGAACATAAGATCGCCGGAAACTGCATAAGCTCATACGGCCCACACGAGGCAGCTCCCATTCACACCCAGCCCACATCATCCATATGGGAATCCAACTTACGCTTAAAGCGTTTAACTGTTCCTGAGCTAATCACTGCTCTGGGCAAGCTGATGATTGTTCCTGTCATATGACCAGCTGCCAAATTCACGCACACACACGCGCACACACACACACACATACACACACACACACACACACACACACACACACACAAGCACAAGTGTGTGTGCGTGTTTATTTATATTCCTTCTCTAATGACTTAATCATTCGGATTAAAAAGTCCCTAATCAGGTATCAACCCCTCCCACTCTCTCTTTCGCGCGCTCTCTCTCTCTCTCTCTCTCTCCAATATGGAATGTTGAGACTTAATACATTTTCTTAGTGTATACAAGTTATATATTGTATGCTCGTCACCATATATAATTTATTACTTCATATTTATGCACATTTAATTTCAAAATAAACTTAGCTTGAATTATTTCAATGTTTTCTTTAGTCCTGTTTCATTAAATATGACTCTAGTTACACGCATAGTTCAATATATCACAAACACAAGGTGTCATATATGAGGGGTTCAGTCAGAGCGTGGGCAGTGTGACGTCACTCACTCGCATGTACCTGGCTGGTGGGTTGACCCTATATTCTCTGGACCCTGACATAGACCTTGGACTGGTTCATGTTGCTGTCTCTCACAGATCGATCTCACTGTATCTCTCAGTCAATCTCTCTTTTCTGTCTTTCTGGCTATTGGTCCTGGAAAGCACAAAACCTAATATAACTTCCAAAACATGCATCAGAACACCTTCTTAGGGTTTATAAACCTATTAGGGAATGAACATGTTAACCAATACATCAGACAATATTTTATCTTATATAGCATGAAAATATAGCGTGGTGCCGACCATTGCCCTTCTTAGTCATCGTCTATCAGGTAAACAAAGGACGTCACTATCGCTATTGTTTGGCCACGCTACACCATCGCTATGTTATCAGGTCGGCGACCTGGATACTAAAAAAAAAAAAAAGAAAAAAAAAATGAAAAAAAAAAAAGAGTTAACAAGGAAAGTGTTTCACAATAAGTCTACTGATCCTCACAAGGTTGTTTGTTATAGGATGAGGTTTGAATAAAGGGTGATGGTCATGAAGTACGTCTTGCTTGGTCTAGCCTAAGTAAATCATATTGGTTTTATGGTTTGTGAGCACAAACTTTGGTTATATGGGCAAATAACCCTTCATCCAAAGTTACCCTGTCCATTCGGTGGTTGTGATGGGTGACACCTATTAGCGAAGCAGATTAAAAAAACAAAAAACAAAACAAAGACAGTTAGCTCATGACTAAGGAAATTCAAGTGATCAGGTCGAGTTTGTTGCCCTTAGTATGAACTGGCCAATATCGGTTACATAAAACAAGGTTGTGTACTAAAATGCCAACCAGTGCCAGGAGAGATAATCTGAGGTTTGGCATCACAAGGGGAGGCTGTGGCTGTGGGAGGGAGGGGGCGAGGCTGTGATACCAGTATTTGCTCCACAACATCCCACTATTACATCCGATGCCACACAAATTCACTACAAACTGTGAGTTGCAGCGGTGTCACACGAGCGATTTCTCCGTCAATTTCTACGGGCAATTGTTGTCTGGCAACCTCATAATATAAGTTCCGTAAGAATTAAACTACGCAACATAATCTACCTTCGATCTAGTTTCCGTTTCAATGCGAAGGAGCCTCAAAATAGAAGGAACAAGAAAACTTGGTCGTTGATAATTGCCAGAAAATGCGCTCGTGTGACACCACCTTAATAATAACAACACATTACACAGGTTATGAACAAGAATTTTTGGCAAGCCATTGATTTTGATTTGTACAGTCAAAATCAATAGCTCGCAAGAAAATTCCCTCTCCTTGGAGGGAGAGGGAGGTAGGAGGGGAAAGAGGGAGCTGAACAGTGGAGGGAAGACAACTGAAATGCATGTGTGTGTGTGTGTGTGTGTGCGTGTTGGAAAAAGGGGGGGGGGGGGTGAAGGAAGGACAGAGGTGGGAGGAGGAAAAAGAGAAGTTGGGACTGTGGGGGGATGGGAAAATAGAGGTGGGGTGGTGGGGGAAGGGAGAGGAAAGGTGGAGAGCTGGGGAAAGGGAGGTGGGGTGTTAGGGGAAGAGAGAGGAAAGGTGGGGGAAGGGACAATAGAAGTGGGGTGGTTGGGGAAGGGACAATAGAAGTGGTGATTGTGGAAGGGACAATAGAGGTGGGGGTGGAGGAAGGGACAATAAAAGTGGGGGTGGAGGAAGGGTCAATAGAGGTGGGGGTGGAGGAAGGGACAATAAAAGTGGGGGTGGTGGAAGGGACAATAGAGGTGGGGTGGTGGAAGGGACAATAAAAGTGGGGGTGGTGGAAGGGACAATAGAGGTGGGGGTGGTGGAAGGGACAACAGAGGTGGGGTGGTGGAAGGGACAATAAAAGTGGGGGTGGAGGAAGGGACAATAAAAGTGGGGGTGGTGGAAGGGACAATAGAGGTGGGGGTGGTGGAAGGGACAATAGAGGTGGGGGTGGTGGAAGGGACAATAGAAGTGGGGGTGGAGGAAGGGATAATATAGAGGTGGGGGTGGTGGAAGGGACAATAGAGGTGGGGGTGGTGGAAGGGACAATAGAAGTGGGGGTGGTGGAAGGGACAATAGAAGTGGGGGTGGTGGAAGGGACACTAGAGGTGGAGGTGGTGGAAGGGACGATAGAGGTGGGGTGGTGGAAGGAACAATAGAGGTGGGGTGGTGGAAGGGACAAAAAAGGTGGGGTGGTGGAAGGGAGAGTAGAGGTGGGGGTGGAGGAAGGGACAATAGAAGTGGGGTGGTTGAGGAAGGGACACTAGAAGTGGGGGTGGTGGAAGGGACAATAGAAGTGAGGGTGGAGGAAGGGACAATAGAGGTGGAGTGGTGGAAGGGACAATAGAAGTGGGGGTGGTGGAAGGGACAATAGAAATGGGGTGGTGGATGGGACAATAGAGGTGGGGGTGGTGGAAGGGACAATAGAGGTGGAGTGGTGGAAGGGACAATAGAAGTGGGGGGGTGGAAGGGACAATAAAAGTGTGGGTGGAGGAAGGGACAATAGAGGTGGGGTGGTGGAAGGGACAATAGAGGTGGGGTGGTGGAAGGGACAATAAAGGTGGGGTGGTGGAAGGGACAATAGAGGTGGGGGTGGTGGAAGGGACAATAGAAGTGGGAGGGTGGAAGGGACAATAAAAGTGGGAGTGGAGGAAGGGACATTAAAAGTGGGGGTGGTGGAAGGGACAATAAAGGTGGGGTGGTGGAAGGGACAATAGAGGTGGGGGTGGTGGAAGGGACAATAGAGGTGTGGGTGGTGGAAGGGACAATAGAGGTGGGGTGGTGGAAGGGACAATAGAAGTGGGGTGGTGGAAGAGACAGTAGAGGTGAGGGTGGAGGAAGGAACAATAGAAGTGGGGGTGGAGGAAGGGACAATAGAGGTGGGGTGGAGGAAGGTACAATAAAAGTGGGTGTGGGGAAGGGACAATAAAAGTGGGGATGGAGGAAGGAACAATAACAGTGGGGGTGGAGGATGGTACAATAGAGGTGGGGGTGGAGGAAAGGACAATATAAGAGGGGGTGGGGGAAGGGACAATAGAGGTGGGGGTGGAGGAAGGGACAATAGAGGTGGAGGTGGTGGAAGGGACAATAGAGGTGGGGTGGTGGAAGGGACAATAGAAGTGGGGGTGGTGGAAGGGACAATAGAGGTGGGGGTGGAGGAAGGGACAATAGAAGTGGGGGTGGGGGAAGGGACAATAGAGGTGGGGTAGTGGAAGGGACAATAGAGGAGGGGTGGTGGAAGGGACAATAGAAGTGGGGTGGTGGAAGGGACAATAGAGGTGGGGTGGTGGAAGGGACAATAGAGGTGGGGAGGGGGAAGGGACAATAGAGGTAGGGGGGGGAAAGGAAAAAGAGAGGGGGGGGGGGGGGAAGGGACAATTGAGGTGGGGTTGTGGGAAGGGACAATAGAAGTGGGGGTGGTGGAAGGGACAATAGAGGTGGGGGTGGTGGAAGGGACAATTGAGGGGGGGGTGGTGGAAGGGACAATAGAAGTGGGGTGGTGGAAGGGACAATAGAGGTGGGGGTGGTGGAATGAACAATAAAGGTGGGGTGGTGGAAGGGACAATAGAGGTGGGGGTGGTGGAAGGGACAATAGAAGGGGGGGTGGGGGAAGGGACAATAGGGGTGGGGGTGGTGGAAGGGACAATAAAGGTGGGGTGGTGGAAGGGACAATAGAGGTGGGGTGGTGGAAGGGACAATAGAGGTGGGGTGGGGGAAGGGACAAGAGAGGTGGGGGGGTGGAGGGGACAATAGGGGTGGGGGTGGGGGAAGGGACAATAGAGGTGGGGGTGGTGGAAGGGACAATAGAAGGGGGGGTGGGGGAAGGGACAATAGAGGTGGGGGTGGTGGAAGGGTCAATAGAGGTGGGGGTGGTGGAAGGGACAATAGAGGTGGGGTGGTGGAAGGGACAATAGAGGTGGGGTGGTGGAAGGGACAATAGAGGTGGGGTGGTGGAAGGGACAATAGAGGTGGGGGTGGGGGAAGGGACAATAAAGGTGGGGTGGTAGGGGAGATGAACGAATAAAGGTTGGGGGAAGGTAGCTGGAAATTGACCACCTGCGAGTTTCGGGCTATAAGGAAGTGATAAACATAAACGTTGATTTAATTTAGAAATACAATGATAATTTAGAATTCCGATGGATACTAATTATGTAGTATCAAGTGAAGGTATTGAGGGATAAGCCTTTACAACGGCAGTGAAGTGACGTACAGTTTGCTATATTATTACAATAGTAACTCTACAAATGCCTGTGCCTGTATGTGTGTAAGTTTGCATAATTGTTTGTTTATCGTAATGTAAGAGGGGTGCATCTGTATATCAGTAGAATGTGTGTGTGTGTGTGTCTGTGTGTCTGTGTGTGTATGTGTGTATGTGTGTGTATGTGTGTGTATGTGTGTGTATGTGTGTGTATGTTAGTGGATCATTTGTGTGTGTGTGTCAGTTTATGTGTGTGGTTGATAAGAGGTGGGCGGGAGTGATTGCATTGTGGTTTCCCCCTACAATAATAACACGATACAATAATAGCTTTCCACTGGCTAAAAAGTGGAACATTGTACATAATTTTGAACTCTGGGTAATTAGCACGCAGGTGGGTTTATTTGGACTCTAAACTGAACGTTTTCTATTTGATTATAATTTATACAGATTATAGTCCAATTATCTACCGGTTATCCCATTTCTGTTTCGGTGTACTTCGTCCACTGTTTTTACGAAAGGTAAATAGACACTAAAGTAATATATTTAGCTTAAGGTGTACTGTAATGAGCATATACTGTATAAGTATAATCTATATTTTATTAATTTCACCACAACACCAAACACCTCCAATTAAATTAATGAAATTATATATGTGATCCACCGGGATTCGAATCTGGGTTATCACATACAGATTTTTAAACACTCAACCATTACACCACCAAGACGGTTACAAGGTTCCTGCACACGCCTACGACTTATTATCCAATTTAGATAGTGCAGTAGGTCCTTGTTTTACTGGGAGAACTAAGATAAGAACATAAAACATGTGTACAGTTTATAAGGTTTATTTACATAAGTTATAAGGTACGTTTGGCAAACATAGGTAAGTGACTGACAAATAATGGTTACAGACATATATAAAAACACAGTACAATATATACAGAGATAATAGGTACAGACATAAAGTGTGTTGTGTGTAGGGGAATGGATTTAGTGAGTATTGACTATGTGCATGAGTGGTGTTGGAGGCTTCTATGATAATGGAATATAATTATATCTAGGTCAAGTTGGCGGAATCGTCAATGTAACACATAAGCTATTACTACAATTTGGCAAAGTAGCAAAGGGATAGTGTGTGTAGTATGATTAATTATATTAGTAGGGATCCCAAAATAGGGAACATAAATTTTTTATAGTAAACTCTCTTCTGCAATTTTATTTTATTTCCCAGGGTCATGGGCAAAGGGGAAATGGTAGTCTGAATTTTCACAGGTGTAGGGGAATGACCTGGTATCGTATCGTAATCGAGGTCCTGCTTCTTCTTCTTCTTCTTCATCTTCTTCGTCATCTTCTTTTGGTGGTCCTTGACTCGCTGACCCCGGCTGTAGTCTGTTGGGGTTTTCGATGTACGAGGTATATTACCAGTAAGCGTACTAACTGGTTCCTCAATAGGCGTACTAAATGAGTGTCTGAGTAGAGAAACAGGCATACTAGCAACTACTCTTGTGCTAGCCATACTAAGCACTTTACCAGTAGGTGTACAGACTGGTTCCTCGCGAGGCGTACTAAACGAGTGCACAGATTGGGCAAGGCATACCAACTGTTTTTACCAGTAGGTGTACTAACTGGTTTGACCCACTTGGGTAAGCTGCCAATTAAGTTTTCTAGATGATCTGGTATCTGCTTTTGATGCTTCTCACTGTTCTGGGGTGGTCGGGCAAGACGGTCTTTGGTGCCCATAGCTTTGCTTGGAGTTTAAAATCCTTTTTGCTCTGGGGTGGCAGGTAGTGGCGAAATCCAGGTCAAACTGTTATGTATCAGGGTCTGGAGAACAGCTACAGAAGTCCCAGGGGACGGGGGTGGAGCAAGGAGCTGAGCTTTGGATGTTTGGTGACTGGGTGATACAAAATGGAAGCTAGGTTTAGACAGGTAGGGTTCTCTTTGTGGGTTTGTAGTGAGAGAAAACGTCTTTGGCTGGGGGTCTCGCCTGTTTCTCTTTTGCACCTTTCGCATAAGGTTACCCCAATACGAATCTTTGAACCTTTCAAGGCAAGTTCTGAAGCACCTGGGATATAATGAAGCATTGTACTGTGTTTTCTTGTTTGCGTTCGATACTGAATCAAAGGGGTGAGTTGCAATTTATGCTCTTGACTATATTTAGCCAAATAATCTCAAGTTTTATTTTTTGCTGAGCTTTGCTTGTTCTGATTATTGTAGTGCCTGCTAGATAAGATCAATCCATTGACGACTGTTTTCGATATATTATTCCAAGTACCACATCTTATTTATCCAGCTTAGGAAGGATCTTGTGTATTAGCATGTATCTACGGCTTCCATCTTCAAGTGGACATTCAGTTAATCAATTTAGTTCATGAGGGGAACACTATAGGGCTATTCTTGGGCAGTATGATATAAGGTTCACAGAATCCAGGTTAAAAGTAAAATACCCAATTACTTTTAAATCCATTATGAGAGTAATCTAAATCATGTCACTCATTATCACGAATAGTTAAACTGAATACGAGAATAGATCATAGTAATAGTACTACTACTACTACTACTACTACTACTACTAATAATAATAATGATAATACTAATAATAATAATGATAATACTAATACTAATAATAATAAATACTAATACTAATACTAATAATAAATATACAAAGTAATTGTCGTACAACTAGAAAGAAAACTATAGATGAGTTAGGGATATATTAAAGGATTTTTACTAAAGTAACAGACTTAAAAATAAACAAGTTATGAGTCGGGGAAGTAAGGGACAGAAGAAGAAAGCGGAAACAAAAAGGAAAACCATAATGGAGGACAAACCAACAACAAATAAGAAGAAAAAAGAAACGAAGAACCAGAACAAGTCCCGGAGAAAGAAAAAAGATAGGACCAACACAAAGAATGAAAGAAAGAAGGAGGAGATTCAGAACAAGTCCTGGGGAAAGAAAGAAGACAGGACCAAACCAAAGAAAAAAAGAAAGAAGGAGGAGAACCAACAACATGGCCGCCTCCCCACCCCCCACTAATTATCAACCCATCAACCAATATGCTTGAGTCGCCACCATCACGCCCACTCTGCCGCCCATGCCCGGGACAAATATACGTGTCACCATCACCAATTCCGGGTCCCGCAAAAGGAAGGCAGAGCAGGAAGACTTCCCAAAACATAAAAGGCCCCAGATATCTCCTCTCCAGATGCTCCGCTCTTCCGCGCAGCTCCTCCCACATCATGGCAGAAACTTCTGAGGGGTCTACCTCAAACCTCCCTAATCTGCCCCCCGTACTTGTGACCATCTGACCCTCAACCACCATACATGAGACATTGCAGCACAAGTCATGACCATCCCGACTTGCCCAGGGAAAAGTCAGCAATTCGAAGGGCTCGAGTAGACTTGCATGCGAGGTTTGAGTTCAAGAATTATCCTCTCTTTCACCTGAGTGTACATGCCATGGCTGCAGACCAAATTGTCTGAGAGTTATTTTCCCTATTTAAGAACTATTGTCCCTCACACCATGGTGCTCGAGGTACATTAGGATCTTTTCTAGGCTTGCAGTTTTGACATTAACCCATTAACTGCGGGAGACGTTCCAGAACGCATAGGCAATTTACAGCAATTTCCAGGCTTTGAAAGCCTGTAAAAGCCGTAGAAATCAAGTGTCAGTGGGCGGGACAGCGAGGGGCCCACCTCCGACTGTCAGCACGGCCAGCCGCGCACTGAGGGAAACTGTGGTCTCGGACCGTGGTCTCAGCAGTTTTGCCAAGCGCTACATTGCTAATAATTAGCGAGTTTTCCTGAATGTCTATTGCAGCGCTGCTGGTGAACCCCGCGAGTTAGGAAGCTCATTCTAGTGTCGTTTTGAAGCTATTTTCGTCTAGTTTTCGGCAGAATACATTTAATTTTATGCAGATACTTGATTAATCATTCAGGAGTGCCTGAATATGCCCTAAATAGCGCAAATATGCCTGCAGCGTAAGTGTAAAAGTGGAAATAAGGACATGTCCCTAAAACACTCTTAATATCAATTCAACACTCTTGGAGAAGTCTTTGCCATGGCAAGACCGCTGCAATAGCCAGGGCTTTGCAAGACCCAAAAACGGCGAGTTATGTGTAATGGACCCCACACAACTGGGCGGACATATTAGGCTCCATTCCCACCTATAATCGTCATTTTACAATAAATATCGTTATTACTTATTCATATGTGCCTATTTTACGTTTAATATGAAGATAGCAACATGTAACAACAATAAAACAAGTGAGAATAATGTTTGGATGGTCAAAATCGCGAATATTTGCCGACCGGCCATTCAATAAGTGTGGAGCTGAGGTGGGCCACACCCTCCCTTCTCAGAGCCTGGAGCTAGACTGACTTACTCACTCACACTCTCAGACACTCTACACCCTCTCTAGCAACATGAGCACGGCTTAGACCGGTTTGGAGATATTGGCATGATAAAAACACCAATAAATATGGGAATAAGAGGACAAATAGATGATAATTGAGGGAATAATAGGAGGGAAGGGGGAGGGTGGAGGGGATTTTGACACATACGGAGGAGTGATAGGAGGGATGGAGGGGAATTATCTCACTTAAACACAATTTTTTTTTTAAAAGTGCTACTGGGGCCTTTTAAAAATTTTTTTTAGGCCTTGGTTCATATGAGGACGCTCGCCTTCCCCCAGTACGGACTCATATGAGGACGCTTGCCGTTTATGGGTTAAACGACACTCTGCATATAAAGTACTTACACCATATATGCCAAAGCCATGGTTGAGGACATAATATTATGCTTGTAAAAAGGCCTAAAAATCTAATCATCCGGGTTCTTTAAACACTCTTATAAAGGTCAAAGGTAGTTGAATTGAATTGAATTTTTTTTTTTTATTTTGCCAATCAAATATACAATATAATTGTTAATTATACAATAAAATAATATCATGGCTGCGCCTTTTGAGAACAATCTCTCTTAAAGGCACCTTGAATACAACTCTATGGTTATTTTACATACAGTAAGATTATTATAACATGTCATATTATATAATTATAGCTAATGAGGCACAGCCCCAGCCCCGCAGCCACAGCAAGAAGGGATTTGGAACAGTGGCCAGGTATAATTACCTAGCCACCACCCCGAACCACCCCCCACCCAGACCGCTGTGGATAGAGCACAGCCTTATATACAGTACGGTACCTACATATTGATCAACACCAGAACAGTATCTTAATTTGTTTCCGATATAAAGGTGATTGTAATTTAGGGTTGTGGTAGTTTTATTGTCAAATGTTTAGTAAGATTAATATTTAGACATTAGTGAAGATTTGAGTGAAATTTTGAAACTAGGCAGAGTGGGTTTATTTTGTAAGTCAGGAGACAACTTATTCCAAACTTTCGCACCATGGTATTTTATTGATGTCTGGGATTGTCTAGAGGTCATTAGGGGAATGTTTAACAAATTTATGTTTCTTAATGCATACCTTTCATTTTCACGATGTCTAAATAATTCCACATTGTTATGGCCGTTTAATGCTTTGTATACAAAGATAACACTGCAAAATATGATAATATCTTCAAATTTTAAGAGATTAAGTTGTCGAAATAGTTCATTGGTGTGAGCATATTTGGATCTAAATGTAATTGTTCGTATAACTTTTCTTTGTACAACTTCAACAGGTTGTAATTTACTTTTACCCATCGCTCCCCATACTGTATGACAGTATAAGAGAAATGGATAAATTACTGAATAATATAAAGGTTTTAGGGCATTTAAGTCGAGACATTGGCGTGTTAAGTACAGTATACCACTTTGTTTATTTAGTTTATTTGTTACATACTTTATGTGTAAGTTCCAAGACAGTTTTCTGTCCACCGTTATCCCCAGAAACTTAACGCTCTCCACTTCTCTCACTGATTGAATACCAAATTTAATTGGTTGCATATCATTTGGAACGTTTTTGTTTCTGTGAAAGATTATAAAGTTAGTTTTATTAACATTTAGTGTAAGTTTATTGGTAGTTATCCAATTATGTACATTCTTAAGTTCATTGTTTATAGAAACAATAAGAGAGCGCAAGTCCCGGTGACTGGCGTACAGAGTACTGTCATCAGCAAATAATATATATTTAAATAACATACTTGAGTTTACAATATCATTAATAAATAAAATGAACAACAATGGACCTAGTATAGAACCTTGTGGTACTCCGTAGGATATTAGATGAAATGTCCTTATATTGTACATACTGTTTTCGATTAGTTAGATAAGAGTGAAACCATTTGTTAATGGTACCTCTAATGCCATAATGTTCGAGTTTCTTTAGGAGGATTTGATGGTCAACAGTATCGAATGCTTTGGATAGATCTAAAAATATACCAACTGTAAAATGCTTGTCATCAAACGATTTGAGGATATCGTTAGTAAATGATGATAAAGCTGAATCTGTTGAACATCCTTTTCTAAACCCATGCTGAGCCTCATTAATAATATTGTTGGTTGAACAAAACTCTGTAATCTTTGTATGCATAATTTTTTCTAGGATTTTACTCATAGCTGGGAGTACAGACACAGGACGGTAGTTATTAAAGATTGAACTATCTCCGGATTTATATATAGGGGTAACTTTTGCAATTTTAAGGCAATCGGGAAAAACACCACTGGAAAATGACATGTTAAAAAGATATCCTATAACTGGAGACAAAGCTGTAATAACAAACCTTAAAACTTTCATTGGTATTTCATCATAATCAGGAGAGGAGTCCCGTAGTTGTTTTACTGTATTGATTATTTCATCGCTTGTGACGGGAGACATGGAAAAAGGCGTTACTTGTCTATTTTGTAGGTAGAATGTAAAGTCTACATTTGAAGTTTCTATATTTTCTGCTAATTTTATACCGACATCAATAAAATATGAGTTAAAGTGTTCCACAATATCATTAGGTTTAGTCAACTCGGTATTATTATTAATGAAAGTGTTGTTTATTTTGTGTTTAGTTTTCCTTGCAAGAACAGAATTAATTATGTTCCAAACCTTGTTAGCATTACCAGCAGATTCTTGGAGTATAGATTTATAATAGTTTCTTTTAGCTGATCTTAAAGCTTCTGTTACCTGGTTACGTAGTCTACGGAACTCCTCTCCAAATGTGATGGGCCTAATAGCATAATCCTAGCTAGTTTATTTTTCTGTTTAATCATGATTTTTAATTCTGGGGTTATATACTGCTTATCTAGGTATGCGTTATTTATTAGTTTTGTAATTATTGGAAAATATCTGCTAAAACAAGCATTAAATATTGTCATAACATTATTATATACAACATTAGGGTCATTGGAAAAATAAACTAGTTCCCAGGACGCATCTTCTATGGCTTTCTTAAATTCATTTAGATTATTTTCACTATAATTTCTATATCTTATAAAAGTATGGTCTTCTTCCCTATTATTAGATGCGCATATCTCAGATTCATAAATGGTAAAGATTGGAAAATGATCAGTTAATTTATTGTATATAATTCCACTGAACACATTTTGCGTGAAATTGTTTGACCAAATGTGATCTATTATTGTTGCTGTTGTAGAAGTTACACGTGTTGGCTTATTTATAGTATTGAACAAAAGTTTAGAATAGCATGTGGAGATAAATTCAGCTACTTTGTTGTCATCTTTATATTTTAATAAGTTAAGATTAAAGTCCCTGGTAAGGTAATTTGTTTTCCTCTCATCACTTATTACTGAGATTATGTCATTAAATTTGTCCTGAAAATATCTGAAATCAGTGTGTGGCCTTCTATATATTATGCCTACTATTATGTTGTCCGAGTTGGTGTTACATATTTCAATAAATAATGTCTCTATACTATTATGTTGAATTGTTAAGTCGTCTCTTACTAAGTATATGTAGCCTGTTTTAAGGTACAAGGACACTCCCCCACTGGTTCGTGTGAAATTGTTATTGAATCTTGTGTAATTAGGAATATCATATAAGTGCTGTATATCAGATGTTAGTTTCGTTTCACTTAAGCCTATCACATCAAACTTAATCGAAATTGGGTTCAGACATTGCTCAATGAAATCATCAAAATGCAGTGGTATACTATTTATGTTATAGCTTAGGAGAGAAAAGTTAGATCTAGGAATTTTATGATACTGTTCTTCAAAGCTATGAGGGAAAACATAATTGCATAATGGGTTTTTATAATTTAGAGAACTTAATAAATAGTTGTCGGGGTCTACATCGGCATTGTAAGCGTCATTATTGAAGCTAAAAGGGTTAAAGATTAATTTATCTAGTGTGTTTAAAGGGATATTTTCACTGTTGGGATTATACAAGTTTTGGCTGATGTGTAATAACAAATCTTCATCATTTAGATGTGAAAAGGGTAAGATGTCGTCCATCTTGAAAGGTTAACTATGTGTGAAACTATATAATTATTTCTTGTTTGGGAATCTACTTGGTTGTTTCCTATGTCGCTGGTGGTGCTGAGGTGCTGAGGGGGTTGAGTGGTCAGCTTCCCCCAACTGCTCAGGTTCAACCTCTCCCTGTAGACGTTGAGGCAGGTCCAAGCTCGAGCCCCCGGTGCTGGTCTGGGGGCCGGCACCAAGTAGGACATCTTCCTGGTGTAACCTGGCAGTGGAGGCTCGGATTATCGGGGGCGGAGTTCTGCTTGGATTAGAGGTAGGTGGTCGCTCACTGGGTTGTGGGGTGCTGGAGATCCTGGGAGAGGGTAGGGGTGAGGTGGGTAGGGGCTGGTGGTTGGGTGAAACAGTGGTGGATTGGCGAAGTGGTGGTGGGGAGGCGGCAGAGCGTTGGGGGGAGGGTCGAATTGGTGGTAGTGGAGTGTTGGTCCGGCTATGGGGTGGAGGAATGGTGGTGGTGGTTTGGCGGGGAGAGATGTAGTGTTGTCGTCTGGCTCCTGCTATCCCTCCACGAGGTTCTCTCACAATGAGTGTTTGGTAGTTGAAAAAGGCTGTTTTACCGCTTTTCCTCGCTTCGTTAAGGGAACCAAGCTGACTTAGACGGATTTCCAGGGTGGTGGGACACAGATCCTCGTTGACGTAAATGTCTGTCCCTTTCAGCTTCGTTCTGTTGCGGTAGACAGCATCACGGTCAGGGAAGCTTGAGAACTTAGCCACAATGTCTCTAGGTCCTACTCCAGTGATCCTGCCAACTCTGTGAACCCTTTCAAAGGGTTTGATGGTTAGATTCACCTTAGATTCATCTTAGATTCATAGTTGGGAAAGTAATTGGGAAAGATAGTACGGCCATGGTCACACTTCTTCCCCACGTTCGCCTGATGAATAGTTACTCTGTCATGACTTGAGTGACTGTTCATTACCGACTATTATAACGGTCAGGATAGTCGCGCAATCATAGTGCGGGACATGTCCTCACTCATGCTCGCGTTAATCCGATAGTACGGCCCCTGTGTCATGACAAAAGGAACTACTATTAAAGGCCCCAAACAAAATAGTCCATCTGTAAGCCCCACTCCATTGACCACACGGCAGGGCCACCTAAACCCCGACGAAGACAGAAGAAAGGACTTAGCAACAAACAACTAGATCAACAGTATTGGTGTTATTTCAAGACTCTATCCAGTGTTAGAATAGAAGTGCTAGTGGATTCTCGAAGTTCGTCGTGGATCCTCGTCCGTGTTTGGAGTTATATGTTATTGTGGTTTTTTTCCATGTAAACAGTGTATTATATATCTTGAGTGTATTTCTATCTTTGTATCAAGTGATCATTAATAAGAAAACTCATGTGTGTACTCTGTATTATATTTATCCTTAACAATTTTAGTGCATGTGTAGTCTGACTTTAGTTTCTCCAGTCGAGTAAGAACCTACCTTTATCCAATCAACCCCAGTAAAAAACCTGGTATAACATTGGTGGCAGACGGTGGTTCTTGATTCGGGAAGAAAAGTCATTCTGCACAGAAATCGAAAGGATTAAAGCGTTGTATAAGACTAGTCACCATGGTGAATAATCGCTCACATATCCCCATACCTAAATACGATGGGGACACTTACGATATCGAAACATATCTGGACATGGTTAAGCCAGTACTCGACCTGGCCTACTACAGTGATCGCGAGAAAATTTCTGTATTATTAACCCACCTGGGAAAAGCCGTTTCTTTGGTGGCTGGACAGGTAACCCCAACATTGACATGGGACCAGTTCCATACGATTGTAATTGATGCCGTACAACTGTCATTAGGCTCCGTCATGGCCTCATTAAAAATCAACAAGGGGAGGCTGAACCTTACACCCCCAATTCACCCTGTATAAGAGATTTTGATTCTGGCATTATACCATCTTAACACCTTACGAGCGGCCTATGCGGTTTATTTATATGTACCGCCCAGCGGGGTGTTTTTAGCCAAAATAGGGCTGTTTACGTGATCATTTTCATGCCTAAATAAGACCCAGAACGTAAAACAAGTACCTATCCCTGAAAGGGCATAAACAGAGCTTTCGAATGACACCATAACGATCCTTTTATGATGGCTAGTTTTCTTGCAATAACCGTGCAACGCGAGTGCAAAAAGCATGTAATTCGGTACTTTCCCCATATAATTCAGTATGTAGCGAGTGAGAGAGGGAGGAGGGAGCTGAGATTCGTGTCAGTAGGTTCGCCGCGGTGGTCTGGAGCAGTCATACGCTCGCTAGTCTCCTGCCACCACTTGTCTCTCTCTCTCAGCAACATTACGTGCTGAAATTGCCACTCGACCTATGTCGAGCGCCGCCACATAGTCCAGCTTTATTTAACTCGACTTATGTGGTGAGCCGCTAATTAAGGGTTAATACCAATGGAAATACTAAGACTCGCTGAACAAAAATCAGCTCTCTATGTGCGTGAGCGTGCGCGCGAGCGCGAATTTCATCGCACTATATGAAAAATCTATCTAGTCATTGAAAATTGTTCAAATTTCCCGCAATTTTTTTCTGGCGTATCCTACAAGCATCTCCTACAACTATATGATCTCGCTTTCCCTTATTGAATAATAGAAGGTGCTGAAAAAAATATATAATATATATATATATCTTTTGGTAGCACAAAATTCGACATGAAAAATGTTGAATCTTGGAAAATATCGGAGATGCGGCAATTATCTAATCATAATACCGTTGCTATATAGACCTATTATACAGTATAGTGTGTAGAAGGGGAACGAAGCAGAGCAATATACAAAAGTGTAGTTACACTTGGGAGTTGCCAATATAAGATCTCTGGAAATTGCAGAACTTATAATATCATACCATAGACTCCTCCTTTAAAGAAGGACTGGAACGTCACGACCTCCGGGTTTGTAACTTGAGTATGAAGGATTAACTTGAGTCCTGGGATAAAATGACTTCTAGAATGGCTAGAGACACGATCTCGGGGTCCAAATAGGGGTTTTTGAGGATGGCGAGTTCACTAGCGACATTTTCAACACCACCTGGGGTCATCTTCAAGGTCAAAAGGTCATATTTCAAGGTCAAATTAGTGAATTTTGGTGATTTTTGCCCATTTTTTGTGTCTAACTCATAAACGGTTTTCAATGACAAGACTGTCGCTGCCTTAAAGACCTTCAAAGATTCACTGGGCATCAGCGAAGGCACCATCATTCTCACCCAGACAATGAGTGAGTGGTTCAAGATGATGAATGTGAAAGACCGTTTCTCAGCTATCCATCTGCGCGACGAATCCAGACAGCCTTGGACAGCAGACTGTACAAGTTTCACTAGGCTGGAGGAGGCGTGCCAAATTATATCTACCTGCGCATGGCAAGGAGGTGGTGGTCGTAAGCTGAAGCTAACTCAGCAAACTGCTGAAGCCTTCACTGTGTCCACACGTGATAATGTGGATGCTGCCAAATTACTTCTGGCAGAGAAAGACTTTGACTATGTTCTTCCTGCTATATTCGCGGATGAAGCCTTGGAAAAGTTTTTCGGCCAAGCCAGGCAAAGAAGCAGTGGAAACTTCTACATTGACGTAGTTGACATGGCTGCAGCTAAAATTGCAAATTTGCAGACACTCATTGGGGAGATTTCCACTTGAGGGATTTTTTTCTGGACCCCTTTCTCCCTCATGTTTAGCCCCATTGCTTTTGAGATTTTAAGACCTTCTCCCTAGTAGTTTGGATATTTTAAGACATTTTGCCCCATTTCTGTCAATTTTAAGACCATTCGTGCCGTTAAGGTGTCGATTTTTTCCTGGTGAGCGATAGCGAGCCTGTAATTTAAGAGCAACCGGCCTCGGGCCGGGAAATTTGTCTACCGAAAAATGTACAAATTTATCTTGAAAGGGGGTCTAGGGGGTGTAATTTTAAGCTTGATGAAAAAGTAGGGAACAAATTAAATACCTCCCCTTAAGCATGACATTATGCCAGAATCTAGTTCTTGTGTGCTTGATTGCGACAAGAATTGTACTACTTCCATAAATCCAGATGAGCGAAGTGAACTCATTGACGAGATCACTCCTCAATACACTCAGGAACTCGTGAGGTCTGATGATACCCTTAAGCATAAAGTTGTTTATTTGGCCGGACACCTTGTTCATAAATATGGTGATAGCACTAGTATGGAGGAGATCATTGATGATGATGGTAACGAGGTGTGTGACGTTAACCACTCCGTTAGAACCGCATGGCTTGTCCTACAGTGACTCGCTAGGATCGCCAGGGCAGTGGATGTGGCTACAGTTGATGTATTGTTGTGTGCTTTATTTCATATGAAAGCTTGTGTCATGGGCAGTCCAGAAAGGCTCTTTGTTTTCACCCATGTCAAGGCTTTATATATTTAATTGCAAAGTATATGTTTTATCATTAACACCTTACGAGCGGCCTATGCGGTTTATTTATGTGTACCGCCCAGCGGGGTGTTTTTAGCCAAAATAGGGCTGTTTACGTGATCATTTTCATGCCTAAATAAGACCCAGAACGTAAAACAAGTATCTATCCCTGAAAGGGCATAAACAGAGCTTTCGAATGACACCATAACGATCCTTGTATGATGGATAGTTTTCTTGCAATAACCGTGCAACGCGAGTGCAAAAAGCAGGTAATTCGGTACTTTCGGTACATAATTGAGAATGTAGCGAGTGAGAGAGGGAGGAGGGAGCTGAGATTTGTGTCAGTAGGTTCGCCGCGGTGGTCTGGAGCAGTCATACGCTCGCTAGTCTCCTGCCACCACTTGTCTCTCTCTCTCAGCCACATTACGTGCTGAAATTGCCACTCGAGTTATGTCGAGCGCCGCCACATAGTCCAGCTTTATTTAACTCGACTTAAGTGGTGGGCCGCTTTTTAAGGGTTAAGTAGTAATGATAGGAGTTGAGAGAGAGAGAGAGAGAGAGAGAGAGAAAGAGAGAGAGTAGAACAGAGTGTGGGGAGGCCCGCAGTGTTTTGCTATACTCGATGATGTCATAGCTGGCTGGCCTCTGGGAGAGTTTTTTACCATGCTTGGTGACGTCATGTTTAGCTAGCTTCTTTAGCATTGGCTAGAGGACTTGTTACCGCTTTCCCACGCGGTTCGAACTAGTGCTAGTATATATACTGCTCTCTGGCCACTCTCTCCCTCAGATCTGGTTTCTAGAACGCATCCCTCTTATCCCTTTGATACCTGTCTCCCTCTCTTACCTGAGAACCTTTTCCTCTGCCTATCTCTCTCATTTTCCATATCTTTCACCACCTTCTATTAATATTATACGCCATCTGGTTAACTCTGCATAATCAGCTTCATGCTGGCCAGTTGTATTGTGCGTTAAGGTCTTATATAACCCATGTATGTTTAGTTGTTAAGATAAGTTGATCACGAAGCATCGGTTGGCATTCATATTGTTCAGTACCGCTTCCTATAATTATTAGTGTTCTGCTGGATTAGATAATGCTAGACTAGGAGTCTGATACTATGAGGTATTGTTTCCGATGAGTGCTGGCTTTGGTTAAAAGCTGCACGACATACCTGAGAACTGGAGTTGATTGGGTAAATTCTAGTCTGTGTGCCATTGAGAATAGAGCATGCAGGAATGAGGGCTTCTTGCCTATACCATTCTGCACTGTTCTAGGCTCGGTTGTTTGTCTTTGAGGTACGCCAGGAGAACGCTTAATACTTCGGTATTAAGGTTTCTCAAGAGAGCTACCCTTCCCTATAACGTAATATTTGACGCACAGAATTGAGATTTGCACTAGGCTATGCGGCATGCTATGCGCACCAGTATCTCGTATCATTGACTCTAGCTAGACTTTATCAGTCATAGTAGACATTAAGTATATTAAACCAATTACTCTTTTTTTATGCATACCCGTTTATGATTACACAAGCATTTCGCAGCCTAGTTTGATGTATTGAGACACAAACGACTTAGGCTCTTTTTGTTGATAGGAATACTGCATTGTCGTGGCGATTATTATTGTTGTGGCGTTTAGGATATTCTTGGCTCCGACTGCATTATATCTCCTGCCTTTTTGTGTGCATAGCCTGCATGAGCATTGTTCCGCTGCCTGCCTTTTGGGGTTCCATTTCCGATTCGAGCATCTTGATAGCATCTAACATTTAAAGAAGATTCCTCGTTGGTGTTGAAGGACTTTAGTGCACTTTCTTTCATGCAGGAGTGCCTGACATTTATTGATTAAAGTAACGTAAGCTGTAACTTCTCTTACCACCTTACTTTGCATACCATAACCAAGCACCTTCGGTTATAGGTAGTAATAGGCTGTTTTCACATAACATTAAGCCTAGAGTAGACGCACATTTATTGAGAGTTTAATAACCTATTATTGCATATAGAACTCTGGAGAGTATTTGTGTTCTTTGTTCACTGGGAATATACATCAGAGGTTGGATCTAGCGCTTTCCATTGTAGCATTTATGCCATTACTAGTCCAATGAATAAGAACCCTGATATATTTAAACCTCAGTCGTAACAAATGGCGACCTTACCTAGGATTTGGTGAACCTACATTTATTAGCAGGGAACATTTGTTGTTTTGGGGAATATTTTGCGGGGATCAGCAAGAATAATTTTTGTTTGCAACATAGTATAGCCCTTGAGTATTTCCGAGAATTTTTGTGTGTATATTGAGGTATAAGAGTTTGGGGTGCTTCTTTTCTGAATATTGAGGTAAGAAATTTTTGTGAGCATCATGTCTTATACCGGATCAGAGAAGAATGGAGACACAGTACGTAATGTCGAAACTGAGGAACAGCAGCATGATGAAAGGGTTAATCAGGTGAACTGTGAGGAGGATGCTAGGATATTTTTGCAATGGCCTGTTACTGCCGAGTGGTTGGAGGGTATGGATCGGTACGGTCTTCAATGCCTGGCCACAGCTATCGGTCATGCGGGTACTAGCAGCATGACCAGGGATAACTTGATAACGTGTGTACTGGGCAGGGTGACTGGTGAGCGAGATGGGTTGAGTGCTCAGAGCCCTTCGGCCATGCTTCCCCTACACTCGACTCCCAGCCATCCCAGTAGTTTGCCGACCCCGAGTACGCTTCCACAGTTGGGTGGTGGCTGGCAGGTTGGGTTGCCCCTGGGGGGACCACCGGTAATTTCAAACATTGTAGCACCTTCACCTCAAGGGTTAACTCCAGAATTATTGTTTCAGCTCGAATTAACTAAGATTGAAGAGAGAAAGGCTATCAGGGTATCTGAGGTTCAGCTTCAGCAGCAAATAAAATTAGCCAAGATAGAAGAGCGAAAAACTATCAGTCACCAGCACATAGAGCTAGCAAAAATCCAAGCTGATTTAGAGTCGACTAGGTACTGTACCGACATGGACGTAGAGAAGTTGCGAGTAGAGACAACGGGACAGCGACTTGGGGCTGGTAACCGTGGTCATGATCAATCTCTCTCGCACTTATTGAAACTGGTTCCGGTGTTTGATGAGAGTGGGGTAACAGAATTTTTCGCACGCTTTGAGAAGAAGTGCCAGGAACACCAGTGGCCAGAGAATAAATGGGCAGCACTTGTATCCTCTAGATTAATAGGCAAGGGTCTTAAAGCCTACGATGCGTTACCTTTGGAGTCATGTATTGTGTATGAGGATCTCAAGGAGGCTGTCCTGAGGGCTTACGAACTGCAACCAGAAACGTACCGTTTGAAGTGCCGGGGTGTAACTAAGGGAAGAGATAGCACCTTTTTGGAACACGCCCGGGACTTGTCCGATGCTATGGGGAACTGGCTCCGATCTGAGAAGGTAACAACATTTGATGGAGTTAAGCAGTTGATGATGTTGGAGCAGTTCTTTAAGAGCACGGGCGGTGATCTAACTTTGAACTTAAAGGAGAAAAACCCAAGAACTCTAGTCGAAGCAGCAGAAATGGCTGATCGACGGCTGTCGTTGATTCGGGGTTGCGGGTCCTCACAGAAGTACGATGCAAGTGCTAGGGACCGTTATCCTCCTCCTCCCCGTAGCAATGACACATTTAAACAAAAGAGCAATGAAACTAAAACTGAACCCAAACCTAACACCACGCCGTATGAGAAAAGTCAGGGGCCTTTTACATCACAGTATAAGCCGAAACCGAAATTTATGTGTTTTAAGTGCCACCAGGAGGATCATAAGGCAAATGAGTGCCCTAGTCGACCTCCTCCGGCAGCCGTGTCTTTTGCTCACGGCATTGGAGTGTTCAAGAGGACATCGGAGTTTGTTAGAGGCAATTCTTCCGAGGTAAATACACTGCCAGTGCAGAAGGATCCGGAAGGCTTATTCCCTGTCCGTGATGCCTTTAGTGACCACAGGGGACTCGGTTGTGTGGAGTGGGGGGGTAGAAGACATGAGGTGAGAATTTTGCGTGACACTGGGGCATCGCAAACATTACACTTAGTTACACTTAGTTGTATTCCGTCCGTTAGTGACACAGTTGAGCTGGGGCTCCACTGCGACCAGGCAGCTCCCTTTCTTCCACTCTACATTCCAGAAGTCGGTTGAAGTTGGTGCTGGTGTATCCTGGTGTTGGTGGCCGGTCCGGTATTTTGGCCAGCCACATGTCCAAGTGTTTCTTGAAGGTGTCTGGAGACACCCCGGTCATGTTCCTGAGAGGGGCTGGTATACAGTTGAACAGTCTGGTTCCATTGTATGTAAAGCTGTGATGGATCAGGGATTTGATTTTTTGTGTTGATCCCGGCATAGTCCTCACATAGCACAGCCTCCCTCGCCTTTGGTGCTGAGTCATTGTTGAGGAATTTCACTGGTAAACCTGTAAATACGGCGCGGGTGGTTGTGGTTCAGGGAGTTAATGCAACAAGGTCATACCCACTTGTAAGAATGAAGATGGAAGTTGATGGTGTGACTCGTGACCTGGATGTAGGAATTGTGGAGAAGTTACCTGTTGGGGGCGTCGACCTCCTTCTTGGCAACGACTTTGCGGGGCCTACTTCTGAGGCTCCACCCTTAGTCGTTGCCGAGAAGCCGGCCGACGTGAGTAGGGAGGAGCAGGAGTGGGTTGAGAAGTGTCCGGTGCAACCTATGGCGTGTGTTGTCACCAGATCTCTTGCATCCAGGGAGTCACATTCTGGTCAACAGTCTTTAGACAAGTGGAGGAAAGGTACCGAGAAGGTGTTGAAAGTTGATGCGGTTGAGAGTTTAGTATCAACGGACATTCTCGGGGACTCATTATTAGGACCAATTTTCGAGTCTGGAGAAGACCCATTAACTGTTACTAAGAAGGCAGAGGATGGGCTTAAAAAGACGAAGAGACAGCAACGATAAACAGAGAGAGAGCAACGGGAGGCTAAATTCAGTGTAGGAGGGGGGCATGAGTTGTTTCGCAAACACTTAGATAAGCTTGCTCCTTCGGACATTCGTAAGTTGCAATTAGAAGACCCGGAGGTTCTTGAATGTGGTACCGGTGCTGTCGAGTTGAAGGAGGACAGTGATGCACAGTCGGGATATTTTTACAAGTATCCCCTGACCATCATGGAGGTAGCAACAAGGTGCCCTGACGCGTACCCTATGAGAAATGGGTCAGCGAAGACGGTGGTCCGAAACTTGCTAGTGTATTTTTCCCGGTATGGTTGCCCGCGGGTAATTCGGTCAGACCAGGGATCCAACTTCACTTCTGGCCTCTTTGTTCAAGCAATGCCGCAGCATGGGATTGTTACGGTTGTGTCATCTGCGTATCATCCGGAGAGCCAGGGTGTGTTAGAGCGATGGCACTCAGCCTTGGAATCTGTGCTTCGTTGTTGTTGCTTTGAGGGTGGGAATGGTTGGGATCCTGGCCTGCCATGTGTTTTATTTGCTGCACGGGAGGTACCTGGGAAAAGTTTGGGATTCAGCCCTAATGAGCTCGTCTTTGGACACCGTGTCAGAGGGCCTCTCCATATGGTTGAAGAAATATGGGAGGGTGCAGAAATACCTTGTTCTAGGCTCAAGTATGTCCTCGACAGTCGAGAACGGATGTTGCGCAGTCTGGAGTTGGCTGGCCGTAATTTGACTAGCTCTCAGGCCCTCATGAAGGACAGGTACGACCTCAAGGTTAAACTCAGGGAGTTTCACGTGGGTCAGGAGGTGTTGATTCTACTGCCCCTTGTAGGTTATCCCTTATCCGCGAAGTACACTGGTCCTTATAGGGTGGTTGAGAGGCTATCGGACCTGGATTACTTGGTAGCCACTCCAGACAGACGGAAGCGCAGTCAGTTATGTCACGTTAATCTCATGAAGGAGTATGTGAGGCAGCCCCCTGAGCCTCTCACTGTGCCTGTGATGACGTTTAGCAGTCAAGGTGGAGAAGGAGAACGGGACAGTCAAGCTCAGGTGGAGGATAACTGGAAGGATAAGAAAGTCAAGGGGGCGCCTGAGTGTGAGAGGGCGTTTGGAGTAGTGAAGCACCTGTTGTGCACTCGCCCGATCCTCGGGGCCCCTGACATTGGCCTGCCTTTCCAGCTGGCAGCGGGTGCCAGTGGTGTGGGGGCTGGTGCCGTCCTTGTGAAAAAGGACGATGATGGGCTGGAGCATCCTGTTAGTTTCTGCTCGGAGAAGTTTAATTCGGCCCAGGGGAGCTGCTCTGTTGTCGAGGAGGAGCTGCTGGCGGTTGTGCTTGCGCTGGGGCATTTCGAGGTCTATGTTCCAGCCTATGGTCCGGTCGTTGTAGTTTACACAGATCATCACCCTCTCAAGTTCTTGGACCAGTTTCACAATCGGAATATGAGGCTGACCAGGTGGTCACTAAGGTTATTGGTATATAACCTGGACATACGCCATAGTGCCGGTTGTGACAACGTGGTTGCAGATTGTCTTTCAAGGGTAGATGATCCTGGGTAGATTGACACACGGGTAGCCTCCTGCTTTAGTTTGAATAGTATTTTGCGCTTGGTGCTTGTTGGCTCGCGGTTGTAGCCCAGCGTATTGGGTCGTAAAGCAGGAGTTGAGCGTTTGGTATAGAAAAACAAAAATAGGCTTGCCCCTATAGTGCAGCCGAAATAAACAAATTAAAAACATAAAAATCAAATAAAAACTCTTTCTTTGATAGTTGAATTTTTTCAGTATGTTATAGCAGTAATTCTGAGTTGCACTCCTCTCAGAATGCTGGGCTAGAGAAGCTCGCTCTTGAGGAGCATAACTACATATGATTTAACCTATTGTGTTGGGGAGGGTTATAATTTTGTAAAATGTTTTGTTGAGAACTGTGCCAGATATTTTACTGCCGCTGGGTGATGGGAAGTAGAGCTATAGCATGGGTTCTAACAATCAGATTTTTGTGAGCCTTGGGCCTCTGAGAAAAATCTTGGGGGGGGTGTGACGTTAACCACTCCGTTAGAACCGCATGGCTTGTCCTACAGTGACTCGCTAGGATCGCCAGGGCAGTGGATGCGGCTACAGTTGATGTATTGTTGTGTGCTTTATTTCATATGAAAGCTCGTGTCATGGGCAGTCCAGAAAGGCTCTTTGTTTTCACCCATGTCAAGGCTTTATATATTTAATTGCAAAGTATATGTTTTATCATTAAGTAGTAATGATAGGAGTTGAGAGAGAGAGAGTAGAACAGAGTGTTGGGAGGCGCGCAGTGTTTTGCTATACTCGATGACGTCATAGCTGGCTGGCCTCGGGGAGAGTTTTTTACCATGCTTGGTGACGTCATGTTTAGCTAGCTTCTTTAGCATTGGCTAGAGGACTTGTTACCGCTTTCCCACGCGGTTCGAACTAGTGCTAGTATATATACTGCTCTCTGGCCACTCTCTCCCTCAGATCTGGTTTCTAGAACGCATCCCTCTTATCCCTTTGATACCTGTCCCCCTCACTGCACCTGAGAACCTTTTTCTCTGCCTATCTCTCATTTTCCATATCTTTCACCACCTTTTATTAATATTATACCCCCTCTGGTTAACTCTGCATAATCAGCTTCATGCTGGCCAGTTGTATTGTGCGTTAAGGTCTTATATAACCCATGTATGTTTAGTTGTTAAGATAAGTTGATCACGAAGCATCGGTTGGCATTCATATTGTTCAGTACCGCTTCCTATAATTATTAGTGGTCTGCTGGATTAGATAATGCTAGACTAGGAGTCTGATACTATAAGGTATTGTTTCCGATGAGTGCTGGCTTTGGTTAAAAGCTGCACGACATACCTGAGAACTGGAGTTGATTGGGTAAATTCTAGTCTGTGTGCCATTGAGAATAGAGCATGCAGGAATGAGGGCTTTTTGCCTATACCATTCTGCACTGTTCTAGGCTCGGTTGTTTGTCTTTGAGGTACGCCAGGAGAACGCTTAATACTTCGGTATTAAGGTTTCTCAAGAGAGCTACCCTTCCCTATAACGTAATATTTGACGCACAGACTTGAGATTTGCACTAGGCTATGCGGCATGCCATGCGCACCAGTATCTCGTATCATTGACTCTAGCTAGACTTTATCAGTCATAGTAGACATTAAGTATATTAAACCAATTACTCTTTTTATGCATACCCGTTTATGATTACACAAGCATTTCGCAGCCTAGTTTGATGTATTGAGACACAAACGACTTAGGCTCTTTTTGTTGATAGGAATACTGCATTGTCGTGGCGATTATTATTATTGTTGTGGCGTTTAGGATATTCTTGGCTCCGACTGCATTATATCTCCTGCCTTTTTGTGTGCATAGCCTGCACGAGCATTGTTCCGCTGCCTGCCTTTTTGGGTTCCATTTCCGATTCGAGCATCTTGATAGCATCTAACATTTAAAGAAGATTCCTTGTTGGTGTTGAAGGACTTTAGTGCACTTTCTTTCATGCATGAGTGCCTGACATTTATTGATTAAAGTAACGTAAGCTGTAACTTCTCTTACCACCTTACTTTGCATACCATAACCAAGCACCTTCGGTTATAGGTAGTAATAGGCTGTTTTCACATAACATTAAGCCTAGAGTAGACGCACATTTATTGAGAGTTTAATAACCTATTATTGCATATAGAACTCTGGAGAGTATTTGTGTTCTTTGTTCACTGGGAATATACATCAGAGGTTGGATCTAGCGCTTTCCGTTGTAGTATTTATGCCATTACTAGTCCAATGAATAAGAACCCTGATATATTTAAACCTCAGTCATAACAGGTGTCATCTGAGTTCCTAGATAATTTGAATAGAGGTGGACTGAGTGTGCGGACTATGTCAACCGTCTTTTTTGTACATAATGCCTATAATTTGCATGACAAGACTAAAATGCGTTGCCGCTTTCATTTTGCTGAGCTGTTATCCTTTGTAGATGCACCTGTATCTAGTAGTAATGCTGCATGTACTACTTTAGCTAACATTCTATTGAAAGCTCATGTCCTCATTGTAAGTGACAAAAAAAAGGCTGTGGGATGCCTCAGGAGTCAAGAAAAGCTCTCCAACTAGCGATAGCTCTCCAACTAGTGATAGACATAGACATAGTTGTAGTAGACATAGTGTTGTGATATGCATATAATGTTTATGTAATACGATATATGATAATAAATATCAAATTTTGACAGCACTACAATCTTTCCTCTTATTACAATCAGCCATCTCTCACCGTTTATGAGTTAGACACAAAAAACGGGCAAAAATTACCAAAATTCACAAATTTGACCTTGAAATTTGACCTTTTAACCTTGAAGATGACCCCAGGTGGTGTTGAAAGTGTCGCTAGTGAACTCGTCATCCTCAAAAACCCCTATTTGGATCCCGAGATCGTGTCTCTAGCCCTTCTAGAAGTCATATTAGCCCAGGACTCAAGTTAATCCTTCAGACTCAAGTTACAAACCCCGAGCATGGGAGGTTTCAGTCCTTCTTTAACCCTTAACCAACGGCGCGCAACATATGTCGAGTTAAAGAAAACGTGCCCATATGCAGACCTCGACATATGTCGAGTGCAATTTTGAGCACGTAATGTGCTCTGAGAGAGAGCTGAGCAGCGCGAGGAGCATAGATTCCTTCCTGACCGCTCGCCACCACCGCCGTGGTTCGACTGAAATTTATTACACCCTCCTCCACCCTCTCTCACTCGCTACACAGGGAATTATGTAAGGAAATTACCTTATTTTAGTGTTTTTGCACTCGTGTTGCACGATCGTTGCAAGAGAACCAGTGGTCGTAGAAGGATGGTTCGGGTGTCATTGGAAAGCTCTGTTTACGCCCTTTCAGGGATAGATACTTGTATTACGCTCTGGGTCTTGTTTATGCATGAAGAAGAGCACGGAAACAACCCCATTTAGGGTAAAACCACCCGCTTGGCGGGTACTTGAAGTTACCGACCCACCCGCTCTTTGTGTGTTAAAGGAGTCTATGTATCATACCTTCAGTGCCATAATTTTGGGAAAATAGCTTAGCTACTCCTACCAGAGACGTTTTCTATTAGTAAGTTGTTAGAGAAAACGTAGTTGTATGGGATACTAATGTATAAATCTTGGATCCTAGTCAGTTATAGAATATTTACCGAGGTTTTGTATATAAATCCATGATATTTGGAGCCAGGGGGGGGGGGGGGTGGCTAGGGATGTCATATGGGTGTTTATGCCCTCAATGATAGTCTCTATTGTTTACAGAAGCCTTTTAGACAAACAACAAAACAAAAACAAAATTGGGCTGAGGGGGTAAAATGTGGTTTGGTTGTGGGGTGGGGGTGAATGGGGAGTAGTGCGGGGTTATGGATGCAATATGGTTTTTTTTGCACTCCTATGCTATTCTTCTATGTTGAAAGAAGCATTTTAGAAAAAGAAAAACAAATGTGAAATCCTGACTTCTGGGCTAAATGAACGGTCTGCCTCCCCGTATGAAGGAGACATAGACGTGACACTAGCGGCAGTGCATCAACACGTCAACTCCGCTTACCCCTTTCAGACTGCTGACCAACAGAAGCAGCAAGTGTTCAACATATTGTTACGAGTGCTTCCAACATTTGCTAAAGAACATTTCACGATTCACGACCCTGAAGGATATCACAGAGATATTATTACCATCTGGAAACTGCTAGCTGCTCGCCCCAAAATATCAAGGGTGGGCGCCATAAAGAGGTTCCCCACCCATCCATAGGCTCACAAAGGACAGGGAACTTAATACAACTACTGGTCAAGACCACAACAGGGCCGTCCCCAAGCCATACCAGCCGGGCCGCCCCCAGAACATCAGATCTCAGCCACCTCAAGGTACACCACCAAGAGTATACCCCCACTCCAACCAAGCCGGACGAGGCTCTCATAGGTGTCATCATCAACCAATTTGATTTTCGAGCTTGCAACTCCGTCTGTCCCCTGCACATCATCAGGGATCAGGCCAAAAATAAGACTCCCCCACCCCGTATATTAGTTGCGGAAGAAGAGTCCCGTGAACTAGAGGAGGAAGGACAAGAGGAATAATATACTCCCGAAGACATCGCCCCTATTCACACCACCGAGGAGGAAGAAGAAATCCTGGAGGAGGCAGAAAGTCCTGTTCAGGGTTTTTAAAATCTCTCCCGCCCATTATGGCTTCGCCAGGGGATTTTGCCATCACCAAACCACCACCTGTGTACCACCTGGCAAAGATCCAAGGCATTCCCGTCAGGCTACTGATAGACACAGGTGCAGCCAGATCCTGTCTATTTAACTCATTTTATCAGAAACATCACCGAAAAATGTGATCGCTGAACGCTACCACCACCAATTTAAACAGTGCCGGAGACACGCCTCTTCTTATTTCGGGGGGAGACTCAACCATTGCACATTACCAAGCCCCACCCAGATGCCTTGTGCCACCACCCTTTCGTGGTCTTCTATTCTGAATGTACTCAGTATGATGGCTACATGGGATTAGACGTGCTCCAGCTGCTCCAGGCTCAACTGGATTGCGGAAGGCGATTACTAGATTACTAACGTTAAAAAAAAAAAAAAAAAATCGCCCCGCCAGTGATCCCGCACAAAATCATCAGGAGAAACAAAATTCCTAAGAAATGGTCCAGCTCCACCACCACCAACCAGACTACAGGGTACTTCACACAGTCAGGAATGCAACCTAGAATTACTAGGAGTAATGACTCCTGTTGATTCCTGGAAATACGACCGCGAGTGTCTGAAATTCCCCGTGCACTCACAACACCGTAGGAGCCAGCAGGAGTGTACATGCGAATCACTGGGAGTCACCAGAAATCACCGGGATAAAACCGGGAATGAAGTGCGAGTTATTAAAAAGTTGAAAATTAAAAGGTACTTCACACAGTCAGGAATGCGAGCTAGAATCACTAGGAGTAGCTGAAATTTCGGATTCCTGGGCCTATTTGCAGTGAAAATCGATGACTCCTAGTGACTCTAGCGATATCCTAGTGACTCCTGTTAGACTCCCAATGACTCCAAACCAGTCCCGGGCGATTGGCCCTGTCCGACAAAATGTTCACCGTGTTTAAAGTTCTCGACGCGAGTCGAACCACTCCCAGTGACTCCCAGTGACTCCCAGTGAGTTCTGGTGATTCTGGTGAGAACTGAAACTGAAAACGAAACCTGTCCGCGAATCAGATACGAATCACCGAGAATCACCAGGACTCACTGGGAGTCACTGGGGAGTCACTGGGAGTCACCAGGAATCACTGGGAATGGTCCGACTCGCGGCGAGAACTTTAAACACGGTGAACATTTTGTCGGACAGGGCTAATCGCCCGCGACTGGTTTGGAGTCACTGGGAGTCTAACAGGAGTCACTAAGATATCGCTAGAGTCACTAGGAGTCATAAATTTTCATCGCGAATAGGCCCAGGAATCCGAATTTTCAGCTACTCCTAGTGATTCTAGCTCGCATTCCTGACTGTGTGAAGTACCCTTACCTCAGAAGAGAACCATCAGAAAAAGAAAACAACAAACAAACACACCAACGCCTTCAAACCAAGACTACTTACGACACCTACCCCTATTGCCACACCTCTACAATGACGAGAAACCCCCCCTGCCCTCCCAACGATTGTGGGACCAGCAGTACTAACGAAACGTATCTCCATACCTCCGCACCATCAACAATGGATACCGTTATGCCAGGTGCAAGAGCAGCCGATGATATTCACCCTACAGATAGATCCAGCACGATCAGATCGATGCCAAATTGAACCTGCCATCCTCTCCCCCACCATAAATGCGGCATTAATAGCAAATATTTCAGAGGAACCACTCACTCTACCCAACTCTACTCAAAGGTCTCATCATTGGGGACCTCGAAACCTTTGACGACACCCTAACAGAGTTGATAGGTTGAGGAAAAGTGAGCGATTGTCGTCCACAACTGCAGCTATGGAACGGTCAGAAAGGAAAATAGAGACAAAGGCAGAAATAGAGGGATAGAAACCGAAGGAGGGTAGTTTGGAAATTACAGATTTGTGTCAGACTCTATCGAAGGCTTTTGATGGCTAGCGCAATAGAAAAAAGTCTCCCAAAGGGAGGATGATCAAGAGTTACGGAAGTAAGATTATTATTTTCATTATCAATATTATTATATACGGTACTACTAAGGGTGTGACTCACAGAAGAGCTATAACCCCCAAAGGGTCCCTGCGAGGGGCATCAGTAGCATGATATGGATGTAATTACAGTAATGAGATTCATTATTCAGTTTAGTAAAAAGGAGTTAACTTTTGTTTTAAATGTTTGATTACTCCCCTTCACAAACAATAGCGTTGGGAAGCATGTTCCAAATTTTTGACAGTTGATGGTATAAGACTTCTAGAAAACTAAGAAGTATTACACTATAAGTATTCAAAGGCCATGCTATTTAGATTTGACGAAAATCTAGTTAATCTAGCAGGCCTGAAAGGTGGTGATAGCTTAGAATTCATTGTGTGGTCAGTATTGGCAAACAAATTATGTAAAAGAGCCAATGAACCAACAATGCGGCGATGTTCAAGATCCAAAGTAATATTTGGCAATAAGAATTTTGATTAAAAACTCAATCAAGAAGACCAAGGTTAGAATGTGCGGCGGAAGACAAAACAGGAGAGTAATACTCAAATAGTGGCAGAATACAATTGAATCGTCAGCATAAGTCCTTATTCATTTACGTAAAATTTCAACTTTTTGAGGGATAGAGGAGGCCAAGGATCGAATATGAGCTTCAAAAGTGAGCATAGAATCGTGAGTTACACCAAATAATTTGAACGTAAAGCAATCTTTTATGATAGAATTATCAATAATGATATCAGGGTGACCAGGGACGGAGTACGAGATTAATTGACAATGAGACTTATATATGTGTTTTTGATAGGTTCAACTTCATACCCCAGCAACTACACCAGTCCATAATATTAATAATATCAATACGCAATTTATTAGCAATATCAGCTTTATTGTCTGGAGAAGAAATAGGAGCATATAACGATGTATCATCAGCATATGCAACGATCATGTTAGAGGAGATTATCTCCGAAGGTGGTCCGGGTGGACATTCTTTTAGTTTGAAGTAAATCTGGGAAGGCGTTTTTCCTAGCCTAGATAATATACTAAAATGCAATGCTCAAAAATGGCAAACACAAGCAAAATCCTCTGTATCATAATAACCCACAAGAGGTCGGATCAGATAGTGTTAAGGCATACGACTGTATAACAGCTAATGGAAGGGCGAGAAGGTGGTGATAGTGGTGGTGATGATATTGGAGGTGGTGGTGTTAATGGTAATGGCAGCAGTAGTGGTATAGTTGGTGGTGTGGAGGCGAGGAAGAGAGATGGTGGTAGTAATTAATGTTTAATTGTGGTGATAAAGGTGGTAGTGAAGGAGGCGGTAGTAGTGGTGGTGCTAGTGGTGAAGGAGGCAGTGATAGTGGTAGCAGTGGTGATATGGTAGTGGTGGTGATAATGATAGCCGTGGTGATAGTGGTGAAGGTGTGTGGAAGGGGGCGTTGATGGTGGTGGATTGTTATCACTCAGTCAGCTTGTGGCCCTCAACAGGTGAACAGCTCATCATTATACTAAGGTAAGGTTTAGGCAGGTAGGCAGTGTGTACAAAGCCTCACCACAGCGGCACTACCTACACTTAAGGAGGGTCACCGGCTTTGTTTTATCTTTCTCTCCTTTTCTCTCTTTCCCTGGCTTGTATCCATTCGGCCCCATTCAGCCAACTGTTTTAAGAAGTTTATCCCCATCCAGGTGTCGATTTGTTCCTGGCGAGCGATAGCGAGCCAGCATTGTATGGAAAAATCCGGCCTCGCCGGAGATATTTTTCTATCAAAGAATGTACAAATTTAGCTTGCGGTCAAAACAAAATATATATATGCTGACCCGCTACCGCTCACCAAGAAAATATTGACACCTGGATGGGGGTAAGCGTCGTAAAACAGTAGGTTGAATGGGGCCGAATGGATAGAAGCCAAAGAGAGAGGGAGAGAAAGAGAAAAAAAAAAAAAAAGCTAGGTGGGGTCCCTTAAGAGGTAAACATGGGAGTAAATAATTATAGTCGGATATACAGTATTTCAGCTGGCGGTGAATTGAATCTCTTAGCAGCTGATTTATCGGTACTCAATGGAAAAACATGACATTGATATGCCTCTACGGCGTGTTACTGCCAAGTTTTCAAGAATAACAACATATATCACAACAAAATCTTCGTATTATCTTCATAATCAAGATGGGAGCATGTCGATTTACCGTCAGCTGAAAAAACAGACACTCATTTAAATGTGTACCGAATCCAAACTAGATATTACAAAGATTCAAATGGGTGTAAAATGATTTGGGTTGTGAGTGTACGATCAGAAAGCGTATTACGTTATACAGTGCAAAACGATTGGTCAAGGTTATCATCTGTGTCCAATTCAGGTACCTCTCGATAATTATGTCATATATCAAATCTTTATGACCCATACATCATTCGGATACATGGCATTACCATCGGAAATTAGTATTTACCCATTATCCAACAATATTAGGATATGCCACCCAAAAAAAAAAAAATTGTTATTAACCTAACCTAACAACCAAACCTAACCTGGGAGTTGCCGCCCCCAGACCCCCGCTGGTCTTAGCATTGATAAAACACTAAAAATACGGTGGAAAATGAAAACTAAATTAGATCTCCACTGATTCAAGATGGCAGCCTGTCTTGGTTCCACCATTATTTAAACCACTAAGTCCAATGAAATATGTTTAATTTCCGATGGTAATGTCATATATAGGAATGATATATTGGTCATAAAGATTGTATATATGTCATAATTATCGAGGTACCTGACTTGGAGACAGATAATAACCTTGTCCAAACGATTAATTACAATGGATTAACTGTACGAAACAATAATTTCATATGTCATATATAGTATATATTTGTATAATGAAAAACATGTATCCTGGAGTTATTATGAGATATTAGTGACCATTATAATGCCAATGTACTCCACTAAGAATCTGAATGATGTGTGTGTGTGTGTGTGTATATATATATATATATATATATATATATATATATATATATATATATATATATATATATATATATATATATATATATATATATATCTACTTCCCAATGTAAGCATATATTTGCATAGTACACACTACAATGTAAACAATGTGACTGCTCACACGTAGCACAAGTCCGCATTTATTTATCCGATTTGTTTGATTGATGGGCTTTGCAGACACTCCACAAATCTTGCCAGGGCACATCAGTGTTATTTATAATCCTTCTGGTTCCACCTGTTGATCCTGGATACTGATGGCGTCATTAACAAAATTACTGTAAGCTTTGGAATGAAGTCAACAAGTATATGGGCCTCATTTTAAGCCACTTACCACGTGGCTCGAACACAATATCAGCCTGTGTGAGCTCGCCCATTGAAGCCCCAGTGCACGGAACTTGGGAGTGGTATACAAAATGTTATGGTAATTATAGGGAAAAGTCTCACACCCTTATTTTTCAGTTTTTTGTTTCCTCTATGTGTTACGACCGGGGCTACGAATAAAACAAGGGCACTTAATGATTGGACTAGTAATAGGGCACTATGCAACAACGGTACGCTAGATCCAAACCCTTGAACTTATATGCCGGCGAACAAAACACTTATACCCTCCAGAGTTAATCTGCGATAGCGGGGTATCCTTAACTGGGCATAAATGTACTCTACTTCAGGCTAACCCACACTGGTATAGCCTGATAACAAACAAGATGCAAGTTACGTTAAAATGCATAAAAAGGAATCTATCTATCTATCTATCTATTGCCTGACGCCGTGATCCCCGAAGGTGTGGCCACGAATGAACCGCCCCCATGCACCTCTGTCCCCAGTCAGTCGACGCCCCTCCCCCCAACCAGCACCGCCTTCGTTCATGTACTTCCTCACTCCATCCTTCCACCTCTCATTCGGTCTACCTCTCCCTCTCTGTCCCTCCACCTCGCTCTCGTACACCCTCTTAGTCATTCTCTCGCTTTCCATACGTTCCATATGGCCGAACCATCTCAAGTTGTTCCTTTTCACACTTTCCAGCACATCTACCTCCACACCACACCTCCTTCTTACTTCCTCATTAGTCTGTCTATCCCTCCATGTAACTCCGCACGCACTCCTTAAGTAATTCATTTCCACTGCTCTCACTCTTGGTCTGAGTCTCTCAACCAATGCTTCGCTTCCGTAAGTCAGTGTCGGGAATCTATGGAAAGATCAATTAAATCACTGCAAGATTTAATTCAATAAAACGATGCTTCAATACAGTTACTCTAAACAACAATAAACTCTTCACTCCTATCTGAAAGAAAGTGAAGTATAGTCCTACAGCATAGACCTGGAAACTTCTGAAGAAAGTCTGATGCTCATAAGATGCTCATATCTAATCTTGAACTATATAAAGGCAGGAGGCAGGACACCACACGTATAAATGGAATACACCAAAAGATAGGACATATATTGTTAACTGACACGAGAATACTATAAATGCACAACGGTAGCAATGCTCGACACTAAAAGAAGTACTTCCTCATCAACGAAACAGTCTGCTATGGTTGTGCGACTCAACAACAACCTAGACTAATAAATGCTGTGAATAATAATGCGTACATATCAAAGAGCTTATATTAAATACTAACAAGTGTCTTCTCAATTAATAATGTCTAGCTGGGATACTCTAGGTAAGGAACTGGGGGGTGAGCAAGACAGGCTCGCAGCCTAGCGATGTCCTTAAGACTGCATCCTTTAAGTTACGTTAATTGACTAGGGTGCTCTCTCGATAGAGCCAGATCACACACAAGTATCTGGTTCTATCCTGGCGACCCTCAAAAGACAAGCAAAGAGGCAGCAAAGTGTGGAACTGGTACAGGCCAAAACCCTCAGTCAACACAATGCTGCACTCGCAAAGGACGCAACCGAAAAGACAACACAGGCTACCACAGGACCGGTCGAAGTCGTGTAGGTATAGGCAAACCGTACACACATCGGAGACAATGACTACAGTTACCTTATCCCAGTCGAGCATTAAATAAAAGAGCAGAAACACTAAATCAATAATGGAGACACACTAAGTTCTTAACCTATACTAACTAAGAACCCTCAAAACCTATTATAAGTACATGTAAATATCTCTGAGGACGGCGCATGCAATACAATGGGCTGGCTATGGAAACCGTATGCAGAACCCAAGGGGATAAGTAATTGAATAAAGGCGAGAAGTAATGGAAACGAAGAAGGTCAGAGAGAGAGACAGTGGTAAAGGGGGTGATCGGGAGAGAGTATGCAAGGGGATGTTAGAAGCACGCGTGCCAAGCCTGTCCTGACGAGGACAGCTCCTGGGGACCCTCATGGAGGAGGTTAGTTACACAGGAGCCTGCAAAGGCGCAATGGTCGGCCAATCACGAGCCGAGACGTCACAAGACAGCAGGCGTCCTTAGGACGCGCCAGGATCCGCCAGCCAATCAAGGGCGTGGGAAAGCCCGCGCGCGAGCGAGAAAACTCCTCCGAGCGAGGGAGGCAGCACATACACATACACATATTACCACCATGCTGCCTACATCGCTCTTTCTCCTTAACTTTACACAATGCATCTTATCTTCTATTAATGATATAAAATACTTCCCGTTGTCACAGACGAAAACAAAGACCACCACTGGACTGTCTGTGACAATGTGATTACAAGGAAAGAAAGAACAACATTCTCGGATAACTGTAGCCAATTTCGATGTCCCTGGCGAGCGCTAGTGGCTAACGAGAGGCGATTCTGCCCACGCTGGTAGACGTCACATATGTTTTGAGAAATGAGTGTTTTAACGGTTTAAGTTATATTTCCAACGAGGGATACAAGATGGGTTAGGGGAGTTTCCACCACCCCTCCCCCATGACTTATTGAAATCATCATCTATGTTGCCAGCAGGGGGTAAATATCGATAATACTCCATAATGAAGATGTTTGTAAACAGTGAGGATGTCCGAAGGAGCTCTGAGAGTGATTGGATTTTGCGTTTTTTCCATTAATATCGGGTTTTATAAATATGATAAACATTATTATACCACAGTGGATTATACATGAGTACAGTATAAAGATGCCATAGACCTATATTGTCCCTATTCAATTATTTATAATAAGGGGGCGAGCCTTTTCTAAAAAAAAAAATGTTTTTTATATTATATGGTTTTTACTGTAAAATATATACTTACTGATGGAATATACATCCAACGCTTGCATTTGGAAGATTATATATATTTGTTCAGATATCGGTAAATACCGCACTTTATCACTGAAATTTAAGTTGGATGAATGATTCATTTATTAGTATTCAATTTACTTAGATAATACTTATTGACACACGTACTTTACAAGTTACTTGATAAGGATGTATAACATAAATAGTTTAATTGTATCAATGGGTTGGCGGATATAATGAACATCATGTATTCCCTTGATACTGAGATCCAACCATCTTTAATTACCATTTCAGGTACCTCCTGCAATTGTATACCGTGTACTGTATATAAGAGACCCTACAGTAACATATATCGGCCAACCTCCACCATATTGGTGCTATCAATACACCCTGTTTACGCTTAACATAAAATGAAAGAATTCATCATAGTACTGTATACGGTTCTGAAGAAAATAACAAAGCAATTCTTCTTGCAACCACAGCAATCACTTAGGCCTACGAGATGGAGCTGCCCTTACTTCTTGTGCTGCTCCTAGTGGTGTGTGTGTGTGGGTCTGGGGACTGGCAGCACAGGGCCCGGGACTACCAGTGGAGGGGCCCCAAGGTGGACCTGGAGGCCAGGAAGGAACACTACAGGCAGATAACCAGGGCAGGGTGCCCGCCACCGGCGCCTGTTGATCCTGGTTAGTGACTTACAATAAAAAAAAAAAAAAAAAAAAAAAAAAAATATATATATATATAATATATATATATATATATATATATATATAATTATATATATATATATATATATTGGGGTCGTCATTGGCTTATAGTTGTCACGGGTTAAAAACCGTGTATGCTCGATAACGCCAATGTTACCAAAAAGTTGTCATGGATCGTTGTACAGTAGTGTTCACACTATTGATATTGTCCTCATGCTATTACCACAAACGATGAAGAACCCCAAACATTTTGTTGCAGTCTCCGACAGCACGACGGGGGCGAAGTCTGCCATCTTCGATTGCCTTGTTTCGTTTTGTATCTGCATGTCCTTCAGCCACAATGTTCCCCAGAGAGTTGGGACTTGCACTGAAAGGTAAACAAAGAATGTATACAAATAATCCTCTTCTCTCCCCAACCAGAAACCCTACCCAAGATGCCCAAATCCTTCATAACCGACCTGGAGATCTCCTTCCAAAACGGGTCGGGTGGCATGGACTTCTTTGGCCAGGAGATGTACGACAGCAGCTCCCTCAGGGGCGTTAACAACTATGCCCTAGGTACCAACAAAATAAGGTCAAAATTGGGTGTTCAAATACAAAAAAAATGACATACTAAGTGTTTCAATCGTTTATGTTTTCAAATTTGAACATGCAGACGATTGAGACACTTATGTATATCGTATGTGTTACATTTGAATACAGACATATTACAGTCCACTACTACTGGTTATTATTTGTTTAAACTCTTCACACAGATAATAGACATTTTGGTGTTGGTCCAGCTAATTGCAGCCTAATCGCTATCTTAAATAATAGACAGCTGGTGATAGAGGGTTAATGGGGATATTTTTTAACACTCACGTTAGTCGAGGTTCCTCCTATTTAGGGTAAAATCATCTGGCAATAGCAGAAATAAGATGATAAAAACAAAATAAATAATCCTCATCTAAATGAGGGGGATAAACAAAAGGTCTCAATATATTTCACTGTCTTAACCTAAGACGTGCGCATGGGGGGTATGAGACACCACACGCCTGTGCGCACGTATTTGAGCTGTTCCCATCACTAACATCGTTATTTTACCATAAATAGCATTAATACTTATCCATATGTGCCTATTTTATGTTGATTATAAAGGTATTAACCTGTTACAGTAATAAAACAAGTGGAAACAGCGTTTCGATGGTCAAAATCGGCGATACAGGCCGGGAGTTACATAATGTATGGCTGAGGCAACCTCCCTCCCCTCCACTCCTCCCCAAGTCTGGAGAGAGATTGTCGATCGATACTCTCTCTCTCTCTCTTGCACTCGCTTGGTAACAGTGATGACAACGCCCTGCTTGCAACTCGCTAATGTTAGCACGAAAATAGGCCACAGAATAAGGGAATAACAGGGAAAATAGGTGATAACTGAAGGAGGGGGGGGGGGGGGAGTGGAGAAGGAGGGTATGTGGAGGAGTGATATTTGGCAAAAAAAAAAAAAAAAAAAAAAAAAGGGTTCAAGTTTTTCTGGGGTGTTTTAAATGGATTTTTTTAGGCCCAGGATCTTAAGAGTCTTCCCGCAGTTGCCCGGGGAAACTCTTAAGAGTCTTCCCGCACTTGCCGGGTTAAGAGGATTTTAATTTATGGACCACCTTATGTTAAGCCCCATTAGTTTTGAGACTTTAAAAAATTCACCCCATTAGTTTGGCGATTGTAAGACCTTATGTGCCATTTAGGTGTCGATTTTTTCCTGACAAACGATAGCGAGCCTGCAATTTATGAGGAACCGGCCATTCGCTAGGGGATTTTTATATCGAAAAATGCACAAATTTATCTCGAAAGGAGGTCTTCGGGTTATTAATTACATTCTTGATGGAGGTCCAGGGAGGCAAGTAAATAAATAAATATTACATAAAAAAATAGATAAATAAATAAATGAATCTATATATAAATACAGTATAAAGATGAAATATATAAATATATAATTCTCCCCTTATGCCTTTCAGTATTAGGACACTTTTCCCCCACATTATCAAGGCTATCATTAGACGATTGTATGTAGGTTTTGGAAGGAACTCGAAGAATGAACGAAATAACGTATATCTCAATTAACCCTCTGCCTTCCAAAATTCCTTCCTAAACTAAATATAAGTGGCTACCGATTGCCAGAATGAAAGGAAGAAATGTGTCCTCAATTACTGAAGGGGTTAAAGGGAGATGGGCTGGTTTTGATGGCCCCATTCTCCCTCGTGTTTAATCCCATTGTTTTTTTAGAGTTTAAGACGTTCGACTCATTAGTTTGGCGAATTTATGACTTTACACCCCATATATTTGTCAATGTTAAGACCTTTCTTGCTATATTAGGTGTCGATTTATGACTTTACACCCCATATATTTGTCAATGTTAAGACCTTTCTTGCTATATTAGGTGTCGATTTATGACTTTACACCCCATATATTTGTCAATGTTAAGACCTTTCTTGCTATATTAGGTGTCTAGTTATGACTTTACACCCCATATATTTGTCAATGTTAAGACCTTTCTTGCTATATTAGGTGTCGATTTATGACTTTACACCCCATATATTTGTCAATGTTAAGACCTTTCTTGCTATATTAGGTGTCGATTTATGACTTTACACCCCATATATTTGTCAATGTTAAGACCTTTCTTGCTATATTAGGTGTCGATTTATGACTTTACACCCCATATATTTGTCAATGTTAAGACCTTTCCCGCTATATTAGGTGTCGATTTATGACTTTACACCCCATATATTTGTCAATGTTAAGACCTTTCTCGCTATATTAGGTGTCGATTTATGACTTTACACCCCATATATTTGTCAATGTTAAGACCTTTCTTGCTATATTAGGTGTCGATTTATGACTTCACACCCCATATATTTGTCAATGTTAAGACCTTTCTTGCTATATTAGGTGTCGATTTATGACTTCACACCCCATATATTTGTCAATGTTAAGACCTTTCTTGCTATATTAGGTGTCGATTTATGACTTTACACCCCATATATTTGTCAATGTTAAGACCTTTCTTGCTATATTAGGTGTCGATTTTTTCCCTGGCGAACAATAGTTAGCCTGTAATGTTGGAAGAAGCGGCCTTTGGCCGGGACATTTTTCTATCGAAAAATTTACAAATTAATCTAGAAGGGGGATCTAATGGATGTTCTTTTTAAATTTGATGGAAGTATAGGGAGGAAACTAGAAAAATAATGAATAATGCAAAAATCGCCCAAAAAGTGAACCCTGCCCCCTTAAGTAAGTCAATATAGATATACAGAAGAGCGGTCAATACATTACTATACATTAACCCCTTGAGGAGTAGGACGCGTTAGCACACTCTGTTCTGGTTAGCATTAGACCATTTTTTTTTTAGATTATGAAGTATATATGGAAGTCAAAGGGTTAAGGGGGGTCACCTGCTTTTTTGATCTTCCTCTCCTTTTCTATCTTTCCCTGGCTTGTATCCATTCGGCCCCATTCAGCCAACTGTTTTAAGACGTTTATCCCCATCCAGGTGTCGATTTCTTCCTGGCGAGCGATAGCGAGCCAGCATTGTATGGAGAAATCTGGCTTCGCCGGAGAAATTTTCTATCGAAAAATGTACAAAATTAGCTTGCTGTCAAAACAAAAGTATATATATGCTGGCTCACTACCACTCGCCAGGAAAATATTGACACCTGGATGAAGGTAAACGTCTTAAAACAGTAGGCTGAATGGGGCCGAATGGATACAAGCCAAAGAGAGAGGGAAAGAAAGAGAAAAAAAGCGAGGTGGGCTCCCTTAATTGAAATAATCTCTACCCTTTTGTTTCTCATAGATCCTTCCTAAGCTAATGATAGCCAAAATATACTAGCAAAACGCGTGATAATCCTCCCGGGGTTAATCAACGCTTGGGTGGGTATTTTTGAGCATAAGGGTTTATTTCACTATAGTCTATTTCTTCTCAACTGATGGTAAATTGCAAATTTCTCATCAATACTGTATATCTCAGTTATTTTGAAGATTTTGCTGTGAAATGTTGTGCTAATTATTGAAACTTGCTCGTAATATGATGCAGAGACAGTAATTATTGAAACTTGCTCGTAATATGATGCAGAGACAGTAATTATTGAAACTTGCTCGTAATATGATGCAGAGACAGTAATTATTGAAACTTGCTCGTAATATGATGCAGAGACAGTAATTTCATATTATTCCATTACGTATAATTAAAATAGCTGCTAAGGGATTCAATAGTCAGCTGAAAAGAAACAGAGTATAGTTCATGTTTGGCTGATTATAACCCTCTGACGATTATGACGCAGTTTGACAGTTTATTCTGGCTATCATTAGACGATTGTATACAGTTTAGGAAGGATCTGGGGGAATTATAAGGGTAAAGACTATCTCAATTAACCCTCTAACTTCCATTTACCCTTCCTAATCTAAATTAAATCGTCTATTAATAACCAGAATACAGAAAATAATATAAGTAAATTTTATCTTGAAAAGGTTAAAGCCTCATAGTTGCAGATACTGTATATGCTTGAAGAGCTTCTATTGATCTCTTAGTCGTAAGGTTAATTAACGGGATATTTTCACTGAAGGGGAGTTTATTCTAGACCCTCTTCTTCCTCATGTTTAGCCCATTATTTTTGAGATTTAAAGAAGTTCACTCCATTAGTTTGACAATTCTAAGACCTTTTGCCCCATCGAGATATATTTGTACTTTTTTCTTTTTCTTAGAAAAATGTTCCGACCAAAGTCGGGTTCCTACTAATCAACAGGCTCGCTATCGCTCGCCACGAAAAAATCATCACCTAATTGTCACAAAAGGTCTTAATATTGATACAAAAATGCACACTGATAAACACACCATTTAACCATTTAGCATACGATGGCATTTAGTATTTTAGTTTGGAGTGGTTTCTTAGTTTGATAGGGGTCTAGGGAGCAAACCAAAATAATGTAAGTATTATTATATAATAAATACAATGATAATCCAATCCTGCTCCAACCCCCTCATTTATTGTTGTGTTTCTGTGTGTGTTTCCCAGTGGAGGGCGTGGTACTGACCCGACCGCTGCTGCTGGCAGAGTCCATGCACTACACCATACTGAAGGACGAGGCCCTCATCATAACTACTGATGCTGACTGTACCATCACCGGGGAGGAAGACTGCAATCGATGTCAGTTCTTCTTGTTGTTCTTGTTGTTATTAGTATTACTATTACTATTATTATTATTATGATTATTATTATTATTATGATTATTATTATTATTATTAATATTATTATTATTATTATTATTATTATTATTATTTTTATTATTATTATTATTATTATTAATATTATTATTATTATTATTATTATTATTATTATTATTATTTTAGTATTAAAATTAATAATAATAATATTACTATTATTATTATTATTATTATTATTATTATTATTATTATTAGGGGTTCGTCCCCTACGGGGAACCCCTATTGTAATCATTAAACCTGGAATTTCATCCAAATTCTTCTTACGCGCCGGTTTCGACGCAATAACTCCAGAACCGCTTTTTGGATCGGGATCAAACTTTCACAAGAGGTGCGTTTTTGTATTGGGCAACTTTTTATATGCTAAACATCCGGCATGGTGGCCAAACAGGTCCGTGGCAGCCGATTTCCCGAAAAAACTTGACGCTTAAATACCGTCTCTCCCACTCACAGGAAACGACTGGGCTTTGGCATACGCACTCCCCTACTAATGCTCCGCAAATTTTATAGAGAAGGTTTTGCTTTTGCACTTGGGTTTTTTCCGGCAATCTTGAAAAAAACTCGAATTCCACTTAAAATTCCACATCTTGAAAACTACGCCGATGATCAGAGCCATGCTTGCTTACATGGGTGAGGCTCGCGATTCCGAACGTTTTGATACCAAAAAAATATAAATGGGTGGAATAGGTTGGCCGCAGCATTGAAAACTGTCTATTCTTAAATTACTTTAAAACCGCATTCGCTACCCACACAAAGTTTACCGTCTACAGTCTATAGGCTTCCACGCATCCCCCAGTTTTGCTTAATAACATAATCTCTTTATTATTCAGTCCTATCTTTTTTTTTTTTTATTTAACTCTCTCAAAACCGTTCGAGTTCTTACGAATTCCAGCAATTATTTAGCCAACCTACCTATACATACCTACCCTACCAAATAATAATGATAAATTCAAATTTATTTTTGGTGAATGACAGAGTATTGGCTAAGGTTTTTAACAATTCCTTCCTTTGCCAAATGCTTAGTTTAATAACAATGATATGGACCTTTAAAGTTTTGGCAATTGCCCGTGTGACTCGTATTTTAAACCTCCTAAAGTGCTACCACGAAATACCGCTAGATCCTTTCTCAAAAGTCGCTAGCATGTTGCTACATAGCCAAACAATGTTAGGATAATGCTGCAATTTCTAAAGAGTTTTGGTTTGTTTGTTTTGCAAATTTTACAATGTAGTATGACTAGAATGTCTGAAATTTTCAAATTATCCCTAGTAAATGTCTCTAGATATAAAATAAATGGCTGCTAGATTGAAGTAAATAGCTCTACATTTTGCGATAATATGTAACTATACAACTGGCACCCCTGTAACCTCCACCTCCCTCCCACCCTCCCAGTATGTCTCCACAAAATACCGCTAGATCCTTTCTCAAAAGTCGCTAGCATGTTGCTACATAGTCAAACAATGTTAGAATAATGCTGCAATTTCTAAAGAGTTTTGGTTTGTTTGTTTTGCAAATTTGACAATGTAATATGACTAGAATGTCTGAAATTTTTAAATTATCCCTAGTAAATCTCTCTAGATATGAAAAAATGGCTTCTAAATTGAAGTAAATAGCTCTACATCTAGCGGTAATATGTAGCGATACAACTGGCAACACTGCCTAGCCCTTCCTTCCTACCTCCCTCCTCCCTCATCTACAAATGTATTAACAACCACTCTAGTGAACTTTCGGTATTTAGTTTATTCAGCTTAATATTATTTATCCACATAAAATAGAAACCTATCACGATTGTTGTCTAATACAACCATAGACAATGCTATTACATATTATTTGAACATGATGTCGAATTTAGCAGTTGCTGTTTACCTTGAACAGTAATGACAGAACCGAAAGCTTCTCTTGCCGTGTAGTACTCAAAGAAAGCAGGGGTACTTAAGCCGGCCCATACCGAACTGTTACCAAGTCAGAGATGCAGAGGTAACTTTCACAATGCATTATAACCCTAGACAGACACCAATATACCACTAAATCAGACAAATATCACTACAAAAAAGATAGGAAAATATTATATTAATGTCCTAGGTATTTGAAATTATGCAAATGAATAAAATCCATTATGATATAATGATAATGGGATTGATTAGTATCTGGCAACAGTGTTGCAATATAATTTTCTGAACGTATGCGAACTTCGGAGTATTTATCCCATTAATATACACATCTATCACTATTTAAATGTAATACAACCATACACAGTGCTATTACATATTATTTGAACATAATATAGGATGCTCTTTCCTTTAAACCATTTTCTATATCTATTCACAAAAAATATAGGCCTAGCCTAGGCAGCGCTACCGGTAGGTACTAATTTATCAGTTCGAATTTTGATTGAGAGTGGGATTAGGCCTAGGTCTAGCCTAGGGCTTAACATAGGATACTGTTTGGGGTTTGGGAATAGACTGAGGCTGCTTTAGGCCTAATTAGGTAAAATTAGTCAAATCGAGACAATTGCATAGCCTAGGCCTATTAAGCAAATATTTTACCAATCTACAATAGGCCTAGTCTATTCGCTGTAAGTAGGCAAGAAATCATGACCTAGGCTATAACCTCTGTAACTAAAAAACAACTAGGCCTAGAGTGATCAAGCTAATATGTGACTCCAGGGTGTCAATCCACAAAATATGAATTGTGTTATCATTATGGTTTATTATTTTGTTATCATTATAGCGCGGCGAAGGCCGCGAAGGCCGCCTCTAGGGGGGTCCGGGGGCATGCCCCCCAGATTTTTTTTTTTAGAATTTAGGTGTCTAAAACAGTATTTCCTGCAATAAAAAAACAATCAAGATGGAAAATATGGAGACCAAAATTGTGTCAATTTAGCCTAGCCTACTTTTTTTTTTGGGGGGGGGGGAGTTTCTGTTATCATTATACAAAAAGTTCATTGCGTTATCACTCAAAAAAACAGCGTCGTTTGACACCCTGAATATGTCGACCATTTGGGAAGAGTCAGTCAAGGAATAGCCTAGATGTGGAAATTTGCAGCCAATTTGCTCTAGCCCTATTTGATATACAGAGGTTAGATGTCATTGTTGAGGCCCCCCCCCTCATGACATATTGTCATCATCTTATATATTGCCAGCAGGGGGCAAATAACCGAAAAAAATCGCCGTCAAAATAGACACGAACTTAACCACGGCGATCGACACATGTAAACATGGCGGTGGAGCGGCGACGAAAGCTTGCCATCATGTTCCCGTCCATTTTGAATACCGTTGGATACAATAATATGTTGAGGGGGGCAAATAGGCCTAACCAAACTGCGGCGATCGACCATGTAAACATGACGGCGGCGGCGGCGGTGGACGCTTGCGATCATGTTCCCGTCTATTTTGACTGCCATTGCATACAATAATATGTTGAGGGAAGGGCTTTGCGGCAATTTTTTTGGTTGTTTGCCCCCTACTGGCAATATATATGATGATAACATGTCATGGGGGGGTGAGGGGGGGCTTTCAACATATTATTGTATCGAATGGCATTCAAAATAGACAGTAACATTATCCCAAGCGTCCAACGCCGACACCGCCGCGGCTGCTGAAGAACAAGGAAATTAGCAATAGGTTTCATTGTGAACTGGAGGAAATTAATAGAAATAAGGAAGCTAGGCCTAGCGATTTAAATAGTCAATGGAATTTCCATAATAATGACAATTATATGTATAGGTATAAAGTAAAAACAATATATTATACATAATTTATTGCATATCTTACATATTTAAACAAATATATATTAAAAATAGTTTAACCACACCACTGAGTTCCCCCAAAATACTCTAATAGGGCTGGCCTGAAGAATTAGATCAAGATGGACAACCAATCAACACATGATAGGTAGGGAAGGGCAGGTTAACAAAGGCGATCGACAAATGTAAACATGATGACCGTACACTCGGAAACTACATCCATCCCCATTAGCCTAACCTAACAACCTTACCTAACCTATCCTAGTATTATGGGTGGAGGCTGCCGCCCCCTAGACCCAGTACGTTGGATACAAAACTAACCCTCACATAGCACCTAGTATATGTCCCTAGTACCCAGTCCGTGGGATACCAAGCTATTCCTCACGTAACACCTAGTATATGTCCCTAGTACCTAGTATTTGGGATACAATACTAACCCTTACATAACACCTAGTATATGTCCCTAGTACCCAGTACGTGGGATACAAAACTAACCTTCACCTAGCATATGTCCCTCACTCAGTACACCTTTCACCCTCACTACCGTTCGTGAGTCTTCATACATCTTCATTATCACACGCACCAGCCACTCCTCTACGCCAAATTTTCTCCTAGCCTACTGTACAACTTCTTACTTTCAGTAGAGACGTGATTTTCCGGGCCCGTCGCAAGACCACCGTCTCAACCGAGCCGTCGCAAGATCATCACAGGACAGGAAAAACAACACAGGCTTGCTCCAAGCCAGCACACATCTTACAAATATATAGGCTAGGCTATACAACTTCCATTTCATCGGAATAACATTCACCGCCAATCTAATTATCATAAGGATTATATAAATACAATTCTGATATGAAAAAACAATCGGTAAATAGCATAGCCTAGGCCTAGTCAAAGCTGGGGTTTGTTGTTGTTTCGTGGACAAAATTTAACCAAGCGTACTGTCCCACATTAATTTATTATCAACAATTGGATATACGTTACTGTGGGCTCTTATTACTCTACTTCCTAATAATAGGCAAGTAAATTATAACATAATGTTTGGATAAACAAATATACCGAAATAAATTAGAATGGAGAAACAGTAAGTTGAGTGAGATGTTTCAGCTTGCCGTCAACCCAGCTCCGGAGCTCTCTTGCCGTCGAAAGAGAATATTGGTGTCTCGCTTGCTAAAGGTGGGCTTGCGACGGGACCAGAAAAACAGTTTTTCGGGTAGATCTTGCGACGGTGGTCTTGAGACGGGACCGGAAAAACACCTCGTAGATATCTTTCCTGCAGCTGCCTGATTATGAAGTTATCATACCTTCAAAGACTCTCACACTCACAGACCTTCATGACTTGGCCAAGCATTTTCAGGCCTCTTATAGCAGTTGCAAGGGGAGCCTAACTCTGAAATCACTAGATAGTGCCTCCAGAACCATAAAAAAGAGGAGAGGGCTTAATTAACACACTTCCCTGTTGGACTCCGACGCGAACTGAAAACTCATCACTCAGTACCCTCACGTAACACCTAGTATATGTCCCTAGTACCCAGTACTTTGGATACAAAACTAACCTCCACCTAACACATAGTATATGTCCCTAGTAACCAGTACATGGGATATAAAGCTAACCCTTACCAAATATCTAGTACCGTACTGTATATGTCAATCCAAGGTCCTCCTGCTAACGAAGAAGTTCCTGAGGTTGGCGGGGCGTCTCCGTCGACTGCGGGGCATGGGTGCCCTCCCCTGAAATCTACGATGTCCCCGTCCTCCCTGTGAAACCTCTCCACCCTGGGGTCCTTTCCGCCCGGATAGGGTGACATAAGCTTCACAGCTTCACTACCCTATATCCTCAACAAGAAGTACTGTATATGTCCCTCACTCAGCTGTACACCTTTCACCCTCACTACCGTTCGAGAGTCCTCGTACATCTTCATTATCACATGCACCAGCCACTCCTGAACGCCAAGTTTTCTCCTAGCCTACTGCACAACTTCTCTGGCCACCTTATCAAAGGCCTTCTCCCGGTCTGCAAACACAACATCAGATCCCTATCTTTTAAGTACATACAGTACATACAGTATCTTTCCCTTATCATACCTTCTAAGACTCTCTCACAGACCTTCATGATTTAGTCAAGCATTTTCAGGACCCTTATAGCAGTTCCCAGGGGAGCCCAACTCTGAAATCACCAGATAGTGCCTCCAGAACCATAAAAAAAAAAGAGGAAAGGGCTTCATTAACACAGAGCCCTGGTGGACTCCGACGCGAACTGAAAACTCATCACTCAGTACCGGTACATCTTTCACCCTCACTGCCGTTTGTGAGTCCTCATACATCTTCATTATCACACAAATACCTTCATGACTTGGATTGTGCCGTGTCCTAGCATGAAACCAAACTGCATATCGTCAATATCATACCTTCAAAGACTTTCTCACAGACCTTCATGACTTGATAAAGTATTTTCAGGCCCCTATAATTTTCCCTATCCAATGAGTCCCCTTTGCTCGTATACAGTATATAATATACTTTTGTGCCATTCATCAGAGATTACTTCCTCTCTGATGATGAAGTTAATTAGCTCATTGAACACACCTACTCCTTTCTCACCTGAGGCCTTAATCATCTCGGCTAGAATGCCAGAGCATCCTGCAGCTTTTCTGTCCTTCATTAAGTTATTGCACTGCTTACAAAAGCTGGCACAATCACAGGGAGGGGGAGTATTGGCTTTTCGTTGCTAAGCTTCTCTATTCCATTCAAATTCCATGTTGAATAATCTTTCGTAGTGTATCACAAAGTTATTTTACAATGGAAAATAATGCATGAGGAGAGCTGGGTAGGCCTATTAGTATTTTGTGAAATAACTTAAATTAGGTTAGGCTATGTATACTTCATTAGGTTATTAGGCCTATGAGAAACCAGGCCTAGGCCTAGCTTAATTTTATTTCACTGCTCAACATATATATATTTTTTTTTTTGCCTTTGAGCTCTGCATAGGGCTATATTCAGGTAGGCTTGGGTTTTAGTAAAATTGCATTAGGCTATGCTACATATTTTTACTTCTATTGGAAAGCACAGGCCTACACAATAGTACACATGTTAAAGAATTTAACCTAGCCTACCACAATTTAGCCTAGACTGAAAGAACAAACAAAAATAGGCTAGGCTAATTGCAGCTAAATAATTTAGCCTAGCCTCACCAATTTAGCCTAGACTGAAAAAACAAAACAAAAATAGGCTAATTGCAGTTTTGGTAAGAGTTGTAGTTGTGGGCATACCAAAAGCTTTGTTTTTATAGCCTAGTGGCATGCTCGCAGTTAGGCCTACATTCGCTTCTAATTTAACTGCTGGGGTAAACTTGGTAAAGCCACCCTCAATCCGCCGGCCGGTAACAAAACAATTTACCCAACGCCTGGCCGTGAGATACAATAATGGGTTGAAGGGGCTTTATTCCTCTATGACATATTGTCATCATCATCTATATCACCAGCAGGTGCAAATAACCACAGTCAAATTAGACGCGAATGTAACTGCGAGCGTGCGACTACGTAAATAAAGGGGACGATAGACCCGCTAACACAACTCTTAACGCATTTTTTCCTAATGTATTAGATTTTTTTATATTTATGACCTCAACAGTTGAAAGATGACAATTTTATGGTTTATTTTAGGCTATACAAAAACATTTGCTTTGTAACTTAGATACTCATATTTATGCTTATAATTGCAGTACGAGTGGGTTTTTTCTTTTTATATGTAGGCCTAGGCTAAACAAATGTTAGTTTTTGTTTTATAGGCTAAACTAGGCTGAATTTATGCTAATAAATATTAATTGGAGGGAGCAAATCTGTCAAGGAATAGCCTAGATGTGGAAATTTACAGCCAATTTGCTCTAGCCCTTTTTGAGATACAGAGGTTAGAGATCGTTGGATACAATAATATGTTGAGGGGGTCAATCGCCCCCCATGACATATTGTCATCATCATATATATTGCCAGCAGGGGGCAAATATCCTAGGCCTAGCCTAACTACAACAAAAATCGCCGTCAAAATAGACGCGAACTTATATTAACTACGGTGATCGACCATTGCCCGCACCGGCCGTCCCCCAGTTATTGTTGAGGTCCTGAGGAACCGTATGACTTTGATGAGCTCTTCCCTCCGCTGTCTCCGCATCCCATGTATCGTCGTACGGTACCCCTTCCCCTCCACATCCTACATCTGGTCGTTCTACATATGCCTCCTAAGCCTCGCCTCGTCCCGTCACTGAGCATGTGGATGGGCGTCCCTTTCTGGCTTCAAAGATGGATTCCTTCCGACAGCTCCTACTGGGTCTGGGGTTGGGTGATAAGGGCACCTCGCTTCAAGACATTGCTCTGGCCCTAGTACCGTGGTTTGTAGGTCTCTGGTTCACCACCTTATGACCTGCTATTGGGTTGTTGCCTTTACAGTGTTACGGTTCTACGAATGACCTAGAATGAAAGTGACACGGTGGTGAATTTTAACCTTAACTATAAACTAATTTAATTGTGACATAGGATCTCCGCGACCGCGAACTTATATTAACTGCGGCGATCGACCATTGCCCGCACCGGCCGTCCCCCGGTTATTGTTGAGGTCCTGAGGAACCGTATGACTTTGACAAGCTCTTCCCTCCGCAGTCTCAACATCCCATGTATCGTCGTACGGTACCTCTTCCCCTCCACATCCTACATCTGGTCGTCCTACATATGCCTCCTAAGCCTCGCCTCGTCCCGTCACTGAGCATGTGGATGGGCGTCCCTTTCTGTCTTCAAAGATGGATTCCTTCCGACAGCTCCTACTGGATTGTCTGGGGTTGGTTGATAAGGGCACCTCGCTTCAAGACATTGCTCTGGCCCTAGTACCGTGGTTTGTAGGTCTCTGGTTCACCACCTGATGACCTGCTGTTGGGTTGTTGCCTTTACAGTGTTACGGTTCTACGAATGACCTAGAATGAAAGTGACACGGTGGTAAATTTTAACCTTAACTATAAACTAATTTAATTGTGACATAGGATCTCCGCGACTACGGTAGGGCCGGAGTGGGCGAGTATTCGCCTGAGGTTGCCCCAAGACAAGACAAGAAAAAATTCTAGTGCTGGTTTTACTCAGATTTTGTGAGTTTTAATTTAGCCTAGCCTAGGCCTAAGAGTTCAGAAAATTTGCAAAATGCACCCCATACTAGCCTATCCATAGCCTAATAGGCCTAGTGATTCTTTTTTGGCAGACCACCCACAAATTTTCATATAGCCTAGGCCTAGGCTAGCCTAAGTTCTGGAATGCATGTTGGAATAGCCTTCCTATAAACTGTAGGCTAGGCTACTTCCTTTTAATTTAAGTTTGATTCTTTGGAAAAATCTATTAGGCCTAGACCAGGGCAGGAAAGTAACATTTAAAATGACGTGTAAAAAGTCGCCCATAAACGGCGGGCCGCTATGTTATTGTAATTTGGGAGCTTATTTCGTCTGTTGATTGACTTTGTCCTTAATTGGGGATCCTATGAATTAGCACAGATGATGACTTACCGTACATCATAATACGTGACGGGCCGACGTGGGGGGGCAGAGCCGCAGAGACCCCCCTCAACATATTTGGTGTCCCACAGTAACTTTTAATGGGATGGATGTAGTTACCGGGTGTAAGGTCGTCATGTTTACATAGGGCGATCGTCGCGGTTAACTTTGCATCTATTTTGACGTCGATTTTTTTCGGCATATTTCATTTTATTCACTTCCTTTTATATTTAGGCTATAATCTAGCTTTGGCACGACAATAACCCTAACCTAGTCTTTCTTAAAGATTCTTCTAATCTTCCAGTAGCCTATAGCCTAATTTAGGTCATTTTTAACCCGTTGAGACCCAGCGTCGCACGTGTTGCGTCGGCAGTCTTTGATCACCAACTCCCAGCGACGCATCACGTGCGTCCGACATATAAAAAACACTTACGTGGCTCGTAAGGTAGGAAATGGCGGGAGAATAGGAGGGGGAGGTACCGTAGTGTGTGTGGGAGCCGGGCCAGTAGGTGTGAGCGGGCCGAGACAGCCGCGCGGCTGGTGGTGGTGGGCTTAGTGGGGATAGTTTACACCCCTAGTTCACCGCCATTTTGAACCTTCATTACTCCGGTCGTATGGGAGCTAGAGGCTTGAGATTTATGAGATACCCTAGAGATGTATACTGTACCATACCACTAGTGCTCCCGGACGGGTGGTCATGCGGAGGAGACGAACTATTGAACCCCCCCCCCCCCGCCCCCCAAATGACCGAAATGAGTTTTTTTTTAATTTTTGTCTTCATTTCTCACCATTCTCTTCCATTTTGGCTCAACACATTTTTTTGAGGGTTCCCCCCCCCCCACCGGCCCCCCCCCCCCCAAAAAAAAATGTCAGAGGTGATTTTTTTTTGTTTTTTTTTCATTTCTCATCCTTGTCTTCCATTTTAGCAAACAAAAAAAATAAGTGAAAATGGCTTGGGACTGGGGTGAACAAAATATAACTAGCCGGGGCTCAACGGGTTAAAGGCACACAATTAAATGGTTGGTATTTTAAACGACACTACTGCAGCATTATGAGAAACAATTTATTAGAGATAATAGGCAACAATAGATTCGCCATATTTTTCTCCATAAGCTATAGTCCGCATGGAGGATTTTCGTTATCGACAAATTGAAAAAATTCCCACTTCACAGACAAAATAGACAAATACACCAAAAATTGGGGTGTGGGTGCAGCAGCGCCCACCCATAATAGCCTACTATGATAGGTTAGGTAAGGTTGTTAGGTTAGGCTAGGCTAATGTCCTTTCAAAGGGGTATAGGCCTATTAAACACTAGGATAGCCTATACCTGGTCAAGGGTAAGTCCTGCTGTAGTCAACTTGAATGCTACCTTAAATTGTAATATTAGACTAGGCATAGCCTATAGAAAAAATAGCCTAGCCTAGTTATTTATTGTAGCTTATAATATAGGCCTAGCCGGGTAGAATGTAGAGTTCGGGCGTACCGCCACCATTGTTTACACTGCGCAGAGCGGCGACGGAAGCTTGCCATCATGTTCCCGTCTATTTTGACTGCCATTGGATACAATAATATGTTGAGGGGAGGGCTTTGCGGCAATTTTTTTGGTTGTTTGCCCCCTACTGGCAATATATATGATGATGACAACACGTCATGGGGGCAAAGCCCCCCCTCAACATATTATTGTATCCAATGGCATTCAAAATAGACGGGAACATTATCGCAAGTGTCCGACGCCGACACCGCCGCCGTAATGTTTAAATATGTCGATCACCGTGGTTAAAGGCTGGTTCACACATAGCCGAGTCGGTGCGCGAGTCCAACACGAGTCACACTCGTCGATTATCGCCGTCGCTGGAGGCTGATTCGGCCGCGAGTAGCAATTGTTCCCGAGTCAAGGAGAGTGTAACACGAGTTAACTCGATTCAATACGAGTCAACACGTGTTCATGCAAGAGTCAAAAATTTGAAAAATAATGGCCACATTCCATGGCACGTAAACAAAGAGTATGGACGAGTCAACGCGATTGTTACACGGATCAACACAATTTTTATACGGATCAACACGAAAGACAACGCGTTGACTCTCGTTGGATCTATGTTGCACACGTGTTGACTCGTGTTACATCCGTGTAAACTCTCGTTGATTCTTCCTACATTTTTGAAATAACGGTATTTCAAATGACACTTGCTTTTTCGTGTTACACTCGTGTTTTTTTCTCAGTGGATCGTGTTTACTCTTGTTTACTCGTGTTTTCACTTGTGTTTGAATCATGTAAACTCTGGCATCATGGGGGCACCAAATTTTGGCACTCACATTCGTGCTTTCTACTCTT